>JANEYF010000058.1:0-543525 GCA_029963845.1 Rhamnusium bicolor | reverse complement strand
TGCTTGTTTTGAAAATACATATTTTTTAGTACCATTTGTGCAGAAGAAAATTATTACTAAGCGCTATAAAACAGTTATTTCGATTTAAAGAAAATCACACTGGTAAGATAGTGGAACACTGGTAAGATAGTATTTCTATTATTCTGTTTTGATTCCTGTTTTACTGTTTTTGTTTACGTATTAGTTTTAAAACATTCTAAAAGCACACAAATATGGATAAAAATTATGTAGAAGGTAGATCAAATAATTCATGTGCCATATTTTTGCAGTAATAAACTAACGAAAAACGTCATAACAGTCAAACGTCAAATCTGGTACAATAGCATACAACTGCAGATCATGAAATACACTAGAAATAACTACATTTGGCGCTCTATTTGAATTTGCTCTTAGTAACGTCACAGAAGTTTGACTTAGTTTTTTCTAGTTTAAATTTAAAAGAAAATAAAGAAAACGCACACGTCTCTTATTTTTATCTGTAGTTTTCAATTTTCAAAAAAAAAAAAAAAAAGGGAAATATCCCATTGATAGTAGGGTTGAGGAATCTATGTTAGGGTCCCCGCGTATTATAATATTTTGACATATCTCTAAAAAAGTTTTTAAAGCAAGGGATAAATCTTTAGAAATAACTTTATATTGCCTGAAGGCGGTATATAGATGTTTATTATTAAAGTTTAGCGACCTGGTCTTCTCGTCTATCAAGATTGAACAATTGTATGAACGAACGAAATAGTTTGTTTAATATTTATTCTACAGAAAGAGTTAGTGGAGACAAAATGAAATTCTCACACGAGTGGCCTCTAGAACTAAAGTTTTTACTAGTTCAGTCTTTTAAAAAATTAGTGGAATGCCAAGGCTAAACATAAAGAAAACAAAATTACTAAAGCTACCACAAAATTTTGCGACAGCTTGTATATTTAATATCAGAATGCATGTAAATTAATTTTATAACTTCTTTTGTTAAGCAGTCAACTTTATTTAACTGACTTTAATTTAAATAAAGCATTGTCAACGGCAACGTTATTAACTTGACCAATTGTATAATTCCTGCAGTTTTCGAATTAAGATATGTCTGTAATATATTCATGTTACTTCGAATTTAATTGCAAAATCGTTATTTCGTCTTGTTGGAAGATACAACCATTTCATTTAAAAATAAAATAAATAAGTAAAACTAATTTCTGTCGTGGGAACGGGCAGTTGATTATAATAATCATTTATTTCCATAAGACGAAAGAGGTGTTGTGATTTTGCTGAGCTGAGTTAAAATAATGTAAATTGAATTCCGTCAACAGTGCCATGAAACTTGTAAATGTTGGTGTGCTTTATTATTACTTTTATTGCAGTTAAGGTTCTTGTTAATTGGAGAGAATTCATGTGGGTAAGGTGAAATCCTCGTTTTTAACACTACACTGCATCTGCATCGTTTTGCAAAAGCTTTGAAGGCCAAAAGACCGGTCATTTGCCTTAGCGTGCGCGCAAAATGCAAATTGTGTCTTCATTAGTGATCAGTTGCTGATTACGGACTTAACCTCTTGCTTGTTCATGGAAATTGGCAATGTACGAAATCTTATACAACAAATATTTTATGTCGGTCATTTAATATGTGAAAATTTCGTTCTCAATTACAGTTTTTTTATTATATCAGCCAATCAACCAAGGAACGCCCAATTAACTTTCAGGATACAGCATATTCTTTTAAGATAATAAAAAAAAATAAAGTCAAATACGGATTTTACAACTAATCAGGCAACAAATAAAACAAACTCAGAATCGGATATTTTAAGCAATAATTTTCTACATCAAAGAAAATCCCATTTAATAGAATAGAGCAATAGTAAGGTAATAACTGAAATCTGTTTTATATTTTATTATCGTTTGTCATAAAGAAATGAATAGCTCTTTGGGAACGGAAATAATGTATTAATATCAATGAATTTTAATTAACGTTTATACTATTTTCCAAATATTATAAAATACTGAGTTAAAAAATATTTATAAGACGAAACCACCATTTTCCGCCTTTAAATCTAAAATGTAGAATTTTACACATGGGAATGCAAATATTATATACCAAGGGACTAAAGGGCATCTTTTAATTTCGAGTGTGAAAGTATTAATAAATCACGCGTGGGATTGAAATAGTCTTTAATCCCGTGGTATATACGCTATTTTATGCACATCCGGTAGTTAAGTTGTTACCTTACTCCCTTTTTTCGAAGACTAAAATGGCACATTTAATCCCCGGGGATTAAAATTTGTATTATAGGATTAAACGATAAATAAACAAGTGTTACGATTTTTTTATTTAGTACATTTTAAATTGCAGTTAACGTTATTAAAACTAACAAAATGAAATAAACACTAATTAGAATCATATCCAACTGTTTGTGAAATATTTACTGAATCAATTGAGTGAATGGAAGAGGCCGTGTGCAACCTGAAGTATTCGTAGATGCCTACATTGTAGTAGAGGTTATTCTACCGTGCAGTTTGTTACAAAATGTGCAAAGGGGAAAATCAAATTGAAACCGAAATCTATGCAGTAAGAAAAATACATTGAACAAAAATTAAAATTCTTATAAATAACAAAGCCTCATTCATTACAAAACTATAAAGTCTTTATTTTGGCTTTTTCCTCGTTCTCAGATTCATCGCTCCCTTTATCGTTGGTATCAAAAAACCTTTATACCTTCTTTGTTGTCTGACCTTGGGAGTTACCTTGACCGTATGCTACCGGTTATTTAGCCATAACTTTATCATATGGCAGGGATTCCAGCTTGACAACGGGGGCATGTTGTGATAGATATACAGAAGAACTTCATTTTCAGAATCTACATATAAACTACTCCGATATACACTTTTAGGGTGTTGCAGTAAAATTAAAATTTTCTTCTCAAAGAATCAAAGACACAAATAATTTTATTAATTTTATTCGTTTCAATCCTAGGCTATAATAATTATTCAACAAAATATTTACAAATTAGTCTCTTATATCTATGTACAACTGGCCTGCTGACAATTGAAACGAATAATAGTTATTTATGCACCAAGGGCATAAAAGGCGTTTATGGCACGGGGCGTAGCCACGGGCTCCATGAGATAAGGGCCATAAACGCTGTTGTGCCTGAGGTGGATACAAAACTTTATGTATGACCAGCTTCATTAATACATAATACATAAATATATGTCGGCTATCTTGCAAATTCTCCACAAGAATTGTAAATCTGTTAAATTTTGACATTCCATGAAAATGACAATTATATTGTCACACTTATAAGTAGGCATTTGATTTTGAATTTGTATTAAAAATAAATGCAAATAACCCAGCAACAACGTAAATATAAGTGGCCATATTGCAATTTTATGGCAAGAATCGTTTTACAATCCTTTTGTCATAGTGTTTTGTGTTTTTAAATTGAACTGGAAATGGAAGAGGATGAAAATTTATTTTCGTCTACCCCACCAGAAATTACCAAAAGCAGCAGAGGCTGCGACGTGGTACATATTACCTCGAAAATATTGTATGAAAAATGAAGCAAAAGCCCTAAGCGGGCTGTAAAGTGTTTTACGGCTCGGCGGCGGCCTGTAAAGTGATACTTTAAGCCCTCAAATCAATTATATAAAGTTTAATTAAGACCGGTCGCATATAAAATTATTTACAGCTTTGACTCTTTTTTAGGAAGAAATTTGTAATTCTACATGGGCCTAACTATTGTACTTATAAACATTTCCACATCCGCACTATGTGGTTTTGACAGACAAAATATGCTCAAAAACTGTAGGTGCTGTGGTAACTTCTGATAAAGCTGCCTTGTCCATATCTAGAGTTGCAATTTTTTCTGCTAAATATTGTCAGTACCTCTGTTAGAAAAGTGAGTAGTCGCAAATTGTCTTCATTCAATAAAATCAAAACAAATCCTCTAGCTTTCTCTATTGATTTTTGCATATAAAGAAAAAATGCGTGCCAAGAAATGAGAATTACTATAAGAGAAATAGTAAATTCGGTCCATCTTACATCACATAACCGAGGAAGTTTTGATTTTGATTCAACAACCCTTGATGGAAATAAGAAAGCACACAAAATAACTTTTTTCTGCAACCATCTAGAAAGTTAACTGATCCTGGTCCAATTTTTTGAGTGAAAAATACATTTTTGCTAATCTAGCCTGAAAAGTGACATAAAGGATTGGAAAGTACTTTGTGATTCCTTATATCACTTTTGGTTGACAGCAGTAGGGTAGATACATAATTAATCACTCTAGATAACAGTGTCTGACATCTGTCAGTTGAATTTTATGTATTTTATTTACAAAAGATTTTCAGTTAAAAAGTATTTTGAGAGAAGCAAAAAGAGTTGCAGAAAAAACATTTTTCGTAACACAGATGAAGTGTCTTTATTACTCTCACCAGCTTCTAGGGCTCACTGGCGCCCGCCGTCCTGGCAACTGCCAGCTCACCCAGCAAAAAGTCGCTTACAAGTCTTGTTACTAAATAACTATTGTTCGTCCCCATAAGTACGCAAAAGCAAGCTCGTAACTTTATTTGCCAAATCTTCGTTCATTTTGTAGATGATTTTGCGCATATTGTTGTTTTTTGAACTTCAACCGGGGGAAGAGTAGATAGTCTATGTTTTTTTCGCGCATTCATTATGATATGACTGTGTCAAGTGGTAATTTACTGTTTCTGTTCGATAAATTGCAGACGAGTGTTTTGCAATTGCAGGAATGACCTTCCCTAAAATGCATTTTTACAATGGGTTCAAAAACAAAGGCACACAATGCATTTGACATAGTCGCGGTCGCCTATATGCAAATGTTGCATGCCAAATTCTTAATATTTGGACTTTTGAGACGTCGCAGGAATGTCTACGTTAACGGCGACTTTTGTAACTTTTTGGTTGGAAACCCTAACATTGACCAGGTCACTTTGAGCCTGCTGGAGTTTCTTCTTATAGCAGTAGACCTCCTTGCCCATGGCTAGAGTTTTATTTTATTTTTCTAAATTAACCTAAACCAAATGCAAGACATGAGGGGAATATTAACAAAGGACAATCTTTTCTCGCTCAGGGGCATATCGAGGCCTTTTCATAACAACACAGTAAGGGCCATGGCGGTTATATTCTCCTTGCCCTACCCATTTTCACACAAGTTTTTACTTTATTTTTTTTTCCTATTTTCCAAAATATGTATTTTTTATCTACTTACTAATCTAAGTTTAATAATTTATAAAATGCCATGGCAGTTTTAACTACATCTGGCTGTATTTATAGGAAAGTGGCTTCCAGGAGAATCACAATAGGAGCTCTACATTGCATCACCAGAAAATCGGCAGTTGCGACCAGCAGAATGCATGGCGGGATGCCACCCCAGCGTTCACAATTTGTTGTATTTACGCAATGTTGATGTTTTTGCATATTTATTTCTATAATAATACATTTAATGGTAGTTTCTAATTATCTTTATAAAATAAGAGGTAATAAATGTCTTAAATTGGGATTGAAATTAGAATTGTGGTTATATAATTTAGGTTAGATTAGGTTACTTGTAACTGGATCTCTGTGGACCCTCCACTGCGGACTTCATCTAGCCCATTGTGGCTCACACCTAGTTATGTTTCACCCAATAAGTTCAGTCCCTTAACGAAACTGATAACTTTATTGGGTGAGAATATGTCCAGATCCTCTGGCAGCAGTTGCCCTTTGCCAAATATTGAAAATCGGATCCTCTCCACAGCGGGACAGGTTCATAGGATGTGGTCTGCCTCTTCATCATTTTCCAGGCATAGACGGCAATCGGCGTCTTCCGCTAGGTCGAGTTTATGCAAATGATAGTTTAGTCGGCAGTGCCCGGTATATAGGTCTGTTATAGTTTTCAGGTTTACCGTGTTCAACTCTAGAAGCTTCTCAGCTCTTGATTTCAAAGGGTATTTTATAAACGCCTTCGAATGAACTAATCCTGGTAACTTTTGCCAATACTGGAGAGTTTTTCTTTCAGCCTAGGTTAAGATAGCCATCTTAGCAGTACTTGAAGATATGCCAAGTATTGGTTCTGGTCCGATGAATCGTAATCCCGTTTCTTCTCTCGCCAAGGAGTCGGCTATTTCGTTATCTCCATACCACAGTGGCCGGGTATCCAGACCAGAATCACTTTATTATTTTTGCTCAAATGATTTAAAGCCTTCTGACAATTCCATATCGTTTTGGAGTTTCACCGGTAGGAGCCAAGAGCTTTTATGGCTGCTTGGCTATCGGAGAAAATTGTTATCAATCTGCGTGTAAGATGTATATATTCCAGCCTTCGCACACACAGTTCAGTGGCATAAACTACAGCCTGAAAAACAGTTACATGATTACCTAGGCTTGAGGATATCCTCACTTTTGGTCTGTAGCAATGTACTCCACCTCCTATCCCCTCGGGAGTTTTGTAGCCGTCTGTAAACCAGCAACTGTCTGCCCTCAGTGGGTCGGCTTTATTCCGATCCCACTCATCTCTTTCCGGAGAAAGGATGTTGAAGGTCAGCTCGTAGTTGGTCATAATAGGCATAGTAACCGAGGTTATTCCCAGGATGCTGTGATTCTCTATACCATCCAGCAATCTGTTCTGCTCCATGATACTAGTCTGCGGAATATTTATGGCCGTTTGTTGCAGAGTGTAGGTTGCCCATCTAGCCTCTCACTCCAAATATATATGAAAAGGGGTAACCAAGAGGATTTCCATTGCAGCTGACAGCGTGGTGCTAATTGCTCCCGTTACGATCATGCATGCTAATCTCTGAGAGTTTGTCTTTGGCCGTCCTTTGTGATCCTTTCAGCCACCAAACAATGGATTATCATTGGTCTGATGACCGTGATATAGATCCAATAAATTTGTTGGGGACCCATGCCCCAGGATTTGCCACAAATACGATGGCATGTCCATTTGGACAGCTTTGCTTTGTGGATTAGCTTTTCCAGATGAGAGTTCCAATTAAGTGATCTATCTAGAGTGATTCCTAGATATTTCAGCTCATCCGCAAATGGAATAGTTTCAGCCATTAAGGAAGGAAGTCTTAAGTCCTCCAGCTTCCTTTTCCGGGTGAATGGTACTATTACTGTTTTTTGAGGGTTTACAGACATCTGTTCCCTGTCACACCAGTTACACATTGCATTCAACCACCCACAGTGTGAGAATAGCCAGTAGGTCGTCCACAAGAAGTGACCACAAAAGGGGGAAAGAACCCCGCCCGGCGGCCATCCTCTTGTGGCTCTAAACCTAACTGTTTCTCCCTGTAGAGACGTTGTTATGGTTCTGCTTGATAACAAGCACGAATCCAGTCGCCTATAATAGGCTCAATTCCTCTGGCAGCACTGCTGCATATAAGGAGTCAGACAGTGCATTTTTAAATGCTCCCTCAATGTCGAGAAAGGCTCCTGCAATGTCCTTCATTTGAAGGGATTGGGTGATCTTCTCGACTAGGTTGTTGAGTGCTAGTTCTGTTGATTTTCCTGTCTGATAGGCGTACTGATGGGTATTAAGCGGGTGATGATTCAGGACGTTCCCTCTGATATATCCGTCCAGCACCTTCTCTAGGCCTTTCAACAGAAAAGTAGTCAGGCTAATTGGTCTAAACGATTTAGGGCGTGGTTTTTTCCTACCCATTTTCGGTATATATACTACCTTAACCGTCGATCTCCTTTTTGCTTTCCTCATTTCATTGTCATAGTCCGTTAGAGCGATCTATATTGGTCCCAGTCGCCGGAAGCTGTAGCTCGATTAAAGAAGCGTCGAAATTGTTTTCTCATTTTATCCAAATTCTTGTTCCACCAAGACGCGCCTCTATTGTCCTTTTTTATCTTCAGTGGACAATTTTCATTGTAAGCTGAGACAATTGCGTTGCGGAACTGTTCCGCCGCAATTTCAGTCTCGTCACGATTCCTGATTGTGGTGATAGTGGACTGGAGGTGAGACTGGAGGAAATGTTTGTACCCTTCCCAGTCTGTGCACTTCGGATCCCGATATGTCACCATAGGTCTTGGACCAGCTTCTATATTGAATAGAATATGTTTGTGATCTGTACACGAGGGTTCAGAAAATACTTTCCAATAGGTTATCTTGTTGCTCAAGTAGTTTGAGCTGATTGTGATATCTAATACTTCGTTCCTATTTCTGGTGGCAAAGGTTGGTTCGGAACCAATGTTATTCACAGTTAGTCCTTCACCTAATAAGTATTCAAAAAGTGACTCACCTCTTTGGTTAATGTTCATGCTTCCCCATGCTGTATGATGGGTATTCGCATCACATCCAATAACCAGGTGGATATTGTTCATTTTGCTGTAGGCGATTAAATCCCACATTCCAGCTGGAGGAGGTTGGTCTGCAACTGTATCACCAGGGAAGTAGGTTGAGTTGACGATTATTTCCATCTTGCTTCCTCCCTCCGAGATCGATACCTACACAACTACAACTTCCTGGGTGCAGTAACCTGTAAGTACAAAATAGTTAATGTTATTTCTGATCAAGATACATGCTCTGGGTCTTTCATCAGAGCCGATTTTTATTACCTTGCCAGAAGTATTTCTCAGGCTGCTTACTCGACCTGTGTTACTTGTCCAGGGTTCCTGGAGGAGAGCGATGTCGATTTGCTCTTCCTTGAATCTTTTGCCTAGTACGTATGTAGCCGCCCTGGCTTTTTGTAAATTCGCCTGTAGACACTTAATACAAGATATCGTTGAGGTTATATAACAAAGAGAAAGGCATAAAGATCACAATGCTATGCATAATGTGAATTATTGTTATAGATGTAGTTTTTATCATTTAAAAAATTAACCAGTATGTACTAAATATAAATATATTTAAGAGATAGTAAAAGAGTTAAATTTGTGCGAGACAGACAGTAATATTTTGAAAACTACTTCTGTTTCAACGGTACATCAGAGGTTCCATGCCACCTCAGAATTTTGAATAAATACTTTTTTTTTACATTCAGCTTGTATGGCTGTGGCAGCGTGACCATTCGCACAACACCGATGTGTGAACTTATTTTTAGTAAAATCTGAAATTTGTGTTCTTGAAAAATCTTTTACAGATTAAAATTATCAGGAATTAAGACAATAGGTTAAAATAGGCAAGGCAGCGTTTTTATTTTAACCTATTATACTGTTTTCCGGCAATTTTAATCTGTAGAAAATTCTTTCTTTTTTCTGTGAATAATGTTTTAAATACATTTCATTTTTCAACACAATTTTTCCCTCCACTTATTATCCTATACAGGTATATGAGATTCAACCATAATCTACCTCGTTTATGATATAATCCAACATTAACATTTCTAGTAACATCTGCTGACTGAAATTATTTCTTCAATAAAAAACAGAAAAAACTTTATTTCCTATTTTTATTTCTAGAGGACTTCCAGCCAGGTACATGAACAATTTATCCTACGTTTTGTCCGAGTTTTTGGACTTTTTCAAGGTTAAAAGCTAATATGAATTTCCTATTTTAATTTCATTGTATGGGCTGGTTTTATTTTGTTTTTCATCATTTTTTATTTGATAGGTATGTGATGTATGTGTAGTTCGAGTTAGGCAGAGAATGATCATTCTCTGCCTAACTCGTCGAAAATGTGAGTGAATCAGTTTTCGAAAACTTCACCAGTCATTTCTTCTTAATAATCTCCAGTTTTCTTTGAGTTGAAGCATAGTAAACCATCCTCAACGAAACCGTCCTCGGATCCTATATGGAGGATTGTAAGACGACTTCTCTTGCCTGATGGATGAAAGCCTGCCTTGAAGTCGAGATTGTTGTATCCTTCCATACTTTACTTTACATAGTGTGCCCAGCGTTCACCCACGTTTCATCCAAGAAGTACAATTTCCTGCCTTCTTCCCGGTATTTTCTGATCTCTCGTAGGAAGCGTCGCCCCCAAACGATGATCTCACTCTTTTCACTAAGGACACTATTGCGTGACCTTTTTGCAAACCTACAGTGCCAAATACAATAATTATATTACAACATGTAGAAATAAAAATTTGGTTTACTCACCGAAAGTCAATTTCTGTTATCAATGTCCTCAAAGTACTCCGTTTTAATCGAGGTAGATGTTCATCTTTAGCACCACCGCTAACATTTTATCCAGAGTTGGTGTTTCGTTCCTTTCTAAAAATGAATGAATCAAACGTCTGAGAGTACTTTTAGTTCCATCATCAATGTTTTACAAAATTATTCGTTGTCTGTGGGGCACTTTCGGTGAATGAAATTTGTGTGTTTCTTTATATTCACGAAGAATGTTGTAAACACTTGTAGCACACACACACACACCTAAATTAATATGCATAATAATATAAACATAAACTATAATAAATATAAACAATCTAAAAATACCTTAATAGTAAAAATATCATTCGATGCACTGATGAGCAACCTCATAAAATACAAAAATTAAAATTACCTGATGCCTTTGCAATAAACTCGACGACTTCTCCTCTAGGTTTATCGGGGTTGTCTCCAGTATAAGTCTTATAAATGTTCAAAATATGTTGTTTGTCTTTAACCGAAAAATGCCTGGATGTCAGTTTTTTCTGTGGAGAAATAGCCGCTTGAGCCATAATTGGTATTAATCCCTGAAAAAAGTGTGGTTAAGATATAATAAGATATAATTAATATTAATCGTTTTCATTACGTACCTAATATAAATAAAAATGTTTCTTTAGTGCTAAAAAGCACTATTTATTAGGTAAATGTGAATAACAGCAAATAGAAACAACGAATTGCAACAAATAACTGTAATCTCCACAAATCACCAAAACAAAACGTATTTGATAGTCAAGAAGCTATCAAGTTAAGATTATCTTGTGATATGGGTTTTAAAAATACGATCAATAGAAAAATTATATTCGAATTTGGCGTAATTTATGGGGTGGGGCATAATACTATTTGTTCGTTAAACGGAGTATACACACTCTGGGGCGCGGAATATACTATGATGATGATAACAAATAGTTATTTCCCAAGCACCATAGACGTCAAAATTAATGAAGTTTTTATTTTGATTTTGGAGTTGTCAATTCATATTAGAGTCTCAGTTAGTTTATTTTCTTTTTTGTATTTGAAAATTAAAAATGCTTCACAATGTTGCGTTAACAAAAATAAAGTAATACCATGTAATGTGTTTAATTGTTGTGCTAATTGTTTAAATTTCAGTTATATTGTTTACTCCCATATATCTGCCAAATGTGTTAGGAGAGCACTCAAGAAAGAATTTTTTACGAAGAGCTATGGAGAGAGAAAGGAGTTTTATAACAATTTATAAATTCAAAGATGGTAAACAATCGGATTTATTTGAACCGTTCAAAATAAAGGATGACGATGAGATATCCCATGAAAAAGAAGTTAGAAGAAATTAAAAACTTGCTTCCTTTTTATTACTGGTAAAATGTATTTGTATAACTATAAATATTGATTTGAGGTCTTATTGCAAATTAGAATATAATTTTTTTACCAAATTCGGTTGAAATGAAACGAGTTTTATTTTAACATATTTCAAATAAGAAAAAAAAGGATTATTCTATCGTTTCTCGCTTACTTACGGCTACCTCAACCAGTAAGGTATAATTATGTACACATCCACTATAATAGAACCGCTTCAAAAAATCTTGCTTAATATGCACCGTCAGTCAAAAATGTTTAAATATATGTTCTATTTTTTGGGGGCTACATGCCAGCGAAATTAAATTTGAGGTTCATGACTAATTTTCTAGGTTGTTGTCAAAAAATCGAAAAAGTGCCAAAACTTCAATTACCTGTAACTTATTCATTTTAAAAGGTACAAAAACTGTCTGTAATGATGTTTGATGGCAAAGTAAATATCTCTTAGACTATCTTACGAGACTTTCTAATTTTCCTGTTTTAGATTTTCGTTTCTTTTGTTAAAATGTTAGCAATATCGCTGAGGCGATTTTACTTCACATTCTTTGATCAACATCTGAATACATTTTTTATATTCAACACATGTTGCGTCCGTCCATTCAGCAATTAGGCAATGACAAGCTCACTCAAGATTATTTCCAACATGACAAAACTAAATCACGTACTACATCCAAATTTTTCCAGAATTTTACGATACACAGTTAGACTGGATTCCGATTCTAGATAAACATTATTTTTATATCAAATAAATAAGTAGGCTAGTCCAGAAAAGATAACTTGTGCTGGACATTTGTACAACACTTATTTATTTTTATACTTGTAGTGTGTAAATCAGACAAAAAAAAATTAAAAATAACAGTATTCTAGTTACACCTCGTATATAATTATTGATTGACTTAACGCAATGGTCAAAATTAATTATATACAATACTATAATCTACCCACATTTTAATTATTGCTTTTCACTATTAATATCATGTAACACATTAGATATTAAGAGGTTACAAGTGCTACATAATAAAGGAATGCGTGTAATATTAAGTTGTGACAGGTACACACCTATCTCGACTATATTAAACCAACTGGGTTGGATTTCAGTGGAGCAAAGTATTGAAAGAGCAAATTTAATTTTAATATATAAAATCGACAAAAATTTAGTACCTACCTACCTTAAACACTTTTTAGTTAAAAGATCTGAGTTGCATAATTATTCAGTGAGATCTGCTGAAAATTACAACATAGATCATACAAAAATATCTTTCTTAAAAAAGTCAACATTCAGTGATGGATTACGTATGTACAACGCTTTGCCCACTGAAATAAAATCATGTGGTAATTTAAAACTGTTTATTAAAAATGTAACTAAATTATATACAGATGTTAGAGTATAAAATAAGGAATAACTGTGTACAAGTCATGTGGTATTGTAAATAGCTTGATCATCAATAATAATTATAGAATAGAATAGAATGAGTTTATTTATACATACATACATATTAAGATGTATACACATTATATAGATATTGACTTAATTAAATAGTGTTGTATATATTTTTTACATCGATTAATATATGTGTAAAAGTTCTACGCTGTGGAAGTAACCAGTTTTTAATCTTAGTTTTAAATAGAGACAGTGAGTTTATTTTTTTATAGTTTGATGGTATTTTGTTAAATATTCTCAGACCAAGAAGTGTGTAGCATCATTTGCCGTTTTGATCAAACAAACTTTTTATTTAACACGCTTCTAACTACTTAACTGTTAATATTATCAAAAAATACTTATTATTAGTTTTGTAAAATGGAATTTCAAGGTTCTAAAAGTTATTTTGTTTTTTAATTACCATGACTCCGTAACTAGTTATCGATTTTTTTGTGAGTGAATTTCGTCTGTCGGTGTTTGCATCACACTGTATTTAGATCTATAACTATATACAGGGTGTCCCAACCAAAAGTAGGCACCCTGAATAACTTTGGAGATAAAGATTTTTTGAAAAATTGTTGAAACACGTCGACCTTGTTTCAAGGAGGGCATATTTTAATGTAATACTTGTATACCTATCATCATCTCTCTATCCTACACGGCCACCCCTCAAAAAATTCAAATGGCAGGGGAGTCGAGTGATACATCTTTTGAAAGGTTTTTCAATTTCCTACATAACTGTGTATTTTTTAAAACTTTTATCGATTCGTTCTTAAGGAAAATAATTTTATCTTTGATGATTACACACAATCGAAATCGTTTAAAAAATCTAAAATACACGGCACTGGGTATTGGAATTTTATAAAAAAAACTACATTTTTTAGTGCTCACAAATCAACACGAGTTTCTTCGACAAAAAACACTTTCCTTGTCCGTTTAGTTTTAGAATAATAAAAGACTCATAAGTATTTGATAGTCCTTGAACATTAATTTGTTCACAACCAATTTTAAATCGAGATACATTTTACCAGAGTGAGTTCTCAAAATGGTTTATACCCTTCAGGAAAGAATATGAATTGTCAGCATTTATTGTGCTAGAGCTACGGAGCGCATATCAATAGAAATCACCCAGATAGAAGGGTTGGTTCTCAGTATGTTTTACAATTATTGACAAAATTTATGGAAACAGGTTCTGTAGGAAACAAAAGCATGAACCTCAGCGACCGATTAGGAATGAAGCAGTCGAAGTGGCAGTTCTGGGGCATTTGCAGATGGATAATACTCAATCGATCAGGAAAGTAGCTGAGGCTTCCGGTGTATCACGAAGCAGTGTTCATCGAATTGTAAAGGCCCACAAATTTCATCCATATAAATATAAATTGGTACACGAATTAAACGAAGATGATCCCAATCGTCGGCTAGAGTTCTGTAAGATTTTTAGTGAACAATTAAATGGTAATGCTAATCTACTGTGCAATATGTGTTTTTCTGATGAATCGACATTTCAGTTAAATGGGGAGGTAAACAGACACAGTTGTAGGTATTGGAGTGAAACCAATCCTCATTTGTTCATGTAGACTCATACCCAAAAGCCTCAGAAGTTAAATGTTTGGGCTGGTATCTTAGGGGATCACATTGTCGGGCCATTTTTTATTCCTGACAATTTAAATGGCGAAAGGTACCTCGATCTGCTAGAAAATAACATCGACCTAATGATTACCCAAATCCTCGAAGAAGACGATACTCTTTTAGAGGGTGAACTGTTTTTTCAACAGGATGGGGCATTTTGTTATAGCAGTCCGTCAATTTTTGGATAATCGGTTTCCTGAGCGATGGATTGGAAGAAGAGGTCCTGTGTAGTGGCCCGCTAGGTCACCCGATTTAACTCCCTTGGATTTCTTTCTTTGAGGACATTTGAAATCGAAGATATTTGCAACAAGACCCGCATCTTTGGAAGAGTTACATGAAAGAATTGTTCGAGAATGCCGTTTATTGACTCCAAATGTGTTCAAAAATGTTCGTACAGAATTTCAAGACAGATTATACTACTGTATAAAAGTCGGTGGGGTTCATTTTGAACAATACATACGATAATTTAAACTGCTTCTTTTATTTTTATTTCCCGAACCTAAAATAATGAAACAATTATTTCTCAGGAACGAATCGATAAAAGTGTAAAAAAAATACATAGTTATGTAGATAATTGAAAGACCTTTCAAAAGATGTATCACTCGACCCCCTTTGCTATTTGAATTTTTTGAAGGGGTGGCCGTGTAGGGTAGATGGATGATGATAGGTATACAAGTATTACATTAAAATATGTCCCCCTTGGAAACAAGGTCGACATATTTCACAAATTTTCCAAAAAAAATTTTATCTCCAAAGTTATTCAGGGTGCCTACTTTTGATTGGGACACCCCGTATAACTATATTTATATATTTATTATTAATCATAAAATAAATAATAAATCCTACACCGTTTTATTCAGAAAGGATAAATTAAACTTTTCTTCGAAATACCACATTTTTATTTGGGCTTTCTTTTCGGAGATAATACGAGGGAAACCCAAAAAAATGTCTAAATTGAATGAAGCATTTTAAATAGAGATACTGCCGTTTTAAGTTTCGTTCTCTCGTAAGCCCCAATGTATAACATAATATTTGAAAATTATAAAAAATATTTGTTCTACAAAACCTTGTCTAAAAAAAGTTGTCTCTTCTTGCCACTGTATGCTTAACTCGTTTTTTTAACTTTAGTGGCCTTTTGCACAAAACAATTATTGCCGGCCTCGGGATTTTGAAACATCAGTACATAAGCAGTCATTTTATATAAAATTCAGCTCGTATCAACGAAACCTCCACAAAACATACTTTTATGCGTATAATTCTTGCCACTAAAGAAAAATTTTCAGCAAGGTTTCTTACCGAGTCTAACAAACTGATTTGTAGTATCACAGCCAGAAAGAGCGTGAAATGCGGGTGTATTTTTTAACAAGTTTGCGTCTATTTGTGTATTTCGTGTACTGCTGTGAAACGTATATTGTCTTTTGCTCCATTTTTTACCCAACTTTCTCTAATCAATTCCCCTTGCACAAGCATATTAATACATCTGTATATTTGCAATTAATTATACATATTGAATATCATGCAAGTTGTGCTTCCAAAATTTGCAGTAAAAGTCTAGTGTCTGCTTCTTCGCGAGTGGAATTTAATAAATCTGTTTGCTATTCACAGTTTGCTTTATATTCAAAATTTCGTAAAAATGTTAAAAAAAGTATTTTTTTGAAAAGTGTATCTGATTAGACAAAAAATGTGTTGCTTTCTTTTTTATTAAAAACAGAATGAATAAATAAGTCCCAATTTTAAGGCATAAGTATATCAGAATTATCTATAATTCGATTTATGGTTTCTTTAAGTTCTCTTTTAATTCGTATGCAATATTTTATTGACATTTCTTCGTAATGATCCACAACAACGTCTACTTTTCTATCAGCATTTCACGACGTTTTATTCGATTGTATTGAAAAGTGACGTTTTTTCGTTCTGAATCTGGACGAAAAGATCACCTTTTTATAACAGATATTACTTTTTGTTGTGGTTGCTAGGCGACTACATTTCCAGGCCGAGAAATACTTTTTCTTCAGCCGTCTAGAAAGTTAACTGTTTTTGGTCAATTTTTTTAATATAAAATACATCTTTACTGGTCTAGCCTGGTAAAGTGACATAAGGGATCGGTAAAGTCTTTACCGATCCCTTATGTCATTTTTGGTTGACAACAATACTTGTGGAGGTAGTAAAGTGAAATATATTGGCACTAGCAGTTTACACCAATATTTTTTTGCTGTACTGCACACTTATTCACAGTTATTGCTGCGGTATTATTCCTTACAACCGAAGTATATTTTTAAAAGTTGCTCTATATGTTCTGCTGTTAAAATCTGCTGCCGTCTGCAAGAATCCATTTATATCTTGCGCATATTTAAAATAGGTAAGGGACATTCGTAAAAATGCCATATTTATTTGAGATCCTAAACAATCCACATCTCTGCCCTTTATTATGATTAATGAAAATGCATAATCAAATTAATTTTAATATGGTTATATAAAAATGTATGCAATGTAAACAGAATTAATGACATAAACTTGCATTTATTATCAAAGTTCCAGCAGACGGCAATGGAATGACTTGCCGATATCCGAACTCTACTTATTTAGCGCTTACATTATTCAGTATACATAAAGATATTCGTTTTATGTTCTTTACTGATTTCTTTCGGTAGTTCTTTCCTAACCTCATCTTTATATTATAGCTATTTTACAGTCAAAGAAATTGATGAATTTTCTGACCTTGAATTAATTCAGTTGTGTTAACACACAACTTTGTCCTGAATAAATTGACGACAATAAATTTATGAATAAATTGTAACAATAGAACGGGCTCTAGTTTTTCAAGAATTTTTTTAATGAATTATGGTTACATTTTGATTTAAGATTTAGTACCAACATTAACACAAAACAATAGGTTGGGTTTAGTAAAGTGAAAAGTGACAGTCGTAACGATTGTAAAGTTTATAATGACAAACTAAAATTGCTAAAATGACTAAAAGTTGGTACTTATTAAACAACAATCATTAGTTTGGGTAGGCTCTACTGAATAGTCAAAGTAAAAAAAGTAAAAATTGGACTGTGCAATGCGCCTAAAATATTTTCAATAAATTCATTAATTTTTTTCTTGAGTAAATTAAGCAATTTATGAATATTGTATTACATCTTTTGTTTTATATTAGTCAAGAAACACATTTTGACTGCTTCTTTGATGTTAAGCTACATACTCAGAAGCTTATTCTTTCAGTATAATACTAGGTATCTGTATTCTTTAGATATTCAATAATAGAAAACTTATTCTTGTGGAAGTAAGATCCAAGAAAGGAAAGAAAAATGTCTTGAAGTACTATTAATAATTAAAAGGAATTTCGTTGTTGTCGATTAAATGTCATAGTCCATAGACTTCTCAATAAGACATGAATTATAAATTATGGTTATATCAAACTTTGTTTGAAGCCGTGAATAATTTTAAGGTAATATGTTATTAAACCGCCACAAAATGGGTTAATGAATACTATAAATGACAACAATAATTAACCGTAATCAAATTTATAATTCGGCTAAATAAATTTATATTAATGGCAATACATTTTGGTATAAATATGACAAATTTATGTAATCAGCATTTATCTGCCGTTTTATGTATATAATTAAGTCCAAAATTTTATTAAAAGCAGTTATAACAGGAAGCTTTAAAACTGAAAGGTAATTGGAATTTGGTAAACAGTCGAGGGTTTACGTAAATATGGAAATACTCAATTTACATTTTCTTGATTGTTACTTTAGATTGTAAGTAATGTAGCAATGAAGATTATGAAATTTTTGTCGCATTATTTTGGTAACATTTTTGACGAATTCTTAATTTAATCAAAACAGATGTTTTCTTAGCTATACTAGTAATAACGAATAATCCTTCAGTAATGAAATAAGAAAAAATATATTAATAGTATTTGAGGTGATAAATATTAGTCGTTATATTACTTCTTATTTTATTATTAAGTAAAATTCAAATTCCAATTTTTTATTTATCTTTTCAGTGTAATAAATGAGATATGTCAGTTTAATAAAGTAATATTAAAATAATATTGTAAAACAAGAATTTAAAAGGTATTATACAACATACAACATACAAGGTGTTTCAATGATATCACGACAAACTCCTGTCAAAAAAAAATTTAAAAAATAAGAATAACATTTTTCCTAAAATGCTCCCTAAGAGCTCTACGTAAGTATAAACAGTCTTTTAAAATAATTATTCATTGACAGTTGAAAGTCCCAATTCAAACTTGACAAGGAAAATTGAGTTCATAGTACTGCGTATTCGAAAATTTTCATTAAAAACTAATCAGTGGCGTCTGAGTTAGGGCGGGTTGGGGTGACAGAATATTATATAAAAAAGTTATTTGTAACCGATCGGATTCTTGTTTTGTTCATTTCGATGCACCATCGTGAACTAAAACATTTGTCCCTCTGCAGTTCTTTCGTACCTATATCGTACTATTCACGAGTAAAAATAAAAAATCATTGGAGTGTCGCGAGCACCGTTAGCAGCGAATTCCGTTTATGAGTGATTTAAGTTGTCTTTGTAAATGTAATTCTTTAGGCACATAATTAATGAAACCATGTAACAATACTAGATAAAATTTAAAACTGATCTTATTTTTTAATTTTTATGTATATTTCATAATTTCTCCTCACCAGACTAACAATTCAACTTCTATATAATTACAAGCAGGACATATTACAATTTCTTAAAGACAAAATAAACTAATTCGGCTCAAATAATGTAACGTAAAAAATATATAAATACAAGATGGAAAACAATTTTATGGAGATCGTCTGATATTCTTGTAAACTTGTTTGTTTTGCTTGTCTCCGTTTGGTTATTAAGTTATTGGAAGAGAAGCAATCTTTTTATAAAAATGACCGCCGGCGCTGTATTGTTTCTAGGGCCAGGAATTTTTTTGGGATTGTCGCAGACATTCCTGAAAGGTGAAAATAAAATTACCTATTTTTATAATTTGAATTTTACAACAAACGCATCTTCTCGAAACACGACAATAAACATTTATTTAAGTCTACGGTCGGTGTTTCCCAATATTTTACACCTTCATTTCTACTTATAGAAACCACAATTTTAACATACCTCGCTGGAAACACAATAATAAATAATTATTTAAGTTTACAATTGGAGTTCTCTAATAGTGACACTTTTAATTCAACTTAGAATAACCCGCAGTTTAGCAAGGTATCATGATCGCAGTAAAGTAAGGAATATCCGTCCATCGCTGTCAACCCTTCTACATGAATACCCTTACCTAACTAACTCATAATAGTCACACCTCTCGAAATATACATATTACGCATCTTCACGCAAATGTAATTTTTATACTTATTTTGTTTTCGTTAATAAAAAAACTTCTTTTGATTTCAAGTTTTATTTAGTAGCATTAGCGCTACAGTGATCATTTCGAAAATTATTTATTGGGCATTAATCTGCATGTGCGCGAAGGTCCGAGGAGTCGAGACGCACTTACTCCTTCCCAACTCCTCTGATATATTTTCAAAAAAAATAATTTATTTCGTATCGAATAATGAAGATATTCTGTACGAATTTTAAAACAACTCAAACTATAGTATCTGTCTAAAGGTATATTATTTTCATAAAATAAATGTAAATAAAATTCGTTTCTATTTAAAATTTCGTCCAGTGGCGTACTTCTAGTCAAAAAATAAATCCAGTCCTCATTTTTGAAGCCTATGAAACGTCATAAATAAAAAAATTAAAATTGTCTTAATGGATAATATCCCTTACAACCATATAATTGTTTACAGGGCAACAGTTATTAGCATGGATAATATATTATTCAATTTATTAAAGTTTTGGTTATCTTTTCTACTGATGTATTACATTTGGAACAATTTGCTTTTTTACACCATACAATAAAATTCCAATTTTTCATGTTAATATTTGTCTTTATGACATAAAAGGTAGTAAGTATGTACGATTCAGTTCTTACTGCAATTATCAAATGATAATAATTGTTCAGACCGCACCCTGTATATATAAGTTTATAGTTAATAGTTTATCTAAGTTTTGTTGTATGTATATATTTTTTTTGCTTTATGCTATTATCTAGTTTAGTGATTATTTCATTCTATAAGGCAGTTCTTATTTTATTTCGGAAAAAGCTCAAATGCGCGCGCTATCCGCTGGAAGGGGTTAATTAAGATTTACTCAGACGTCGCGCGTCGCCTGAGAGAAGATAGTGCGAACTCACGCTCGAATTTACAAATCAGACAGTACGATTTCACTCATTTTTTAAATAATAAGTTTCTTAGTGCCTGTCAAGATTATATGTTTTCTGTGGTGCAAACGATAACAAGAATTAATTGATCAACCCCGGCCAGAAGTGACAGCCAAAAGGAAGGTAAGTCAAAGACTTTTTTCCAGCTAGCGGGTTTTTCTTACTCCTGTCATTTTCAATAATAATGAAATCTTTAAGAGAATCGTCTACAATAAATTATTATAAAAGGTAAAAAACTTTGAAAGAGAAAACGAAAAGTTTACGGAATGTTAGGGAATTACGTTATTTTTTTTGTATTGTTCTAGTTGTTAAAAAAGTACCCTCCAATTGTTTCTTTGACAAAATCACAGGCGCGTATACAGATAAAACTACGAAAGGGCGAATACGGTCATTAATGTGCGTAATTCACTTTGCCACCGTTTAAGTACAATTTTACTAAATTTAGTACATTTTTCACATTGAAGTAAATAAGTGCATTTTAGGCCTAACAACTCCAATTTAGTACATTTTGCTAAATCAATCCATAAAAATGCTTAAACGTGTACGATTCTTCTTTTACATTTCTTCTTTTTATATAGAAACCTACATAGCTTGCATGAATTCATATAATTACGCATCTGACCGGTAGGTGGCTCATTTGTGATGAGCTGACATTAAACCGCACACACCGCTTAACGACTGTGGATCCGCTGCTAACGGCCAATCGTAAATTGTGCATACTAATGGCCGTGTTCGCACTTTCGTACCACAAATCACATTCAGACAATAAAGATAAAAGTTTAAGGCCCCATAGACATTTTTCTCGCAGGCCTATTTGGCTCATCAATGAACTCAGTCTCTTCCTTGACCTCTACAGAATACGTGTAGCTTTGCAAAGCTTATCCCAAAAACTGCGGCTGCTGTCGCGATACCTATAGCTACGCAGACAGGTATTTTTTTGCAGAAATTATATTTTCATCATAATTCGTCACGATTCGCTTAAAGATGCGAAATATTTTTTTAAATTTTTTGCGACTGAATTTTTTTACGTACACCATGTATCTTTAAAACTAGGCCTGTTAAGGGATTTATGTATAGTCATTTTCTCACTTGCAATAACGTTCTTTACAAACTGGATGAGTCCTGCTGTTTAAAAAGAAGCACCCTGTATATGCGCCAAATATGATATGATTATCTTTTGTTGAGTGTGATACACAAACCATGAAATTCTTAGGTGGAATACCTGGTTGATACAGTTTATTTTTACAAAAGAAAGGAAGTATTCTAAACCTTTTTATTCTACTTTAAGATAATAGATTTCTTCAGTCGTTTAAATATTTTATTTTTATTTGAAACATTCATTTAAAACGTTCTAGGTAAATATCAATGTCACACAAATCTGTTTTGCAAGATTGGCAGGACTAAATGTTATTACCGACAATGAAATGATTCAACCCTCTAGAAATTTTCAATTGTTACGGTCCATCGGTTACCTTTTGTTAAACAATTGATATCTTTGACATCTTCATTCGTCACAAACCTTTGTTTCGTTAATACAGTCTGGTCAGTTGAGGTTCTACGCTCTACGTCAACTTTTCTCCTACTTTTTGTTAATAGAAATCATAACGATATACTTGACAAAGCTAAAGAACTCAAAGAATATATCTTCTTAAATTTACTGCACTATAATTTAAATCCTGATATTTATGGTGTGAAAAGAGTGTAAAAAATAATTGCTTTATTACATGGTAACCTTATTAATTTAGATTTATTGGAACGGAGTTATGACGCGAAAACTTTAAATTTAACTGTTGGAAAAAGTTTTGTTGGGTAAGGGTACTTATTTTGAGAAAAACTACTTCATCAACTTGCCGACGTTTAAGTAAATTTTATTACCATCCTCAGGGCAATTAATTTCATAATTAATTGCCCTAATTTAGATTTCTTGGTCATCATAAAAATTATGTTAAACAGAAAACAAACAGATAAAATCACTGGGTATTAACAGAAGTATTACAACATATATATATATATATATATATATATATATATATATATATATATATATATATATATATATATATATATATACATATATATATATATATATATATATATATATATATATATATATATACATGTACATATATATATATATATATATATATATATATATATATATATATATATATATATATATATATATATATATATATATATATATATATATTTTTATATATATATAGATAGATAGGTGTTTCGAAAAAAATATACCCAAATAATCAGCTTACTTTTCTAATTAAAATAAATTTATTATCTCTCATGTTCGGGTATAAAATTTTATATATATTTTATGCATAATGTATTAAGTCCTGTTTATATTTCTTTTTAGTATCCAAAATTTCACTGTGCAATTGGTAATTTGGACATTCTTAATAATAAATTACAATAAAACTAACATTTTCTGTCGCAAAAGTGTTCAACGATAAAGGCGGCAATTGTACCAAAATACCATTATTTGGTAAATTTATGATTATTGCTATGGAAATTGAAACTTTTAACATCTTTGTTTACTTAGACAATTGATATAAATCTGCTGTCAGACGCCCCGCCATTTTCTCTATCAATAAATCACGAGCAAACAATGTTTTGTTGTGTTCGATTCTGCACTTATTTCAGGGTATTCGATACCTGCTGAACGCCTATTTGTGAGCGATAACTTCCTCGAAAGTGTCACCACAAAATCACCTGCATTTTACGGAAGAACACCCAATCGTTACGGTTGTAACAAAGTAGGCTTTGAAACGGGCACCAGCCACCACTTGCTAACTTTTTTAAATGATACTAATTATAGGGATCTATTAGAGTAGTGTTCGTTATCGTTTAATTTACGGTTTGATTGGCTTGTTTTCATCTCTTTTTACTGCTAGCAGATTAAAATTGTTACAATTTATGGAGCAGATGCAGGTGTGTTGTAGAGTTTTTTTATGTGAGGTTAACGATACATATTAACTACATTTATGGCAGTAGTAGTGTCTAATTTTATTTTTATTTCATTTTTATATAAACCACTAACCTGAATTTATCATAAATAAAAATACGTTTTAATTGGTAAATCGTTATCGATAATGCTAATTTCGCCCATTTCATGGCAATATTGTATGCGAATAGTTAGCTGGTGATAAGGAAACGAAATATTTTGATTATTTCTGTCTCGATTTTCACACAATTTTTGTGCATTGTCAGCAACTCTGAAAAAATTATTCACCAAAATATTAAACACTAATACTCGATGAGTTTTCGCTAATATAATATAAACATATTAGGTATTATTATATTTATTTCAAACTTACTTGAAATGATAAGGGCTAATTGGTACCGAATTACTAACGAAATTTAGCTTGTGCATGTGTGATGACAAAAAAAGAAAACTTTATTTCAAAGGGATCTTTATTAATGTACATAACAATAATAATAAGAAGAAGAAGAACTGACACCGCGGCAATTACCAGCTGATGGGGAACATCCTTTAGAGTTCACCGATGTAGACTTAAGGACAAGGGTTAGCCTTAACACAAGGGCAACCTAAAGCCAGAAGACCTGGCTAGAATGGACGCGGTCATTGAAAAGAAACTTTCAGAAGATGTAGACATCTGACAAATCAACTGTACCGTGTACAACGCCGCGAAGCAACTCGTCCCCCGTGAGAGGTTAACCAATCACGAGGTCGAGAAAGCCAAGCGGCATGTACAATAAATCGAGGGCAAGACACAGTCGGCCAGACAACACGCTTCTCGAATCTAGAGTGTAGTGGAATACACGACGAGTGGTAGAGTTTTTACTCCCATAATTCGGCGCATAGTAGCCGGATTAAGACGTCATCATACTCTAAATCTGACAGTGATGCTTACCATCAAGCATAATAGTCTAGATATGATTCGAGCGCTCATGGCAGTAAAGAAAACATTGAAGAGGCGGGTGAGGAGTATTATTCCGTACGAATCCTTCCCGCCTCTTTCAAGAGCCACATCATGTTGTAGATAATCCGCCCAATGTAAAAGATGTCGAAACCTTCTGGAAATGAATCTACGAAACGACGCGTCCATTCAATACCGACACTTCGAGGCTCTGTGCCCCAGACAACTTGAAGAGCCAGACGAAGTGTGCCCGGTACGAAAGAAGTCCAACAAGCATTTCTTGGTACCAAGAACTTTCCTGCCCCGGGCCCAGACGGCATTAACAACTGGTGGTGGAAGATATTTTTTTCCACTCATCACCGTCTGACGCGAGTTTTCAACTCATGGTCGAACGAGGGGCAGCAGATTCCGGACTGGTTCGTCGAGGGGCGTACTGTGCTTATCCCCAAAAAAGGGGATCTTTCCGACTCGAGGAATTATAGGCCGATCACTTGCCTCAACGCCTGCTACAAGATATTCACAAGTATATTTTATGCTAGGACACTGAGGTCTGTTGATCCGGTCTGCCATCAGATACACGAGCAACCTGCCATGCCCAAGAAGGGCATGGCAGGTTGCAAGGACAGCTTCCTGATAGACCGCTGTATTACACAGGATTCTGTGCAATACAAGCGGAATCTATCGATGACCTGGATTGATTACCGCAAGGCATTTGATACAACATCGCATGAGCTATTGTTGCAACTTGCTCGAATGTCTTGCGGTACCAGCACCACTAGTGAGATGCATAGAACAGCTGCTGCCTCTCTGGGAGACTCGCTTCACCATAACATCGGTGCACAGCCGGTCACGACAGAGCAGGTAGCATTTTGGAGAGGAGTTTTCCAGGGTGACACCCTGAGTCCTCTTCTCTTTTGCATCTCACTACTACCGTTATCTGTTGGGCTCCGCCAAACCCGCGGATATCAATGTGGACCACCCAGTGACCGGAGGCATAAGGTCACCCATATATTTTATATGGATGACCTTAAATTTTATGCCTCCGGAGAGTGCGATCTACAAAATGCTCTTAGTGTGGTAAAAGAATACACGCGGGCCATTGGTATGGAATTTGGGTTAGATAAATGTGCAGTCGTCCACCTCAAGAGAGGACGATGCGGGGAATTCTCTGAAGATGTGCAGCCCGCAGACGGAAGCATCCTAAAACATCTGGATGCCGGAGAGACCTATACATATCTGGGTGTGCAACAAAGGCACATTCAGGATGTAACACAAATAAAGGATTCTCTCCACGGTAAGTACAGACACCGCCTCCGGAAGATTTGGTCTTCCGAACTTTCGGGAAAGAACAAGGTGTCCGCAACTAATATGCTTGCCGTTCCGGTTTTGCTCTACTCATTCGGAGTAGTAAAGTGAACGGTAAACGAGCTGCGCCAATTAGACAGAGATACCCGCAAGATGATGAATATTTACAGAAGTTTTCATCCTAGATGTCCGTTCCTCGCGTGTACCTCACATGTCAACGGGGTGGCCGAGGACTCTTGGAGCCTAGAATGTATGCATGGCAGAGTATTACTGAGTATGGCAAGTAACATCCTCAAGAGCTCAGATCTCCTCTTACGGTTTGTGAAACATCACGAAACTGTAACATTTGACATCAGGCGAGGAGGCCGGCGAGGTGCTGATGTTGAGTCAGTCACCGAACTTCAGCAAAATCGTCTGAAAGCTCGAATCAGAGCTGCCGAACAGGAAAATCTGTTTCGGCAGCACGTCGATAAACCCCAGCATGGTGTCTTCTATAAGAACATAGAAACACTGGGTTTATCGACCAGGCTGACCTTCGCCTTTCCAAGGTCGGCCGGGCTTAAGGCGGAGACCGAGGGATTCATTACGGCCTGCCAAGATAGTGTTATGAACACCTTGGTTTACCGTAGCCACGTGTGGCGTGTAGAGGTTCCTGATATCAACTGCAGGACCTGCCATCAGGCGCCGGAATCGCGCATGCACTTACTATCTGCATGCCTCATATATGCAATTTCGGCGTACATCCACAGATATAACGCGGTGTTACTAGTGCTATACTACCATAAGGCACTCGTACGGGGTAGACCACACACCAGTGCTGCCGGGGAGAACCTTACGTTCCCGGAGATATTGAGTCCGTGGTCGAGAACGAGAAATGTCGGATTTACTGGAACTACTCGTTCCCGACAGTCAGGCTAATTCAAGCCAAAAAGCCTAATATAGTCCTCCTCGATTATCAACTCAAGGTGATTCACGTCAACATTGGGACTGATTTTGCTCATCAACGAACTCAGTCTCTTCCTTGACCTGTAGAATGTGTGTACCAAATTTGAAAGCTTTATCTCAAAAACTACTATCGCGAACCAGACACACACAGATACACAGACAGAAAATTCTTTCTGTATAAAATTTTGTGTATCGTCATAATTCGTCGAGATTCGTCCAGAAATGCAATAAAAATTTTGAAAATTTTTTCACGAATACGTAACTTCCTCACTTTGAGGACTGAGGAAGTATTATGTGCTATTATGAAACTGAATTATATTATTGTATATCCAAAATGAGTGAGTATATAATATATAAATTTATTTAAGTTTTATATCAAATCGTTTTCAATCAACTATTGAACCGATGAGTAAATGCTCGTTAAAGAAGGGAAGAATATTATCATAGTTACTTTAAAGAAATGGTTCCCAAATTTATTTTGTTGCAGAGCCCTTATACAATTTTCCAAGAATCGATGATCCCATACGTATATTTTATGGACGACCCAACTTATTACTTTGAAAACGGTGAATACCGTTATTTATAAAATAAATTTTTTATTAAATACTATTAAAGAACTCGGAGAAAAAAAGCTGAAGTAACTTCCGGTTAAAATGGAAGTGAAATGTACGTATCTGATACGCATTTATAATCAGTGGTATGTCACATGTCTATCTTTGCATTAATATAGAGGATGCCAATTTTTGTATTTTTCACTTTTTCGATTAACTTTTTTATTTGACATTTAATCGTTTAATTCTTTTTGAATTCGGGCTCTTCAGAAAATAACAGATAACTATTGTTTTAAAATTTTTTTTCCGGTGAAAAATCAAGCAATGAAATCGAGTGATGCACTTAAAATGATCACTATGTATAGTGGACGACGTGATGTTAGTCTACATCTTGTCTTAACGTTCTAGATAATGTTGTATACTATATGATGTCGTTTATAATACGTCAACATTAAACGGTAACAACTTATCTTACAATCAAGTGAATTTATAAACTTCAAGTAATTTACTCCGTGGACTGCAGGTACACAGATTTTCGTTATTATGCAAATTTACGAGTTTTTAATTTTAATACTTTACACCGTTACCTTGCCTTGGCTTTTGCAAAGTATGATGGTATACTTAATTGACGTATATTGTAATTCATTTAGTAAAATTTAGAAGAATTCTGACTCGGAAAACTTTTGAAACATTTGATAGGCGTGTAAGAGAATGTGGCCAGTTTCAATCTAAATATAATGAACGTAAAAATCGAAAAAAAAAATTTCAAGAAGTAGGGACATATCTAACTATCAGTAGCAGAAAAATTGCTAACAGCTTGGAATAAATCATATGTTTGGAGAATAAATCATGACGTGAAATCATACCATTTCCAAAATTATCAGGCACTGAACTTGCCGGTAATTGTATAAATATATACAGGGTGTCTCACCAGGAACTGCATCGATCGATATTGGGAAAAGTACGCACCAGAAAATTTTGAAAATTTAGGGAGCTACTAACACCACTGTGGCCAATCCAACTAAAATAATTACAAGCATCTGGTACTTCTGGTTATACCGAAAGTCGATATCAACTTGCTTATTATAAATGGAACACCCTATATGTTTAAGAGTTTTCGAAAAGAGCATAAAATTCTGAGTCAAAAATATGATACCCCTATGTCTAAACCCAGCCGTTTCAGAGATATTTGAGATTTTAAAAAAATGTTGACAGGTGTAATGGTTTACAATAACCTTTATAACTTTGTCCGTGTAAAAGATACTCATTTGCTTTTTGGCATGTAGAAAGACCATAAGGTGAGCTAGGCTCTACAGTTTAAAGAATTCAATAATAATATACCAATTGTTCCATTTTTGACGTTACATTCTGTAAACTTCAAACCGCGAAAACTTGCTTAAGTCAAATGGAACACATTGTATTTTTTTACCTCACGTTATGTATAATTAAATTCCTTTTTTTCAGATACAGCATTGTGGGGACTTAAGTTACAACTTTTTGAAATATTTGCGATTTTCTTAGAAATTCAAGAATTTTTAGTAAAAATTGTATCAAATTAGTCATGATTAGAAACAACAAGTAAGTAATGTCAGTCATTCTCTTATGTCAAAAAATGCCACCGCGTTTAAATTACATCCAAGAATACTTTTTAAATTTGTTTATTATTTATGGAAAATGTGATAGAGTAATATCAAGAACTTGTAGTACATTTTTACTAGGTATCCACAAAAACGGAAAATAACACTAAACACTGTAACATGCCTATTAATTGGATTAAAGACACTTTGCATAAACTAAAATAGCTAAGATAAAATCAACTAAAAAGATGATTCAATTTTAATTCAATAATTGTTCAAAATTCCGCCCTCGAACCTCCACACATTTTTCGCACCTGCGGATTAGTTCTTCATGGGTAGCTCTTCTAATTGAATCCTGTGATAAGTTTTGAAATGCATTTACTCTCTACATACAATCTTCAATAGTTGTTATGGCTCTCATAGACTTTATTTATAATAGTTCCCCAAATTAAATAATCTAAAATTGTAATTGTAAATCGAGCGAGCGCGAAAGCCATAGGTCCATTATTGGCGATCCATTAATCGTAAAAAGTTTCTTGTAAAAAACTATTTATCAAATACCCATTATGTGGGGAGCACCGCCGTTGATAAATCTCGGCGAGACAAATTTTCAAAATTAGTTATTAATCAAATTTTGTAAAATATCTAGATATTTTTCACCTATAAAAAAACAAAAACAAGAAAATTAACTATACATATCAGTAGAAGAAGAAATGTTTATAGCTTACTGTTTAAATTTTCCTAATAAAATTCTAATGCCATATCGTTTTTTATGGCACAGTAAACATTAAACTGCCAACTTTCTTGAAAATTTCGCTCCCTGAATATATGAGGATTCGAGTCACTCCAATAATGCGAATTGTGTCGATTAAAAAGTCCATTTTTTGGTAAATTTAGCTTTATCTGACCACATAATATTTCCCAAATAAGAATCGTCGCCTACAGACCTCATTAGAATAAATTCACAAACAATTTTCTCTTAGGAAATCTGTTTCTTTTAATCGTTGAACCATTTGGAACGAAAACGGGTGAAATTTTTGTTTAATTAAGATTCTGTGAACTGAATCCTTGCTTAGTCCCGATTCCTTGTCTTAATGACATCATTGGAAATGCATGAAAATATCCCAGAATTGCTATTTCTACGTTTTTGTCATCAACAATAGGCTTCCACTTTTGAATTCTTACCTTGACAGAGCCATAATTTTTAAAATTATCTAGTATGCGTTTTACAGTGTTTGGCGACGGTTCCGTTTTTGTGGATATCGAGTAGCAAATGTACTACAAATTCTTGATATGACTTTATCATATTCTCGATAAATACTAAACAAATTCAAAAAGTCTTCGTGGGTGTAATTTTAACGTGGTGACATCTTTTCACATAAGAGAATGACTAACATTACTGATGGCTAATTTGATAAAATGTTTACTAAAAATACTTGAATTTCTAAGAAAATCGCAAATATTTCAAAAAGTTGTAACATTAACCCTCATACTACTTATATCAGAAAAAAATTAATTTAATTATACATAACTTGATGTAAAAATACGGGTGTTCCATTTTACTTAAACAAGTTTTCGCGGTTTGAAGTTTACAAAATGTAACGTCAAAAATGGAACACTTAGTATACTATTATTGAATTTCTTTAAACTGTAGAGCTCACCTTTATGGTCTTTCTGTATGCCAAAAAGCAAATGAGTATATTTTACACGAAGAAAGTTATAAAGGAAAATTCTGAAACGGCTGGGTTTAGGCATAGGGTATCCTACATGTTTTGATTCATAATTTTATGCTCTTTTCGAAAACCCTAAAATATATAGGGTATTCCATTTAAAATAAGCAAGTTGGTATCGACTTCTGGTATAACCGGAAGTGTCAGATGCTTGTAATTATTTTAGTTGGATTGACCACACTGCCATTAGTAATTCCCTAAATTTTCAAAATTTTCTGGTATGTACTTTTCCCTATATCAATCGATGCATTTCCTGGTGAGACAGGGTGTATATACATATATATATATATATATATATATATATATATATATATATATATATATATATATATATATATATATACATAAAAAAAAAAAAAAAAAAATATAAAAAAAAATATATATATATTGTTGTGATAATAAGGATTGTTGTATTGTTGTATTTTTATTTATAATTTGTAAAACTTTTGAATTGTTTTTATTAAACTGTTGTAAAATTGAAAATTTTGTGATTTATTAAAATTTATGAAAATTGGCGCCTTTTATTTTAAATTTGTATTTGTTTTGTTTATGCCCTTGTATACCCAAACTAGCTCAGATTTTATTTTACAAGTTTTTACTTACTGTTTTATTTGTCGACATTTTGTCTTGTGACCTAAGTTTCATGTGCTTTTATATGTTTACCTTTTTGTGTACTGATTTGTTTTTTAATAGCTATTTTTATACCTTTCTAGCCCCACGTTGGGCGCCACTTTGTTGTGATAATAAGGATTGTTGTATTGTTGTATTTTTATTTATAATTTGTAAAACTTTTGAATTGTTTTATTAAACTGTTGTAAAATTGAAAATTTTGTGATTTATTAAAATTTATGAAAATTAAGTTATTATAGTAAATTTATTTGTTAAAATTTTAAAAATTTATTAAAGTAAAACAACTCCTTGTTATTTTCTGAAAGTGTTTAGTTTTTTTTTTTTTATGGATGTGTACTGATTTTGTGTATTTAAATTTGAAATTATACTATAGATAGAACCATATTGAACCTGCATCCTGAGTAAGAGCAAAAAGAAAATAAAACAGTAAGTAAAAACTTGTAAAATAAAATCTGAGCTAGTTTGGGTATACAAGGGCATAAATAAAACAAATACAAATTTAAAATAAAGGCGCCAATTTTCATAAATTTTAATAAATCACAAAATTTTCAATTTTACAACAGTTTAATAAAACAATTCAAAGGTTTTACAAATATATATATATATATATATATATATATATATATATATATATATATATATATATATATATATATATATATATATATATATGTTGTTTTTCAGGTTTGCGGGTGTATGTTAAATTCTTTCCGGGTCTCGTGTAGGGCGTGGAAGACGTTTGGTAGATCCCTACCATTTTCAGTTCTAACAGATAACTGCTTACTGCGGCTTCGGTAACATTTTTTCAGTTCGAGTTACCAGAAGCCGCAGTAAGCAGTTATCTGTTAGAACCTGAAGATGGTAGATGAGATTCTACCGAAACGTCGTTCAGACAACCACGGTCCCTCCGGGGCCTATCACCTACGCGGGAGTATACCCGGAAAACGAATTTAACATATATATATATATATATATATATATATATATATATATATATATATATATATATATATATATATATACCAATGTATACAAGATCCCCTTTTTATTATTAACATACTGTTTACTGATAAAGCTTGTTTTTCACATGATAGACGATGGCAAAACGAATACCCATAATATGCATTAGATAGGTGAAAATCCATATGTTTTAAAAGTAATTACTAATCAGTATCAATTTTTTCTAATATTTGGTATAGCTGGAGATGAACTGTCTGGTCCATATGTTCTAGTGATCAAATTTACAGTTTATTTTTGGAAGATAATTTGCGATATAAAATATGGTTCATGAACGACGGAGAGCACCAGCTCATACCAGCCTTCTAAGCAGCACTCTCTTAGATAATAGCTACTCTTTAAGATGGATTGAAGAAATCCATTGTTATTCGGAAGCAATTATTTTTACAACTACATGATTTTATGGAGCCATCAGTGCAACTTTCATGTAAAGCTATGATTTAATGGTTTTTTAATAAAATAAAATTAACGAAGATTTCTATCGGATTCGGATATTGTTGATATGTTACGGTATATTTATTACCACCTTAGAAAAAAAATAACTGTCACTATAAAGAATAGCAAATTAAAAGTTGTTCAAAATATTCGAATTGCCATACCAATCAAATAAAATTATATCTTTGCCAATATTACCAAACAGGGAATCATTGTTATGAAACGCATTTACTGCACTTTCAGCTAAAGGGTATCAAACCAAAAAGATGACCAATGATTGTGGAACCGGTTGTAACAGTGACAAAAAGTGATGTTCGTTTTCAAAACTAAAATAATAAAGAATATTCCTGCCTTCGTCTATATCTCAACAATGGTTGTCTCCACTAACCATACATTTTTTCTGTAGCTATAAGCACAGTATTAAGGGAAAGTACGATTTTTGTAGGAACTATGGATGATGTTCAAATCGCTATAAAATAGATCAATACTTGCACCTCCTTTTCACCCTCAGATTATAAAATGTTGTTTGTTGTGTTCTCTATTTCTTGCGTACACAGCATATTATTATCTAGTATACTATAGGCCAGAGAAAGATGTTATCTTATGATATCATTACCATTTGTATCTGATTTAATATAATGCAAAATAAAGCAGAACATCAGAACTCATGTCAAGTGGTTGTATTCGCGCGTGTTACAGCTCCAGCATGACTTTATTAGCATACATAAATGCATCAGAAATTATAAGTCTTTGCTGGCTACGGGCGAAATGAAGACAACACAGACAATAGCTCAGGATTGGCAGTTGACTTGTGATTTACATATCTGCACGCGAGACTCGCCTTACTTGAATTGAGTTATTCACTTCTTGATTCTGTTTATTTCAATCACCTAAGCGCATTATTGATTTAAATTAAGAATTAATGAATATTTTAGCATTCTCTTAAATTGAAATGTACCAAATATTATTGCATACGTTTAACCTAATATTTAACAACAGACTCATAAAATCTAAAGAGTGTTTTAGACGAAGACAAATCTTGCTTTAAAAGATCGCGTCAAATCTGCTACGGAGAGTGTTTATTTGTGAGATAATAGTTATTTACGTAACAAGTCCGGAAAGTGAGACACTTTCCGCATTTGTTTCGTATTGCGTACAATGGATTTTCTGAAATCGTTCTTGCCAGTCTCTGTTTAACTTGAAACCTTTTTCAAACAAATTTCATAAAATTCAACTAACAGCTGTCAGATTAATCATTTTTAATTATTATCAGACACTACTGTCAACCAAAAGTGACATAAGGGACCGGCAAAAACTTTATCAATCCCTTACGTCATTTTTCTTGTATGTGATATGATAATTGTTTTATTGTCAATCAATTTAATTGAAGTCCAGTAAAGTTTTTGCAATTTATTAAAGTTAATATTATTAATATTATTGTAAATACATGTTTATCTTTTATATTTTATATAAAGTATTAACACCTTGTATAAATTTTCCATAAGAATAGCTGTGTTGAAGGTTTTTTGGTAGGTTATTGAAAGTCTCAATACTTTTAGATATTGGATTATTATAGCCGATTTGTATTGTAACATTAGTTAATCTTATATTATGAGCTGTTCTGATATTGTAATGAGAGGTTTGATTCCTTCCAGTTATCTAATAATTAGTTTTTGTCTTAAATTTTATAAATAAATTTGCACTGTTCTATTTTTAACATGGTTGCTAAGTTAGGAACCTTTCAAGTGGAATATACATCAGTGGTGGGTGTTCTATAGGGTAGATTAAATATTACTTTTAATATTTTATTTTGTAGCCGTAGGATTCTTTCAAACAGAGATTTATTACACGTTCCCCATGGCGTTATTGATATGTATATTTAGTGGGTATATTTCTTTATATTTTTGACTAAATAACATAAATGTTGTTTTATTTATATTACGCTTTAACTTATTTTTAAGTAACCACAATCTGTAACGACTTAAGTCTGAATTTACTATGGATTCTAACTCTGGTAGTTTGTCATGTGCGTAAAGTAATACAGTATCATCTGCGAATGAGTAATACCTTGCTTGGAGATTTGCACTTAGACTTAACACATGCAGGGAATACAGCAAGGGCCCAAAAATAGAGCCTTGCGGTCACTGTTATTTTGTAAAGGTTCATTTTCTACTTCGTCGATTTCTACAAACTGCAGACGATATTTTAAGTAAGAAGATATTAGCTGATGCTGCTCGCATGCATGCATAACTAAAATTTGTTCTAATTTGTTTTATAGGATGGTGTGATTGACCACATCGAAGGCCTATTTTAAGTCGATATACACTGCTAATACTACTTTTTTCTTATCCAAATGGGTTGTTATATAATTTACAAGATCTGTTGTTGCACTTTGAGTATTCCTGTTGCACAAAAATCCATACTGGTATTCATCTATGATGTTATTTCTGGTTATATTAAAATCCCCGACTATAATAGTTTTTGGTTAAGTTCAGTAAGATTATCTAATTGGTTGTAAAATATTGATGCATTTGACCACGAAGGTCTGTACATTCCACATATATTCACTTTAATATCATCCAACTTTATGGTTACTAAGTTATAATTATCTAAAACACTTTTTTAGATTATAGAAAAATTAATATGAGTTTTGATATACAGACTTACACCTCCTCCTGGTCCATTTCTGCATGAATGTACACCGTAGTAACCCGGAATGTCATAATATTTGGTTTCATTATCATAGAGCCATGTTTCAGTTAGAATTAAAATATCAGATTTATTTATTTTTAAGAATCACTGCACCTCATCGAATTTGTTCCGAACACTTCTTATGTTAATACAGTTTAATATAATTTTGCCTCCCTAATTTTACCGGGCTAGACCAGTAAATACATGTATTTTTCACTCAAAAACTTTACCAAAGCCAGTTAACTCTCTAGGCGGTAGCAGAAAATAGTATATTACATAACGAGAATGGAAAGTGACACTTAACACATGAGTAGGAATGCTGAAGCATGAGACAGCAGGCCGAGTACGAAAATTACACGATTTTGTTTGACACACACAGCAAGTTGTATACAATACTTTTTTAAAAATAATTCCTGTAATTATAAATAAATTAATCATGTGTAGTGTAATTGTTTCAGTAAAATATACTGACATTTATCGTCTTCTATAGCGGGGCCAATCGCGAGCAACTTGGCATTTGGCATATGCCTCTATAGCATTCCGGGCAATCGCGAGCAACTTGCTATAGCGCTCTACCTTTCACAACTTTACAGCTCTCTACTTTCGATATTATAAATAACGCACAAGTATCAAATTGTTAATTTTCGTATTTACTATATTAAGTTAGTATGAACGCTTTCTTGGGGGGTCCTAGGAAAAGACTTAAGCGATCCCTTGTGTCACTTTACCGAGCTAGACTAGTAATAATGTATTATCCACTCAAAAATTTACCAAAAACATCTAACTTTCTAGATGATTGCGGGAACATATCATGCAATGTTCACATGATAATACCAAATTCATATTATTGTGCGAGGACACTGGCATATGATAGAGTGTATAACGAAAGTATGTAATAAGTTCACTTTTACTCCTATTCAGAATCTACTACAAAATCTTTATTAATAGTAGCATTACCCTACCGATATTATATTTTCCAAAAGTAGTAAATAATTTTGAGACCTTTAACCCCAAACTTATTTCCTAGTTTAGAACATATAAGACCAAAATTGTGCAAAGAAAAGATGCAATAGCTTTGTGAAGCTGACATACTGAAAGGTTTCGACTCAGATTACAGGCTCTAATGAGAGCAATCATGCCAATGGTGTAACGTTTATCTTTGATTGATCTAAGAATAAGTTAAAGAGTGAATGTTTTACTTGACAATTTAAAATGAATGGAATCGTCTCAGATTGATAAGTGTTAGCATATTCCATAGTTTGCTTCAATTGAGTAGGGCCTAATTTTTGTTCCAAAAGTGAGATAAGGGATCGGCAAAGACTCTACAGATCCCTTACGTCTTATTAATGGGCTAGACCAGTAAATACATGTATTTTCTTACTCACAAACGTTGCCAAAACCAGTTATTCTCTAGACGGTTGCAAAAAATAATATATTACGTAACGAGCATAGAAAGTGACACAACACACGAGTGGGAATTTTGAAGCATGCGACCGCAAGCTTAGTGAGAAAATTACACGAATGTGTAAGACACCACATATCGGCCATCTTTATGAATAAAAATACATAGTGCAGGTAACACTACGTAGGTGGCTAGAAAATTTTTTGGGATTATGTACTATTTACGATAATTTTTCAAAATACTTTCCATCAAGTTTATTATATTTATGCATGTGTATAAACTACTAAGTAAAAACGTTTGCTCAATTTTTGTTGAAAATCTGTGTACATGCTTCATCCCATGCAGCTCCTCATCGAAAAATCGTTGGCCTTTCAGCTTATGTTTGAACATAGTAAATAATCCATAATCACACAAGGCAAGATCCGGACTGTAGGGAAGATGTGGCAACACTTTCAAGTCATAAGATTTTAAAAATACCTGTAGCAACAGCTCAATGCGCTGGTGCGTTTCAGTTGTGTTGGAGGGCCTCAAGTTATTTTGAGAGACATACCTCTGGTGCTCTAGTGCATCGATGTTCAACTCTTCCTCTTTATGTCGATATGTAATATGTAGATTTTCTTTAATAAGTTTTTCCAGCAGCAATGTTATTCGGAATAATAACTTCAGATGGCCGCAATGTGTGCGCCTCATTGTCTACAGCGGCAGACTGACCATGGGGGGGGGGGGACCAAAACAACCCCCGGGGGAAAAACCCCCCCCCCACCCACCCCCAAAAAGGGCCCTTTTGTTTTTGGCGAAAAAAAAAAGGTTTCAAAAGGGGGGGGGAAAAAAAGGGGTTAAAATATTCCAATATAAAAAAACAAAAAAAAAAATTATTAATTTTTACTATTATGAAGACCTGCTATATTAAAAGTTCCTTTTTTTATATATTATTTAATAGTATTTTCATTATTATTACTATTTAGTTACTTTTTATATTTTTAACTAGTTCTTACAGCCAAAGAGTTTAACGGTTATTTTTATAAAATTAATTTTTATTTTGTACTTATGCTAAATCAAATAAAAATATATGATTCTGTGAATAGTTTTTTTTTGATATTTTTATCCCCCTCACTACATAGAGGGCCTTGGTGCCCTCACCGCCCCACGGTACAAAGCGTCACAACCATCAACAAGTGTCAGTCCTCCACTGATCGTGAAGCGAAAATAAGCCTCTTGTAAATTGTTTGTACTATCGGAACATGGTATTTCTACTTAGATGATCCTCACCAAATATATCCAACATTTCGTTTAAACCTTCTTCTGCATTTAGCCAACGTTAATAAAAATTTTAAATTATATTTTTTATGGTTATTATTAGAGCAAACACATAACAATTATATATTTTTGAAATCAGAAACATAATACGAACACAAATTTGTAAGAAATGGAGGTTATATTTAAATTTATCTTTTAAACGCTTCTCGTCTATCAAAATTATGATAATAGATCTGAAATCTACAGAAAAAGCTAAATGAAAATCTAACAAATAAAATATCTTACAAATTACGAAGATAAAGGGGGGTATCAAATTAGGATCCCAGGAAACAAAAGAAAGCCGGCAGTTACGGGCCGTTGTAGCCACTGCTGGCAAACTGTCGTCTTCCGCACTAGGATGATGGCCTAGAGTCTTACCGATGTTAGCAAATTTACATTTAATATGAAGTGATAGACCATTGGTAGCCATACAATGTCGTTACCTATAATGGTTTGCAGATTTGGCCCTTCAAAATATCTGAATTTTGCCAATTTTTAACTTTTAATAAATAAATAAAAAATAACAAAACAAATGAGTGATGGCGACTGGCGGGTATGCGCTGTTGATCAAATTTCAATGTTACTCCACTCCTCGGCTAGAGCAGAATAACAAATGTGTTATTCGGATATTAACTCTGTTTTTTGTGGTTATTTGTTGAAACAGCCTATAAGTATGAATACCAACCATAGGTTTTAATACTACGGCACCTTGTTAGCCCACAGAATCAAATTGACTTATGAGCAGCTGCCGACCGCAGTCTGCTATAGTTACAGGCCCAATAAAATACGCCGATACATGGCCATCACTTAATCTGTCATGTAAGTGGTAAAGTGCCAATGAAGGATCATACTTAAATGTTTGCTGGGATATTCACCCTGTATAAAATGAATTTAAAAGTCTACATCCGGTGTGCAAGTGAGTAAGCAGTGTAACGATATTTTAAAAACAAATGCTGAATATGGAAATTATGTATTATTAATCAGTGTCTCAATGGAGAACATTCTGCGACCAATTTATAAAGTTTGAAGTTTGCCAATATTACTTCGATAGATGTTGGAAGATCATTTTCGCTTTACATAAGCATGTTTAACCCACGAGGGAGACGTTTTTCAACAGAAGACATAGAAGCGATGTTACTCATGCAGTTGCTAGCTCAGATATCGTCCTTTCTCGTGGCATGTAAAATTTAGTCAGTTTTAACCTATATGCCTCTGCTGTAAAGTTATTTTATTGGTTCCTTGTTAATGGCTACTCAGCGGTAGTGGTTTTAACCCTGTATCTAATGCACTTCTGCTTCCAAATTTTTTGTTTATAGGTAGAATACCTCCAGTCCTCTTTGAGTAAGTATTTATAATATAATAACTTTATTAACTTTAGATAATACGGAATTCGCTACAAAAATTACAAGGTAACATACATTGAGTTATACATGCATGAACATATTTATGCGCTGACATATGATCTACAGCCAATCCTGGTTTTATCGTCATCAATACCTAAATTCCGAGCTCTACGTATAAGATATTTATAGATATATATTTTTCAATTCTGCCATTTATATTGTAATATTTTTTTCAACAGGAACATGAAAGAATTATTTATTATTATTAAAATTTGTTATATATTATAAATACAAAATACCACATTTAATTTACTTTTTTTAATTTAATATTTATTTTCAACTGAGGACGAAGCAAAAATGCCATGTCTATCTATGTATTGTTAAAATAATTTGGCGAGATAAAATATCAAAGTAACGCGCAAAAACAAAATAAAGTTATTTTCTTCGAAAAATCAAGATGTTAAATTAATAACTCATTCACCTGTAAAAATCAACGAACTGTTACAAAGACGAAATCTATATCTTTTACTTCTGTTTTAGGTTTATTTCAACCACAAATTACAGCGGCACGCGTTTGATATCTATTCAAATAATATTCATAAAACAAAACAAAAAATTGGTCGGTGGTCAATTGGAATGTTTCAATTTAATGTTTTTGTTAAATTTTGTAATTTTAAAATAAAATATATCCCGTTATTACAAAAATTTGGTTGCATTATTGAAGTAAAAACGTGACTCAAAAACAAAACATTTTATATAAATTTCGTAACAAAAAAATTTGCTTTAGTATTTGTGGTAATAATTCTTTAAAAATAATATGTACTTCTACAAGGCAGACAAAGCACTAAATTGTGTGCATTGCAACCTGAAATTAATGAACTGTCGTAAATATGTCTGTTCTGTTTAATTCTTCTTCAGTTCTTTTTCAGTGAGAGATTACAGAATTGTGATAAAAATTATGTAGAATTATAAACTGTCTTCTGTGTAATCGGTCTAATTCCATAACCATAATAGTTTAATCCTGGAGGCCGTCCGAAATTGCGGTCATTTTCATTGTAAAATGCAACCCACCAAGATTTCACATAAAAACGTGTTAACTGAAAATTTAAGCGATTTTATAAATTCGAAATTTCTGCTAATACAAAGCCTCCCGCGACAGTCACTTAAATGATTGATGACACATTGTTTTATCTACCACTGCATCGCTCGATTCCCTCACTCCTCACTGGTAAAAGTACAGTCGTGTTCGTGTGTTATTTAGCTTGTTACTTATTCTTATTATTGGTTTATTATCCTGTTATTTCCATTTGTTTGCTCGTAAGTAAGGTTAGTTGAATTCTGTTTTTTTTTCCAATAATAAATTTTTTCATATTAGTTCGAAAACTCATGGCATCCACTGCAACATTTTTAAGAAAACGAAAAATATTGGACGAACGCCAAGTTTTCCAATTAAAATGGACATTAGATTACTTCTTTGTTGAGGTAGAAAACAAACCTATTTGTTTAATATACAATGAAACTGTTTCGGTATTGAAAGAATGTAATAGCAAAAGACATTATGAAACTAAAAAAAAATTGAGGGTCAGTTCCGAAAGGACAAGTTGAAAGAATTACAAGGAAATTTATGTTATCAGCAGAATGTGTTCAAATAGATGGGCTCGCAATCAACTGCTTTTGCCAGGGCAAGTTACGAAGTAGCGCATATTATCGCAAAGCGATCAAAACCGTATTCTGACGGTGAATTTATTAAGGAGTGTTTTGAGAAGATTTCAAACATTATTTATCCCGAAAAAGCTTCAGACTGCAAAAATTATTTTATCCCTGCAAACTATTTGTAGGCGAATACATGATTTGTCTCATTCCATCGAAATCGATTTAATATCATTATATGCCAATTTTTCTTATTATTCGCTAGCCGTGGATGAAAGTAATGACGCGCAGGATATAGCTTAAGTTGCAATTTTTATAACGCGGAATAGATGAGAATTTTTTGGTGACAGAAGAAATGGCAGCGCTAGTGTCTCTTAAAGGTACAACAAAATCGAACGATTTGTATGATATAGTAAAAAATACACTAATGCGGTTTCAGTTAAGATTTGAAAACCTATCTGGCATTACAAGAGATGGAGGTCCGGCTATGGTAGGAATGCGTGGAGGGCTGGTTAAATTACTTGACAACGAAGCCAGAGCAATCAACAATAATAAACTTATGAAGTACTACTGCATTGTTTATCAAGAAAACCTGTGTATACAAGCTCTAAAAATGGAACATGTCATGAATATTGTTGTTGAAACCATAAATTTTTTCAGATCAAGAGGACTTCAGACTTTTTTAGACGATATGGATACAGAATTTGGTGCTGTTATTTATTTTTCCGAAGTAAGATAGTTGAGTAGGGGAAATGTGCTCAAGCAGTTTTTTATTTAAAAACGGAAATTGCCGAATTTATGGTAAACCAAAGGTAAACCCGTGTTGCAATTTCAGAACCCAAATTGGATGGCAGATTTGGCGTTTTTAGTCGACATGACAAATCACCTCAACGATCTCAATGTGAAGTTGCAAGGTAAAGATCAACTTGCACCCACAACGTTTGACTTAATAATCGCATTTGAAAAGAAACTTTCTGTCTGGGAAACACAAGTTCGAAACAAAAATTTCGAACATTTCGAATGCTTGGCTACTGCAGTGGAAGTAGTCGTTGAAACTGAAAAATATGCAGATCTTATTTCGGCATTGGGAGAAGAATTACAAGTTAGATTTTGTGATTTCAGAGAAAAAAATAAATATTTCGATTTATTCGTATGCCCCTTTTCATTGGATACAGAGACCATTCCAGATAATGGCAAATGAAAGTAATTGATTCTCAAAGTTTGGGTTAAAAGAAAAGTTTTGGAATTTTACAAACTAATCGAAAATATCCTAAATTTAAAGAAAATAATTTTCAATCTGTCTATTTATTTTTGCAAGAACAAAAGTAAATTAAGAACCAGAATTCTGGATGAAAACATGGAAAATTCACTGCGAATTTCTACCTCAAAAATGTTACCCATTATAACTAAAATAGTAAATGAAAGAGTGTCAAGTTTCTCATTAATAACAAACTATTTACTAATTTATAGTTATAGCTTGTAATAATTATTTTTATTTTGCAACCACTTTACTCTTTTTGCATGAGCTTTCAATAAATAAAATGATAAGGTTCAAAAAACGATAATTTGTCATTTTTGGAGCGCTGAATTTGATAGCCAACTTTTCCTAACTTTTATTTATTTAATTAAAATTTTTATTGCGACCCGCGGTCATTTTTTTTAGTAGAAGTTTTGGCCCCCTCGTCTAAAAGGTTGGACACTCCTGCCCTAAGCAATATCCAGAGTGCATACTAGCCGTTCAAAAGTGGTATAATTTTGAACTGGGTAAATATTAAACACTACTTTAACCCCTCGATGAGCATGTTAAAAGTTTACTCATCATGCACAGATGAGCTCTCAGCTGAAATATTACAAATATATATTTTTTGCGATGGGCATTAAATATTTCAATTTTAAATAAAATAAAATAAAAATAATTGTGTTCGATACATAAAATATTACAGCCTGTAGACTCTGTTGTGAAAGATTCAAATAGGAAAATGGTGTTATATGATAAGCGTATGGAAAACGCAAGTAAGTTTGTGATTTTACTTATTAAAGATCATAGCTTGGATTGATAAAAAAAAATAGTAATAGGCAATTATTCTTAGCTTCAGAAAAAGACGTTTTTAGGGTTTTACCTCAAGAACATATAATCAGAACAGTAGATATTTAAAGAATCAATAACATTAAGATTATTGGTGCTGTAAATTAATGGGTCCCTTTTCAAACAAACTCTTTATTTAAGCTACCGGTTTCGTGGTATTTATACTAAGCGCATTACCACATCTTCAGGCAACAAGACCTTGTTTTTATGAAAACAACTTCCCTAATTGAGAAAATTTAAAAAACGTCTACATGCAAGAATATCAATAAATGCATATTAGCCACATCAAAAAACAGAAACAATAAAAAAAAGTAACTAACTTATACCAAACTTTATAATTTCGGACACACTCCTGAGTTTTAATTATCTCCAGATGACGCGAAGCTGGTTAGCAAAACGTGCGTCCAGTGCAGTATATGGTGTTTTGTAGAAAAATACGTCAGTGCTATAACAGTTTAAGAAAGATTTATAACGTTTGTTTACGTTGGGATGCCAAAATGTAACGTTGTCACGTCCAATACGTGACGTTGTGTCAAAATAAAATTGAACACCTTACTAATTCTCGGCTAGCTTGTTATATCTCTGGGTTACCAGTTTCATACAGGCGAAACTGATGCCTTCAGTTTCTCAGTACTCTAAATTCAAGAAATAAACAATTAATAGTTGATCAGAGAATTTGGTATACCTTACCACACTTTATATTTTTAATGAAATCTGTTCTGGGAAATTAAACAACACAAGTTTAATAAAATGTTTAATTATATCAAGTCAAGTTAATCAGCCAGGTTTAAAAAAAGGAAAATTATGTACAATTCGGTATGTGAAATTTTTAAATTTATAAACTATTCCCAAACAAACGAATATAATACCAGTAGGTAGATTTCACCAAATGCAATTGCATGTAGTTTACATAAAACCACATAAGAAAAATATTTATATCTAGATAACACTACTACTACATTTATCATAATCAAAATTCCTCGATCTATCACAGATCTAATTTGCCTGGACCATATTGACATCATGGATACAGTACTAAATTTAAATTTGAATAAGTAAAATTTAAAAAAAAGTGCACAGAAAAAAATGATTAATAGTTCAAGGTAAAAATTTTTAATAAGTACATAAAATTAAAAAAAAAAAATAAGACTTAACTTAACCTCCGAGCGTAGGAAAGTGTGTTCAATCATTTTGATTTCTTCAATACCAGACTAATATTGTTCCATTAACCAAACTGTAGCATTATGAAACTTTACAAGAAATTAATTGGCTCTTGACTTCCAACGCTTGTCGAACAACACAAATCAACCCTCTGTTCCAGCTCCACTTTGTACCTTAGCAAGACTTGATAAATGTGCTTTTTCCATGACATCAGAATTATATAAAAAACCACATTTACAACATGATAAATTACCTAGGTGTCATAATCTAGCGGAGCCATATTACGTTATCATATTAAACAACAATTCACCAAGCGAAACCCAGTAAAAGTCCTATGATAACTCCGTGATAGTCCCGTGATAGTTAATAAAAGCCCAGGGATAGCCACCTTTCCTAAGAATAATTCACCAAGTCGGAACCTAGTCAAGTCTCGTGATGGTAGTTTAATAAAAACCCAGTGAAAACCGCCTAAAATTAAATAAGAAACACAAGTAATTTCTTTGGGTGTTATTATTATTATTATTATTATTATAAGTAAGTACTTGTTAATTATCGTCCTAATTTAAATAACTTACCCTTTCTATAGGACAAAGTCCTACGTCCATATACATGCTTATTTATAGAAACAATCTAGCATTTTGCTGACAAAATAACTAAGTAGCACTTATTAAATTAATGTTTAACTTGAAACCCCACAGTAAGTGTAAAAAAATATATTTCTATTATTATATTCATTTTTTGAAACTAAAAATAAAATTTATCATCGACCATGCAGTCAGTGTTAAAATTTTAGTTATTGCAATGTTGGCAGGGTCTTGAAAAAGAAAAATTTATTCCATAGAAAATCCATTTGTTACAGGAGCTTTCTGAAGATGATTTGACAGAAATATTTAGTTTAATTAATTTTGCGCAATACATTTGTTTTTCTGGAGAAGCAACATTCTATTATAATGGAAAAGTTAATTGGCATAATTGTCGCGTTTGGTCAAGGCATAATTACTGGATTCAAGAAACCTACACCCAATATTTTGAAATATAAATGTATGTGCAGACATTTTTAAGGGATGCATTAATGGCCTTTTTTTATTAACGGTACTTTAAACAGTGTAAAGTATTTAGAACTTTGGTGCAATGATATACTTCCTGGTTTGCGGAATGGTGATAAAGAATGCCAGAAAAGGGTTGATTTGCCATCATTGAGAAGCCTGCACGTTTCCCTGACCTAAGTTCTCTTGTTTTTCTTTAAGAATATATAAAAAGTGAAGTTTATAATGACAGCCAATAATCTCGCAGAACTAAAAGACTGAATAAAGGATGAAATGACACAAATACTTGAATATTTTCGGGTAAATTCTACGAGAGGTTTAGTTACTATCCCTTTTTTGCTTTATTTTCCATATTGTCAGTCCGTGAGTCTAGTTGGATATTATTTTAAACACTAACTTAATTTAATTCTTGTAGAGCATTTTCATTATTTTTGCCAAACACCGTGTAAGTTCTTTCAATTTATCTTTGAGCGTATAGAAATAAGTATAAAACCATTTATATCTAATTTTATTTAAAAAAAAAATATCAACATGGAAGATTAAAAATTTAAATTACTCTTGAAATTACTACTATTTTAACCAATATTTTTAAAATTCAACTTTATATATCTGTTTCAACGGTGTGAGTAATAAAAATTTTAATTAGAAATTACATCAAGGCACTAAAACTTAACTGGATATAACATTATACAATTTATACACAGTTCATTAAAGCACATAAATGGATATTAAGTATTAAGATATTAGGTAGATACTTAGATTATATCTAGGTAGAAAACGTAGTCACAAAATATGTTAACACAACATTTAGTGTTGTTTTGCCATAATCCATATTCCCACATGGGAACTAGTATTGATGGTTATTTGAACAAAAAATAAAAAATGTACCTATAATATCAGACTACCAATCTGCATATTCATAATCGTTAGCAGCTATGCACATATCGTTACATAAAAAATATTTTTAAAAATCATCACAAAATTATTTTTAGTATTCCAAGCCAGGATACATTCATTTTTGTTTTATATAATAATAGTAGTTGTTGTAAGTATAGTGACTCATAGTCCTATACGAGGGTTAAACCTGTTTGGAAGTTTGGTGTACAAGCATATGGAATTCTTTGGAATTCCCTTGAGCTCCCTGGAATTCATTGGAATTCACTTGAAATTTCTTAAAGTTTTTGCATTCCTCAGAAGTTTTACAATTATTATTGTAGTCAGAAATTTGTTATTTGTTAGGATTTATATTATAACATTATTTATTTTACTTTTATTTGTACTACATTTTTTTATAAAATTAACATGTAGTTACCTTCATGACATATACGAATTGTAGACACAAACAACTAATAGTTCAGTAGGCTAAATCTTGTACTGTTGGTTAGCACCATGGACATTTCTGCAACTTTATTATTTGCAAAAAAAAATAGTAATTAAATATGCATGACTTTCTTATACAGGAAAATTAGCAAGATTAAAAAAGGTGTTTATGAAAAATTAATATAAAACAATTTTCTAATTTCCTTTTGTTCTGTTGGATTTTCTTCAATGCGTTCAAAAATATCATCATTTGTATTCTTCTTTATGAATTTCATTTGTTCAAGTAAATTGTTCAATTTTTCAGTTGTTAGTCATCCTATTTTTCTCTAAATGTCTTAGTAGTAATTTATAAGACAATTCTATGATTTCGCAAATTTCCTCCTCGTAGCAACTAACACACTGGTGCCTAATATATAGATTGACACAGTTCTGTGAACGAATTGATGCACTTATTAAACGCAAATGGGATAAAAGTACCATACGACAGCCTTACTTTATTGAAAACTCCAAGATTAGTAAATATAGTTCCGATGGGAAATGGAGAATTCTGGTATAATGGTATCAGGAATTGTTTGCTTATGGCGTTCTCTAAAATTGATCAGCTATTATTATTGTCACTAGTTTTTAATGTAGATGGTCTACCACCATCTCGCAGTCACCACTTGAATTTCGGCTAATTTTATTTAAAACTGAGAACATGCCCGAGTTAAAACCAATAGGTGCCGCAATTTATTATGGTGTGAGATTTACGATATTATTGGTGCAGACGGTATAAATAAAAAAAATCTTGAAAGCCACTAAAAAAATATAATAATTGAGGGAGTTGATGGGGAGAGATATTAATTAGCTAATGACTAATTTGTCAGAGAAAAATATTTTTATCAAACTTTATTCATCATAGACACGGAGTTATGTTGTTTAATAACTCCTTTATCCATTCAAAATTATAACATCTACCTCAATAGGATACCAGTTTTTGAGGCAATATTAGTTAATATCTTTATCCATCCACCCCTTAAATTGTATCATGCTATATATGGTTGAATTAAAAGCTTGTTTATTTTAAACTAAAAAATCATACCACTCAACATTAAAGAAATTCATGGCACTTCCGCCTAAACAAGAAATTTTTAAAATTTTTATTTATATTTAAAAATTTACAATACATTTAAAAATGTAAAAAGTATAATAAAAATATTTTAAATATATGAAGAAATGCTTTTTATTTAAGTTCAAAATATTTTTATTAATTAAACTTTCTACGGGCCCGTTTTTTTAGTTTGCTAGACCTTGGTCTAAGAGGAGAATACTGAACAGTTTTAAACTTTTTTTTTTTTTTATAATAATAAAAACTAAAAAAAAATTTTTTTACTTCTTGTACCTACCTATTAAAGTATGTTTTTTAGGCGGAATTTTATTTAATTTTTAAATCAAAATATTTTATTTAAAATTATGGTGCCGTTTTTTGGGGATTATAATTTTTTTTTTATATTTGTTTAAAAGTGAAGGTTCTTTCTTTTTCTAATACATTGGATGCATTATCATTGAAATAGAAATAAGTTTCGTGTCCTACAATTACATGGATTATCTTTAATGTATAGATCGCATTAAAGTTACATTTTTCATTTACTCTTTTTTATTGTATAGTTCATAGTCACTACATTAACATTTTTATCTTTATTTTTTTTTTTATTTTTTTTTGTTATTAAATTTTTTTTACTGTAAATTTTTATAAATTTTCACTAGTTATCAGTTTATTATTTAGTGTATAATTAACGATTTACAATTTATTGCAATTCCGAGAAGTAGCGGCATAAACTACTTCTTTTGCTTTTTTTTTTTCTTTAATATTTTTGTTTTTGTTTTCATTGTAATTTTTTGATGTTACTTATTTTTAAAATTTTTGCTAGTAACATTTCCACTAAGCGAAGAGAATTTTAAAAAAAGAAGTTAACGTAATCAAACAAATTGCGAAAAACAATGGCTATAAAGAAAACCTAATAGATAAACCATTAAAAAACAAACAAAAGAAAACATTACGTAAAGAATTTTATGCCGCTTCTTCTCAGGAATGCAATAAGATATATAAATGCATTAATTATAGGCCTAAGATCAGCAATAGAGTTAGTAATAAACTGAATAAACTAGGATGTAGAACAATTTCAGTAAATAAAAATAATTTAGGTAAAATGTTAATTAATAATAAAGATAAAACTGAAAACTACAAAAACAGGAGTATATGAGTTAAAATGTAGTGACTGTGATGCTATATACATTGGACAAACTGGACGAAATGCAAAAAAAGCGAATCGATGAACACAGGGAAATCTATTGTAACAACCGTATATAGTACGGGCATGTCAACACATTGTGTAGAAAACAGTCATTTTATCGATTTAAATAATGTCAAATTACTCCATTCGAGAAACAAAGAAAGGTAAAGAACTTGATCTATTAGAACAATTAGAAATAAGTAAAGTTGTTAAAAATAATAAAACTTTAACGAATGAACAACAAACATATTTACTGGGCCACCATATTTTAAATAAAATAATTTAGATTTAAAAATAAAGTAATATTCCACTTATAAAAACATACTTTACAATAGTTTTATAGTAGGTACCAGATGTAGTTATATAAGCAATGGACACAAATTTTACTGTTCAGTATTCCCTGTACTCTTGACAAAGGCTCAAAAAAGCCGAAACACGTAGAGTTTCTAATAAAATATTTTTGAAAACATTAAAAAGCAAATTTCCTTCATATATTTAAAATATTTAATAATGTTTCACAAGGAGCCTTAACCGCAGAATCAGTTTATGTATTAAAAATAATATTTGTACAATAATTGTACTTTTTTAAATCCGTCACTAAGAAAGCACTTGCCATATTCTTCTGCCACATCCTGCGTTTAGGGATCACAAATATTTCCGTTAGTACTTCTTCATGTTGTCTTGTGTGTTGTAACAAGTACATCTATAATTATCATGCACAGTTATCATGTTAATTTTTAATAATAAGCTTAATAAGATTATACCGTCTCTCATCAAAATTAGCAAGAAGAAAACTAACATATCACTTTAAAAATATAGTGCCTGCAAATGCAACATATTTTAAAAACAATCTAAAATATATCTCAAAAACTAAGGATATTAAACCCACATAGGACATGATGGTTATTTAATGTATACCTCAAATACGTAAAAATATACATATGATAAAATTATGAAAGCCTGAGCCACTCAAATGTGGGACACACAGTATGTCCCGACACACAGCGTGTCCCGACACACTTATATTAGATATAATAAAGTAAAAACCAATAATAATATTAAAAAAAATTAAAAAAATAAGATAATAGGATCACGGAAGTATCATACATTAGTGCTATTTCAATCGCCTATAGTTTCTATATATATTTATGTTATTTTTGTTCAATATACATTTTATATATAAGTTACGTACCTAATATATCCAGTATATATATGGTATGGTATGACACAAAATTTAATTGAAGCCGAAAGTTTTTACTGTTTTCATGTATGGTTTCCTTTTATTTTTTTTATTACTTTTTTCTATATTTTTACAGTTTCCATGTTTGATGAAAAAATAAAAATTTTTGAGACGTGTCCTACGGTCTTACATCTTTCTTATGTGAAATTTTATACATATTGCATCATATTATTTATATTATTGTTTATACGTTTTTAATGTCCTGAAGAACGTCGACAAGTTAAAAACTAAAAATTTGTTTACTTTTATGATCCCTTAACGCGCCTTAAAAAATACCCTTTCTCTGACCTATTCATTTTCCTGGGGCAATAGTGCGTCGAACCTCGATATCTCGAGTTCTACGGATAGCTAGAAATTTTTTAAAAAATTGCAAGTAAACTAGATGATGCTCCCATACCGGAGCCATCCAATTGGAAGCCACAAAGGTGCGACTGGCTTCCTGTCAGTGGTTTTCCTTTTGTGTCTTTTATGAGTTTTATCCATCATTTTAACTCAGCTATACCGTGCTGATGAAGACCAATTAGTCAGAAACACGTGTCCACGGTTTGCATCTTTCCCAATTGCAATTTTTGCATTTTCCACCGTGCAATTTTTTCTTTTTGCGGGCGGTACCCGATAATTTCATTTATTTTTTACTGTAATGCTAAATAAACCCGCGTTTAAACTCTTCTCTGTACCTATTCGCATTTTAGGTCAGGAATCCCGGGTTGCTATAGTTGCCGTGTATAGTGGACGATGCTCCCATACCGGAGCCATCCAATGGAAGCCACAAAGTGCGACTGGCTTCCTTCAGTGGTTTTCTATTTGTGTCTTTTATGAGTTTTATCCATCATTTTAACTCAGCTACACCGTACTGATGAAGACCAATAGTCAAAACACGTGTCACGGTTTGCATCTTTCTACAATTTCTTTTTTGCATTTTCCACCGTCCATTTTTTTTTTGTACTGCCCGTAATTTCATTTATTTTTCTGTAATCTAAATAAACCCGCGTCTAACTCTTTCTCTGTACCTATTCATTTTCCTGTCCAATCCGGTTGGTATAGTGCCCGGTGTGCGATGCTTGGCGTGCTCCCATACCGGAGCCATCAAGTGAAGCCACAAAGGAAGACTGGCTTCCCAAGTGGTTTTCCTTTGTGTCTTTTATGGTTTTATCCATCATTTTAACTCAGCTACACCTCTATGAAACAATTAGTCAAAAACGTTCCACAGTTGCATCTTTCTGCCAATACAATTTTTGCATTTTCCAACTCAATTTTTTTTTTGCGGGGTGCCCATAATTTCATTTATTTTTTACTGTAATGTAAATAAAACCGCGTTTAAACTCTTTCTTGTACCTATATATATATATATATATATATATATATATATATATATATATATATATATATATATATATATATATATATATATATATATATATATATATATATATATATATATATATATATATATATATATATAATTTATTTTTAGATCAAAAGAATCTTTCAAGAAGTTACTGATATTATTGTATATACATTATGCAATTATAATTAATTGTAATTAAGCATAGTCCATAGATTTAATTTGTCCATGTCAATATAAATACTTATGATTGTTTAATATTTATTTGAAATTTCAATTTATTCACACGGCTGAACCCAATTTCAGAACAATTAACAAAAGAATATGCACTGCAAGCAAATGTTTTTCAGGAACAATAACGTGAATCTAGTTTTGAAAGTGTTTGCATATTTTAATAGGAAATTTTTAAATAAATGTAATATTGAGCCTTCGCAAAAAAGATACTTATTAAAAATAATTTCGAGAGGACGGGTTTGCAAAATAAGTCTTCATTATTATTTCGATGATTTACATATATGCCGCTCGATTACCTGATCACACACATGCTCTTTGCCCCACGCCGCGTTAAAGGAATTCATATTTTACACTATAGATTGACCATTTCTTTCAGATATTTACAAGGTAGGCCATTAACCAAACATATTAGTCTATCGTATTTGATTTACCCATCAACGGGTATTTTAATTTCATCAGATTCTCTCAGTAAAATAGTTATTAAAACATTAACTTTGTTATTGGCGAATCATCGACGCTGGAGATAATCTCATCAATAATTTTGTAAAAACAGATATATCTAACTAGCGAATTTTCCACAATTCAGTATTTAATGTACATCACATCACAAACACAGTTTAATATCTGTTTCGATATTATATCTGTCCGGTGTAATCCGCCAATTCATCATTTCCAGTAAAATTAAACCTGGGCCGCTTATATAGAACCATTAGACTGCTCCGTGCATCAGTTGGAATGATTTTTACTAAAATAAGCTCTAAAATTATTTCTAAATAATGTACGTAGGTCGCTAGTAAATTTTTGAAAAAACGGAACTGTTTATTATAATTTTTCAAAATACATTATGCATGCGTGTAAACCACCGATTGAAAAGTGTCCGCCCACTTTTCGTTCGGGATCTGTACACATACTTAATCCCATGCAACTAAAACTGCCTCCTCATCCAAAAGCCGTCGGTCTTTCAGCTTATCTTTGACAATAGAAGATAATCCAAAATCACATGCGAAGGGATTCGGACTGTAGGGAGAATGTGGTAACACTTTTAAACAAAAGTTTCTAAAAATACCTGTGTAGCAGCACCTCTATGTACTGGTGCATTGTGGTGGTGCAGGCGCCATAAGTGTTTAAACGAGGACGAGGTCGAATTTGTTAGAGGGCCTCAAGTAAGTTTGGAAGTCAAACCTCTGTTGTACACCACTTAGGGCCATTTGTACCAATGAAGTTCAGCCAAAGCTCAGCTGAACTTGGTTTTAAATCAAAGGTTACGATTGTTTCAACAATGGTATCCTTGGATTTTAAACTAAGTTCAACTGAGCTTTGGCTAACTATACAACGGCACTCATAGATGTAATGGTTTTCTGATTTTCTAACACAATTCGAATGATAATACGTCTTTATATCAAGAAAACAACAAGCATTTTTTCTGACGGGGCCAGATTTCTTACTGCACTTCATTTCCTTCAAAGACCCAAACTTTGTTCTTAGACTTAGACGGTACATCATAATAATACAACCAGGTCTCGTCCCCTGTGACTATTGAATCGACATATTCGGAGTACACATTACGTACGAGTAGGTGATCATATAAAATTACACGAATGTCTGAGGTATTGATGTTCAACTTTTCGTCTATCTGTCTATATTAATATGTAGATTTCCTTTAATAAGTTTTTCCACAGCGGCAAAGTTTTTTGGAACAACAACTTAAGACAGCCACCCTATGTTTTGCAGTTAAACCGAGTTTAAAGTTATAGAGAAAAATCACATGGTAGTCACATCGTGACAACTCAGCCATTGTTATACATTAACTAATGCACAGTATAGTTAATACTTAAGGCTCTACCTTGATGAAGTGCCTGTTAAAGACTATACCCCCGTACTACTTACTAGTGTATTGCATTGTGGCCTACCTCTTTTTATTCTCGCGTATCAAGAGAGTTCGAGTAAATATGGGAGTACCACAAAGATAGATTCTGGGTCCAGTTGTCTTCTTACAAGACCTCATTAATATAAGAAATGTTAAAAAATGATTATTATTGTCAGAATGATTAACTATTAATATCAAGTGTTTTTTTATAAAACTGTCATCGTACATTTTATTTCATAATTTGGAGATGCATTATATTTTCTCGTAAAAACACAATTAATTAATTTCGTAACTTATTCTATTTAATAAAGACAGATACGACATAGAAGTCGTCCAAGGATAACAAAGTTTTCTCTCGTCATCAATTAGATGTTTGTAACTCTCATGTTCTTCTATTTTTTTTAAACTGTATAATTGTACATATTTGTGATAGAGTTAAGTCGTTTTAACAAATGCATTATTAGAAACCGCTGCCAATTATTTGGGGATCAGAACTTCCTCACCGTAGTAAAACTCGACGTGTGGTGGAGTTTATAAAAAAAGTAATTTTTGACGTTTCAAAAAAACTCGATGTGTGGTGGAGTTTGTAATAAAAGTAATTTTTAACGTTTCAAAAAGTCACATTGGTGGATGTCACTATTTTTTTTTTTTTGAAAAAGTAATTTTTGACGTTTCAAAAAAGTCGCATTGGTCGAATGTCACTAATATTTTTTTTTTGGACATTTCAAATTGACGTTTGAAAAATGTCACATTGGAGGAATGTCACTAATATTTTAAAATGTGAAATGTGAAAAAATGTTTGACATTTCAATTTGACGTTTCAAAAATGTCACTAATATTTGTTTTGACATTTTAAATTTTAAGAACCGATTTGGCTCATCAACGAACTCGATCTCTTCCTTGACCTCTAAAATGTGTGTACCAAATTTGAAAGCTTTATCTCAAAAACTGTAGCTGCTATCGCGAACCAGACAGACAGACACACAGACAGATTTTTTTTGGTCTGAAATTTTGTGTACCGTCATAATTCATCGAGATTTGTCCAGAAATGCAACAAAATTTTCAAAATTTTTTTCACGAATACATACCTTCCTCACTTTGAGGGGTGAGGAAGTAAAGTTAAAAACATGGTTACAACGCATTACTTAAAATTAAATGAGTTTCTGTATTCAACTAAGAAGCAAGTTAAAAAAAAAGGAAAACTGGCCAGTAATAATATGTACCAAATTGTAAGTAAATAGACACAGGGTGTCCTTAAAAGATTAAACCACAATTTAAGAACAGATCCCATATATGGAAATAAAGAAACAGTTTTTATTAACATGGGTCTAAAAATGTCTCCTTACGGAGAGGTATAGAGTGTTATGCATTTACAAGTGTACATATAATTCTAAGAAATAGCAACTGATAATATTTTTTGAGACTTTCGGTCAGATATGCACGTAAATTTTTTTCTAATGGTTCGGTTCATTAAACCAGCATCAGAGGACTAACACCAACTATTACTACTGTCTAATATCACTTTGCTCATTAATATTATTGGGAAAATTAGTGTATGAATTTTACAGACTTAAAATTAAGAATTTAAGCGTTTGATTAGACGCATTTAATATATAGCCTTCTAGTAATATATCAAAGAAATAAAAAAACAAAGAAAGTTCCCTCTACGTAGCTAGATATTGTTTTATATCCAAAAATATCCCGAGCAAAAGGTCCTGTGCCAGCCCCCATCTCCTTTTTTTAGCGGTAAGAACTGAAACCAGTAATAACTCGTTGTCTATTAATTTTATGAGAAAACATCTAGAGTCAACATTTTTTTCTAAATTGAATACATAATTTTTATTTCACATTTTTATTCAGAATTGTTATTTGGGCTTTCGGTATAATTTTCATCAGAACTTTCATGCTCATCTTCCAAATATCCATTATCATCTTCAGAAATTTCATTATCATCTTTGGTAACTTGATATATATTTTCAACAAAATTATCATTATTACTTCCAAATCTTCGTTTACATCTTTCTTGTAGATCGTCATGTTTATTAAGTTGATGCCATGTTCACAATCCTAGCTAATATACCGTGCGTCCCAATTTCGATGCTCACCATTGCGAACTCGGAAACCATAAAAGCTACAAGGTCCGTTAAATAGGATAAGTTTTAGCAAATTTTATGCTGATTCCAAATCCGTTAAGAAATCACCGCTAACCCAAACCGTTTTTGGGATTTTCCAAAAAAAACGAAAATTTTGTGATTTCTCTTTCTGGCTGTAGCCAAGTAATCCTTGTTCAGACAGGTTTTAGACTTTTACATTATTAGAACACTTTTCGGAGACTAATATTTTGGTGTAGAAACGACTGTTCAATATTCTTTTGTTTTCGAGATATCCGAGGTAACTTTTGTTTTTCTTATAGCAACCATATCGGATTTTTCGTTTTTCAGATGGCGCTTAACAATAGCTTTTAAATAATGTACCACATTCTGAGGAAGAATTGTTATTCAAGGAACTAATTAAAATCAAAGTTATCCATAGCTTAACAAAACAAAATAGTAGGCCATGGAAAATCAAAGTTATTTTGATTGCATGGATATATATACCTAATACCAACCATTATAAAAAATAACGGTAATATAAAGGTTACCAGGTTGACTTGTTCAAATAGTTTTATAATCAATATGAAAAAATAACAGCAAATTAATATTATAGAAAAATTTTATGCTACAATATACCAATTGGGCGTCAAAATGCTACGATATGCGTCAAAATGAGACGTTAATTCACGTTGGGATGCCAAATATAACGTTGTTCACGTCCAATACGTACGTTACCAAAATATTGAACACCCATCTCGGTATCGTTATATCTCTATTACAGTATCTCGCGAAACTGGTGCCTTCATCTCCTCAGTACTTTAAATTCAAGAAATAAACAATTAATAGTTGATCAGAGAATTTGGTATACCTTACCACACTTCATATTTTTAATGAAACCTGTTCTGGGAAATAAAACAACATAAGTTTAATAAAATTTAATTTATCGTCAGTTAATCACCAGGTTAAAAAAAAAAGGGAAATTATGTACAATTAGGTATGGAAATTTTTAAATTTATAGAATTCCCAAACAAAGTATATAACATGGTAGATTTGATGTAGTTTACATAAAATCACATAATAAAAATTTTATATCTAGATAACACTACTATTACATTTACCGTAATCAAAATTCATCGATCTATCACAGATCTAATTTGACTGGACCATATTGATATCATGGGTAACAGTACTAAATTTAAATTTGATTAAGTAAAATTTAAAAAAAAATAAAGTGCACAGAAAAAAATTATTAATTATTTACATCAAGGTCACAATTTTTAATGAGTACATAACAAAAAAGACAACTTAACCTCCGAGAGTGGGAAAGTGTGGTCAATCCTTTTGGTTTCTTCAATACCAGACTAATAATATTGTTCCATTAACCAAACTGCAGTATTACCAAAACTCGACGATGAAATTAATTGGCTCTTGACTTCCAACACTTGTCGAAAACACAAATCAACCCTCTATTCCAGCTCCACTTTGTACCTTAGCAAGACTTGATAAAATTCCATTTCCGTTCTTATTTTAAACAACAATTCACCAAGTCGAATCCCAGTAAAAGTACTATGATAATTCCATGATAGTCCCGTGATATTTAATGAAAGCCCAGTGACAGCCACCTTTCCTAAGAATAATTCACCAAGTCGGAACCCAGTGAAAGTTTTGTGATGGTAGTTTAATAAACGACCAGTGAAAACCGTCTAAAATTAAATAAGAAACACAAGTAAGTACTTGTTAATTATCGTCCTAATTTAATTAACTTACCCTTTCTATAGGGCAGTCCTACATCCATACACATGCTTATTTGTAGAAACAATCCTGCATTTAGCTGATAAGATAGTAAGTACACCCTAAATAATCCAGCATTTAGCCGATATGATACCAAATAGCATCACTTAAATTGGTGAAAGAAATAATCCCAAAAACTAAATAATTTTGGATCAAAATTTCAATCTCTCACCACTACAAGATACAAAATATACGTACGGCCACTAAGACGACTGACTATGAAAATGGGAAGGAAATCAACCGCGGAGCTATAACGTGATAGATTGACAGAATATAGAGAAGTCACTAGCCCCAGAAAATACCAAAGTCGATAACATGTCGAATGAATGTGAAATAATTTAAACACGTATCAATACTTATCAAGACGAATATAAAATGTAAAATGTTAATTAGAAAAGTTAGAAAGATAAGAAAATTATATAAAGTCATATTTATGCAAGGTGAATCATAAACACTAAGGCCTGTAAGATATATAAGGCGAATCATAAAATACCAAGGCCTGTAAGATTCGGTTATTTGCAGAATACATACGGTTTGTCAACCCTAGTGCTAATAGCTCAAATGCGGTCCATCAATGTAATTAATATACTAATATATTTAACTGAAATAAACGGTCTAAGTAGTAATTGTCTGGAATGACTTTGAAAACAACCCAACTATGGTCCAAATTATTCCATACTTACTCGTTTCACACACAAGGTAACGCTCTTATAATGCAACAGTGTATACAGAACAGACGAGCTCACGTGATAACAGATCAACTCGGTGTGCAACTCCGACAACAATTGCCAATAATAATCGAATAAATGACATTTAACTGATGGCATTAGAAATTGAATACTTTTATTGCTCACAGAGATATGATGTTGAACAGAAATCATGACGTCTATGATATAACTTGACCTTTTAATGCAAATGGATAAAATATTACTAATAATAATTTGTGTGAAGTAAATTTAGAAAATGTGATGTTAAAAATATAATTTATAAATAAAGTAAATGAATTAGTTGATTTTAATACTTAATATACATAAATATTTCTCACAATGATGAATTCAACCGTAACATATAGTAAAGAGTAAGAAGATTTAACAAAATTGTTCAATATGACCTCCATTTAGCTGAATACATTTTTGGCATCTACGCCTAAGAGCTGATTACTCTTCTGTGAGTATTGGCATTTATTGTGCCGAAAACGTTCCTAACTTTATCCTTCATATTTTGGAGGATAGTTTTCAGGCTTTCAAAATCATACACTTCATTTTCCGTACCCCACAAATAAAAAACAGAAGGGGCGATATCAGCGAGGGTCCTCTATTCGAAATTATGCTGTTGCCAAAATTTTCCTTCAATATCCATCTAACATTATTAGTATTATGTGCAGGACAGCCATCTTGTTGGAACTACAATTCATTTATTTCTTGTCCTGTAAAAAGCTGTCTTAACCTCGGGTAAAACTTGATTTTCTATAAGTTCACGATAGGCTGCTCCCGTTAAATTGTTGTGAAAAATAAATGGATCAATTAAGTGGCAAACTAAAAATAATAATTAACGAAAGGGTTATAGGCATATCATAAGAGTAGAATAGGAAAAGAAAAGGTAATACTAATCATGCCGCACCAAACATTGAATCCAAACCTTCTGATCTTCTTTGTCTAATTACTTGCGGATTTTCTGTAGCCCCCGGGGGGGGACGTGGGGGTTTGAAAAAACCCCAAAATTTGTAAACGACTTTCACTCCATATAACTCTGATTGAAAATCGTTTTCTTCATTTCTGTTAAACCAACGACAAAATTCATTTTACCATTACTGACTTGGTTTATACGGATCTTATTTCCTTTGCTTTACTTGTGCTTGTGTACAGACCGCTACAATTTGTCGCACTTAAAGGGGATATTGTTTATACTTCAAATATTATTCCATAAAACGCCCCGTAATTTAACAAATTGCTTACAATTTTTCTAAAACTGTTCTATGTGTTTGCATTCTCTCTGGAAAAGTTTCTGGATAGGAAACCGATGCGTTTTGAGAATTTCTGTTTACCTTTAAATAACATTCTAACATAAAAAAATTTTCTTCATTTGAGAATTTCTGCGCCATTTTGCAATAATCACACTCTTAAACAGCAATAATAAGTATTCTTGAAGAACTTAACAATAATGCCACTACTATTTAGGGAATAACTGTCAACTAACAGTAATGCTTTTTATTTGTTTTAAACCACAGCCTACTAAATACTGAAAGTTATGTGTGAATTTCGTCGTTTTTAGAAAAGCATTTTTCAAATTTTACTAATTACTAACTACTTTGCATTCAAGAATGCCCGTGATGAAGAGGATTTCATTGTTCAAATTTTGAATATTTTATTGACAATTTTATGACAAATAAAACCTTAATGATCGTCTAAAAATTTATATATTTTTTTTAGAAAATTGTACAAATAAAACAATTTACAGTAGATTTTAAGTACATAGATAATAATTAGTCGCCGCGCCGTCTGAATAAGAAACTTCCTTGTCTCTGGCTTTACAAAAACGTTTTGATTTTCCATGGCCTACTATTTTGTGTATAACTTTTCTTAAATTAGTCCTTGAAAAACAATTTTTCCTCAGCATGTTATACATCATTTGAAACCTCTTTTTAAGCGCAATTTGAAAAACGAAAATCCAATATGACTGCGATAGGAAAAACCAAAGTCACCTCGAACATCTCAAAAACAAAAGATTATCGAGCATTCGTTTCTAGACCGAAATATTAGTCTCCAAAATATGTCCTAATAATGTAAAAGTCTAAAACTTGTCTGACCAAGGATTACTTGGCTACAGAGAAATCACAAAATTTTCGTTTTTTTTAAATCTCAAAAACGGTTTCAGTTAGCTGTTATTTCTTAACGGATTTGTAATCAGCATAAAATTCGCTAAAACTTATCCCACCTAACCGACCTTGTAGCTTTTACCGTTTCCAAGATCCCAATGGTGAGCATCGAATTTGGGACACACAGTATATGCCGCAGATTATAGGGCATCGCAATCCAGCCTCTATGCGACCACAGGTTGGTCATAACCTTTTAAAAATTTGCAAGCAATGATTTTTGGAACATCGTCTGATACTGAATTACCTTCCAAGGGTGTATGAATGAAACCGTTATTTGTTCTATCCCAATCAAGGTCTGTTATATCAGATATTAACTTGGTAAACATGTTTAAAGTGTACACTTGCACTTTCTTTTGTGGCAGGAAGAAGAGCAAGGTTTAAATTTTTTACTTTTTGCTGACTACTAAATATTCATAATATAATTCGTTTAAAGAAATAGCTCGTTGTATCCCACCATACAAATATCGGAAGAAATGTCTTCTTTCTCATATATACCTTTGCAATCGGCATGTGGTATAAAAAAATACTCGGCTACGTCTTAGAGTTCTTCGTTATTTTGTAATTATGAGTTTCATTTGTTCATATTAAAGTTTATTCTAAAAGAATAATTTCTGTTTAAGATTTTTTTAAAGCATTTAACTTGAATGCTTGTATTTTAGATTATCGTCATACGAATTAAATCTCATTTATGTGTAGTAATCTTGACAAAAGTAATTACAGATAAAATAGAAAACTTTTCAGTGTTCACTCTGTTCAGCTGAAGATGGTCAAGTCACGTTGTTATTAAGCAAAGCTTTGAATGAAGTGTCCGTTGTTAGTTAAAAGAGTAAATTATACACTATTACTAAGACTCGTTTCAGACGTGCTTTGTTTTTGCCTAAGATGAGTGTATTGTGATTCTCGGAACTGTAAAGAAATGTAGACATAAACTTAATTAATTAAGTAGGAAAACATGATGCATATATATTCTGTTGTTAAATCAGATTCTAATTAATTATATATAAACATAATATCTTAATTTATTTTATTCAAAGAAATTAGCCAACCAATTATGTTAAATTTCTATTAATATTCAATATTCAGATTTATTTACATTTTGTTAACAAAAGAATTAGTAAGCGTAAATTTTAAACATTTTAATCAAACAAAAAGAACTACGAAAATATGAATTCTCAAATTTATTTATAATAATTAAAGCAGAGGTTGTTGGAAATCTTGTATCTAGTATGAAGGGAATAACATTGTGATAAATTTCTGTAATCAGATTTTTGCTGTTTACACTAATTAAAAAAAATGTTTTTAAAATATTAGCAGTGTTTTTTTAGTGTGACATCTCGGTGACGTTTTATCGAAAGTTATATATTTTTATCGCCTAAAGACCGAAGATAATTTTGAATGTATTTATTTATGACTACAGATCGTAAATATATTTTAAAATAGAAAACGAGATAAAAAATTCATAAACGTCATAAAAAAATAGAAAAGAAATCTATTTTATTAATATTATTATTATTAAAACAAACAAGGTTTCAGAATGAGAAAATTTTCAATATTAATAGGCAATATTAGATATTTTCTCATAGTTTTCAACATTTTTGATTTAAAAAATAAGATATATGTAAGATAATGCAAGTATAACTTTGTGCACATTATAAAATTTTTAATATATTACGTTGTAAAATTGTATTTATACAAGCAACAAATTATAGATCCTCTGATCGTTTTTTGAATGAGAATTTGAACGAATACACCAGTCCTTTGCGTATTTCTTGTAACAGTTCCATGTTTATTTCATGTTACAAGGTTTATTAATATCAAATTTTAAAATGCTTCCTCAATCTGATTAAAGAACCATGCTATTTTTACCACGAATTTAAATATTTGGAACTGGACTACAACAATGCAATGGCATTTGTACGCATGTAGTAAGCATGTAATTAGCGATTACGTCGTACTCCCGAATTTCAATGTCTTTTCCTACTTCATTTTGTCAAAAATCAAAGTTCCTATGATTTCCACTAAAGGGTTTAATGTTTGCATTCATTAAAGACACTAAGCCAATTTCTTAAGTTGTTTGAACCGGTGTTGTCACCCAGAAATATCTGATTGTTGACACTTGCCGTGGTATTAGACACACAGGTCTCGAGAAAGGAGCGAGAATCACGCTTTATTTTTTCTTTCCTACCTGCTTGATAGAACGTCGCATTAACGTGTTTAATTAAGTCATAATTAATATATAACGATTGGGTTAAGTGTTCGTCTAGAATGGATTGAAGTTTAATTTAACTCATGTTAAAGAGATGAAAAAACCTTATTTATACCAATAACGTCTTTTTGGTCTTTTGCACAGCTTCAAAATGTAGATTTTTTTTAGATGATACAGTTTTAAAATACAGATCTTTTGCTTTAAAAATTTAATATGCAGATTCCCATTTCGAAGTTTTTGATATTTTCTTAAGCATTTTTTTATACTTTGCCGAATACATTTTTTATGGACATTCTTTTTAATTTTGATATGGATCAGAAATCGAAGTAAACTTTTTATGGATGTGGTTTAGTCGAGGAAATAAAGCACTAAAAACGGCTCAACCTCCGAAATTTCCGCAGCAAGACGGATTTTAATGCGGTTTTTTGCATTCGATTCGTGAGAGCATCAGGAAATTTTGTGAACTAATCTGATGAATAGCAAATGAAAAATTGCATTTTTTGCATTGTAAAAATGCATTGTTCAAAGTGCATTTAGAATAATTAATTTGCAACTCGGTAAAAATTTATTGAAATCAGTCCAAATTTGTTACTCGGGAGTTTTCGGGGTCGCTGAACACGAATATCACGGCGGCAACGGCCTCCGAGGTACCTGGAGTCCAGGGTGGATACTATCTACCTCATCTCCTGGAATTTCATGTGAATTTGTAATATATTTAGTTGAAACTCATTACTCGGGGGTTTTCGGGGTCGCTGAACACGCATATCACTGTGGCAATGAGTAATTAAACAATAAATGTTTTTCATTGTATAAGTTTGTGGTATTTTTTTAAATAATAAAACATTACAAATACAATTGGAGTTTTCAGAAATTATTTTTGAAAAATATTGTTTGAATCTACATCTTCATTATAATACATAAATAAATAATTCTGAGTAATATATGCAAATTCGTATAAAAATGATGCTATACTCAAGGTAATTTCAGGAGATGAGGTCCACCCTGGGCTCCAGGTACCTCGGAGAACGTTGCCGCCGTGATATTCGTGTTCAGCGACCCCGAAAACCCCCGAGTAACGAATTTCAACTAAATATATTAAAAATTCACAAGAAGTTCCAGGAGATGAGGTCCACCCTGGGCTCCAGGTACCTCGGAGGTTGTTGCCACCATAATATTCGTGTTCAGCGATCCCGAAAACCCCCGAGTAATGAGTTTCAACTAAATATATTACAAATTCACATGTAATTCCAGGAGATGAGGTAGATAGTATCCACCCTGGGCTCCAGGTACCTCGGAGGCCGTTGCCGCCATGATATTCGTGTTCAGCGACCCCGAAAATCCCCCGAGTAACAAATTTGGACTCATTTCAATCAATTTTTACCGAGTTGCAAATTAATTATTCTAAATGCACTTTGAACAATGCATTTTTACAATGCAAATATGCAATTTTTCATTTGCTATTCATCAGATTAGTTCACAAAATTTCCTGATGCTCTCATGAATAGAATGCAAAAAACCGCATTAAAATCCGTCTTGCTGCGGAAATTTCGGAGGTTCAGTGCTTTATTTCCTCGACTAGTTTTAACGTTATCTTTAACAGTTTTCTTGTCTTAAAATATTTTGATATCATATATTACTAATACTTCCAGAAGTGAGTGTATAATTAAACAGTTGAATCATATAGGCGTTTCAAATAAATATTTTAAGTATCCTCTAAGATTTATTGATCGTATCATTGACTGTCTAATGACGTTACTTTTATTTGTTTAGATTATATTTACATGCACTTTTGTAGTTCTATTCCCCTGATTTATTTAAGGGATGGAAGAATAGGATTTTTAGTAATTCTTAATAATTATTTTCATTAAAACATGTATACCTCTACTTATTACCTTCGATTATTTGTTGTTGTTATTTAAATTACCTAATCCCGGCAATTTACAAGTTGATTAAAGCAACAAGCTGCCGCCACTAGATGGAGCTTCTTTTCGGTCGCTGACTTATGTTAGTCCCGTATTACTGACTGGTCTCCTCGTTCCCTCGTTGTTAGCAGATTGCAGTTTTGTTTTATTAGGTGTATTTTTTTGTGCATATTTTAATTTCTCTGTATGATACCCTTAATATTTAGCATATAGAGTATATGGCTGAATAGAGAATTGAATATCATCTAAAACATATAAAGAATATATATGGTTCCATTTAACTTCGATGGCGACGTCAGGAAAGCTGCGACGTCATTTATTAAATTTTCTATAATAAAAGATGTGAAATTAAAATTATAAATACACGTCTCCGAAGTATTTTCAATAACCTTGTAACAGTGAGAATTAATTTATTCCATTATTTTGTTACAGGCTGTATATCTTGCTATCATTACTAGAAAAAGCCTGCGAATGACTAAGAACAAATACACTGATCCACAAATTTAGAGAACACTTTTTGAATGCCAATATCTTTTTAAAAATGTGATTGACAGGATTTGTTTGCTATATTTTTGTCTAGATTGTTATTGACAAAGTGCAAAAAGAATTCTGATGATTCCTTTGCTCTTTTGCTATATATACGCTTAAATGTAAAAAATATCTCAAAACAAAGTGGTTTTTGACCATAAATCAAACATCTGTTACTAATCAACATAGCTGTTTGACAACATAGCGTCATACAACGTTTGTTGTAAGATAATAACAAAAACGTGATCTAATCTTTATGCAACAACACTAATACTAAACATACGTTAATAGTTAACTGTTTTTGTTTTTTAATGATTTTTTAATACCTATTTGATCCCTTGTTTTTGTTTTGTGCAGGGCTACCAGCTGAAAATTCTATTTTTAAACCAATTTCTTATTATTACAATCATAGCAAGGAGAGAATGTAAAAAAAATAAATCGGTAACATATTTCACCAAGTTTGCATATGTGTTGTGAATTTGTGGGTATCTTAATTACCAGTGGTGTTCCCCAGGGGTCAATATTGGGCCCATTGCTTTTTTTAATTTACACATCCGATCTCACAAACTGTTTGAGTCAATGTGAAAATCATTTTTATGCTGATGACACTCAAATTTATTATAGCTTCCGTCCTGATGAAGTTATTTTGGCAAATACTATGTTAAATAAAGATTTAAAAACAATTATTGATATATCTAAAAAGTATAATTTACATATTGATGCATTAAAGTCATCACTGCTTTTGATCGGTAGCCAAGCTTATAGAGATAGGGTAGAAGATGTCATCAGTATAAAAATACAAGACTTTAAGCTTCCAGTAATTAAATCTACAAAGAACCTTGGACTAATCATTGACAGTAATTTAAAATTCACGGAGCATGTTAGTAAGTATTTACAAAAAGCATACTGTTCTCTGAAATTCTTGTACTCAAATCGTACTATCTTATGTCAAAATTTAAAACAAATATTGTGTGAGCAACTTGTTTTATCTTTCTTTAATTATTGTGATGTAGTATATGGGCCATGTATTGACTCATTTGATGCATGGAGAATTCAGAAAATGCAAAATAACTGTTGTCGGCTCATTTTGAATTTGCGAAAGTATGATCATGTCTCGAGACAAATAACCTCTTTAAACTGGTTGAATATGAAAAATCGCCGATTGCTTCATTTAACTACATTATTTCATAAAACAAATGTAACTAAAATACCGAGTTATCTGAATTACAAGATCCAGCTTCGACAAAACTTGCATAATGCCAACATCCGCTATCCTAACAAAATTCATATTCCTAAACACTCAACAAAAAAATTTCAATGTTCATTTTCATATCAAATGCCTAATATTTACAACAATATCACTGACCAACTAAAACTAATGACTGTAAACGCATTTAAAAAGAAACTTAAACATATTTTGCTATGTAAACAAAGAGAGGATACATAATTATTTGTTCTCTTGCCTTGGTATATATGTTTATGTGCATATTTATATAAAATATTTGTTAAATTATTTACTCCCATTAATTATTTAATTTATTTATATAAAATAACTTTTTTTTCTCTTATATAATTAGGTTAAAGTAAGAATAGTTTATAACTAAACTTTCGCCTTATAAAGACCATTATTATCATTATTATTAATAATAAATATACAGGGAGCGCCACATACTCATGTGTTTTAATGGGACACCCTGAAATGTTCGGATAGCTCTTTTCCTCCCCATTATAAATATATGATTATACATTTAAGTTTTAAGTAACTGAGTTATTCAAATAAATACACCTATAAAAGTAAAAAAAGTATACTTTAACTGATTTTTTAATAAGAATAACAATTTAAATATGTATTACTACATACAAAGAAACAAACAAACATTATAATATTATATTTTCAAAATTTCCACCATTATTTTCCAAACCAAGACTTAATTTCTTTACATAATTTTCATTAATATTTTGTTGAAACAATTCTGGATTATTATTTAAATCCCCTATCTCTCATTTTTTTTTTTTGGTTTCAGTTCAATTATTAGATCAATCTTTCTATATTTTATTTTTAAGTATACCACATAAAAATCGAGAGGTGTTATATCCGGGCTTTGTGGAAACCATAGTATAATGTCACTTCTGCCTGTCCACGTTTGATATTTATTATTTAAGGATTCAATTACCCCCTTATTCTAGTTGAGTGACAGGTTACTCTGTCTTGCTGCCATAGTATCTGGTCACAAATATTTAAAGGAAGATCATCTATAAAATTCAGAAATTGTTTGTATCTTCTTCAATTTAAACCGCCTTCAAAAAAAAAATCGGCTCAAATATTTTATTATTTAATATTTCACACCAAAACCTTATAGACTGATGACCTTGTCGCTGAATTTCATTTATTTGGTGGGCATTTTCAGAAATCCAATACTGTTCATTATTTATTGTATTAAATAATCGAGATAAAGTAAAATTAGCCCGTAAAAAATTTGATTGCAATGAAATTATTACCTTGTTCCATTCATTGCAAAAACATATACGTTTTCGGTAGTCGTTAACACTCAATTTATGGACCACAATTAATTTATATGGTTCAGATTTATTTTTCTTGAGTGAATTTTAAATATATCCATCGGAAACCTCAAGTTCTGGTACTCCATCCCTAACAGATTTTCAGGGTTGTTCTATTTTGGCATAAATGTTTAGCTTTAGTTAGTTCCATTCAAAAGAAAATATGCATTTAACAGATCATTACTTTTTATGGAACAAGGGCATTTTTAATCATTTATTTTATACAAAAACTCTTTAATAAGTAAACAGCAAAACCGACTATTAGAAATTAATTTTAACAATTGGTATTTTAAATCATGTTACGTACTTATCGCCACAATGCTTATTTGTGTGTGTGTGTGTGACGTGTTTTTGGCACCCTTCCGTACAGTAGCGGTACTTTGAACTTTTTATTACGTTAACGGTCTCGAGTGCCAGTTCCTGTTTTAAAGTGTAGGAACACCACTTTATTCTATCAACGGTATGATAGAAGCTAGGGTAACTCAGTGAAAAAACGGAATGCCAGGCGGTCTGTGTGTGTGGTTGTCGTTTGCGTAGCAATGGACAACTTCACCTTACCTGCCGAAAATAATTCTCGATGTACAAGCAGACTTACTTACTTGTATCTTTGCTTTAAATAAAAAGGCAGAAGTTCAAATTCACTTACTCTATTTATTTAAGACGGCTTCACAAAAGAATAAAAGGAAATAAGTATTGTGACGCCTTCTTGGCGTTTTCGACGGCAGCTCTTCGCCTGGAAGCACTAGGCCGGGGTAAGGGGCCTTTATTGTGTCTAGAAGGTTGAAGGTTAGGCTCCACTTAGTTTTCTCAAAAAACTAAGAAAAAGTTTAGCAAAAGAATAAAATAAGAATTTACTGAGATATAGTTGTATAATGATTTAGATAACAGTTAACTCCAAACAATAAAAAATAGATATTAACATTCGAGTAGGTATTTTCCGTTATTTTGACCCCACCGGTAGTACTACCCGCGGTTTACACTTTCGATCTTATTTATTTATTATGTAGAGATTACGGTATGGTTAAATTGTGAACAAGAATAATTAAAATAAGAGTACTAGAACAAAAATAGAACAACAATCTTCCTGCGACGTTCCCTCCGGTTTTATGAGGTAATTGAATTTAAATTTCGTCCTATCCTGGGGTATATTTATAAAAATTGGGTGGCTCTGACCTGTCTAATTTGGGGTAACTTAACGTCCTGCGGGCACACCATTCATCGATCTATTCCCAAACCATCCAGAAGGGTATATTCTCGATTGACAATAATTGATATTGCCCTAGACCAGTTACCAGTGGATCACCACAATGCAGTTATGGATATATAGAGTCGATGAAAAAACAAAAAAAGAGAGAAAGGCCGACAGATCTAAAAATAGTTATCAGATTTAAATAAATAAAAACTAAAATATCTCATCGCCTACCTTCTATTAAGAATAGCCTTTTCACAAAACTACCAATTAATAATTTATAAATGAGCAACAAAACAATTTTTAACCTCACTACTGTGGCGACGGGTTCATATATCTACTTTTTTCTCTAATCGAATCCATGTTCGATATTAATTAATAATGAAAAACTGTTTTAAGTGGCATTTCTTAATTCGTGCAGGTGACGTAGATCGGAACGTGCTCGCAGGAATTATCCTTATATTCGACATAATTAGACAACCAAATATACAGGCCTAAGTGTAGTACTTCGCTTTATTAACTCCCATGTCCGTTATTCATTGTTTACAGGGTGAAGTCCGAAAATACCGTTATAGTATATACACAATAGTTATATTATAATGCAAAAGTAAATATCACCCTATATTACAAGTAAGCAACCAAAGAAAACCAAGCAAGAGGTTATGTAATGCAAAAGCGGTAATCAGTTATTTCAAGTTCCGCTAAGTCACGGAAACTACTACTACGGTATTACTATCAAATGTTTACTATCAGCATCTACAAAAGCAAGTAAGCGGTAATTCCAAATAAAGCACAGTTATGGCAGCTACTACTACTAGTATTTACAGCAAGCGGTTAATGACTCTAGTCACTAATGCTTAAGGCGGTATTGCAGCAGGTATTTTTAGTGGTAACGGAGTGCAAGCAAGATACAAGTGCACGAGGTCAGTCCAGAGATAGACGGTATATTTGACTGTCTAATCGCGAGCGTGCTATATCTTTAAACTCGCTCCTAATGTCCCTTGTTAGGACTTCTTGACTACATGTAGCGGACGGAACAGTTCATGCATTACCTCCCGGAGTACCTAGTGAGATTCTTTCCACAGATCGAGGATTAAAAACCTCACTTGTGCCACTTCGCGTGCACCTGATGAAATTCTTCCACAGATCGAGGATTAAAGATTTCACCAGTACTTTATTGCAGTTACGACTGAGATGGGACTTGTTCCACAGATCGAGGATTAAAAGTCCTATCTTTATGTCAATACCAAATAAAATGATAACCGAATAATTCCGATGGTCGTCGTTGAATGAATAACCCAACTTTGTAAATGAATCGCGAAATTTCCCGAATATCTCTGACTTATTCGGAAAACAGGCACTTCGGACAAAATACTAAAATGGTACATTCGGGCACAAACGGTAAACAACGGAAATACAAATAAAAACAATAAAACGGTCAAAATTATTCCTACCACTACCTGATTGCGGAGTGCACTAGAGATCGATAACTGAGTGCGTCTTGCTGGAACACTCACTGGAGAACAAGTGATTCCTTCAAGCCGTGTAATTTATACACAAACCCGGGTCACAGAATGGAGGGATCTTTACGATGCGTAAGCAGGTCGATCGCTGTCCGTGGCAAACGTTAATTCAGCTTATCTCGGTGCATCAGATTTAAATAAATTGCCTGCGTTAATTCATCTAAACAAATGTTTATAAAATATTTCAAGACCGGAAATCCCTTTCACATAATTTTTAAACTATATTTCCGAAAAGAAATAATTTAAAACTGCCAAGTACTAATATTTAAAAAATAAATCAATTAATAACTTATTCGGTAAATTATTAATCAAATAGAAACATATTTATTTACTATGAATAAATTATTTCAACTTGCTTTGAAATCAAACTAAATCAAATTAAACTACTTTCCTCTTACTTGATTGAGTACAAACACAATAAAAGATTTATCATTAGAATAATAAACAAACTAAGATTACTCTGAAAAGAAACAGGTCTGAAACAATTATATTAGAGAAATAATTGTTATTTTAAATACAGGACTTGCAAAATAAATTTAACTTTCGATTTTTAAAAGCATTATTAACACAAGTTATCGTATACAGGGTGTACCAAAGTGAACGAAAAACCCACTTAGGTCTGATTACAATAGAAAACTAGTAACGAAAAAATCGCTTCATAACAATCAATTATTGTTTTATGCATGGCTATCTCTGTAAAAAACAATTTACAATTAGTTCTATCCCAAAGGAATATTATTTAATATAATAACTCACTTAATTGAAAATAAATGTATAACAATCATATATATTTATACTGGAGAGGAAGAGGGTTATCCATGTATCTAAAAACATACAGGGGGTCCCATTAAAAAAAAAAAGTGATTTTGTGGGGTTTATTTATCAAGACACAAATTCATAGCACATACGGAAACTTGATGAAATATGCAACCGATCCATTTTTTATATTATTTTCAAGCTATATTTTTAATAAAAAGAAATAGGTTTAAAATGCAGAGTTTTTATCTGACCACTCTGTACATAATCATTTTATATATGGTTTGTTTGTTTTCCAGTAAAAGAAAATAAATAAATAAATATAGGGCTTTTTTTCACCAACAACAAAAAAAACCCCCCCAAAAAAACGGGGGAAAGGAAGGATTGGGAAGGGGGAGGGAAGGGATGGGGAGGAGAAGGGGGGGAGGAGAAACCAAAAGGCGGATTTGGGAGAAGAGAAAGAGCAATTGCGGGGGGCCCTGGAAAGAACAAAAATGAAAGGTAAGAGGGTGAAGGGGGGAGCGATAAACTGCTCAGTTTATACAGGAGGTGGATAGATTTGGAGGTGATTCGGTCAAGATTTGGGGCGGCATCTGTATAGACGGTCGCACCAACTTAGATGTCGTTCCCTAACGTTTCAACTCACAAATGTAAAGTGAATTCTTCAAGAGCATATTGCACCGTCTGCGAATAATTTCGATGATGGATTCATCCTGCATTAGGATAATTGTAGGATTTATACTTTAAATTTAACAAGACTTTTCTCCGAGAACAAGAAATCCAAATTATGGAGTTGCCAACCTCGAGCCCAGACCTAGATCCTATCGAACACGTTTGAGCTTTACTCGACAGACGTTATAGGAAGCGTCCTGCTGCACATAGGACTCTTCAGGAGTTAGCTGAGGTCCTTCTGAAAGAATGAAGGAATTTCCCACAAGACGTGTTAAGACATCTTTTTCGCAGTATACCTCGACGATGCCAGGCTGTAATTGATGATAATGGAGGGCAAACATGCTACTAAAGCTCGGCTGTAACAGAATTTCCATTACATTTTAAGTGAAATCACATTTTGATTTTGGTAGTATTCTCAATTATTTGGTGTAGCTTAGAAAACCGTTAAAGTAGTCAATTTATTGTCTGCATCTTATTAAGTAATGTTGAAGGAACAATATATCGAAGTTGATATTTGCGTGTGTCTTTATTTCAAAAATGCTGTACGGCTAAAAAAGTGTACCCCTAAATCTGTTGATCAGTGTATTTTGAAAAGAAAATTTTTTATATTCAGTTTTCCTTAAAAATAATACGTTTTGTGCTCTATGTTATTAATAAGTTTTTATCATAATTTGCATATATATATATATATATATATAAAAAATATTTAAAAAAAAATATATTATATATATATATATATATATATATATATATATATATATATATATATATATATATATATATATATATATATATATATATATATATATAAGTAGATCGTATTAGATGCATTTATTCAAGTGAATTATGTGATTACTTTTGAAATAAGCAAGAAATTTTGTTGAGTAATCCATTTTCACGCATTATGAATTGAATTTAAAAACCCATATCCCAGGGAACAATCATATCCTATAAGTATCAAAGTAGCCGCATCTAACAACTATTCACGACACAAAAGATTTATTCACCTTTGTAGATAGCTCGGTGATATATTTATTACAATAGTTAACTATTTCTACCAAGAATAGGAATCAGCAACTTATATTCATTCAACTTGTTTTTTTACTGCAATTATATTTTGAAACCGCTCTACTAACTATGCTTGTATTTTCAAGGATTTATGTTTTTTTGTGTAGGAATCAAAGTCTCGACACCTGCAAACATTTTGTGAGACTTCAGGTAAATACCACTTTTAAAAATGAGTATTTAACTTTCAGACGAAAATCAACTTATACAGAAAAAGAATAAGGCTGAAAATTGTTTGAAGAAAGGAGAATAAGTTAACAGGGTCCAGGTAAACTTTGACGAGTTTTTTTGTGATAACTGTTACAGAATTGTTAATTTTACTTGCTAACTTGCACGTTTTAAGATTCGTACTAATTGCAATCTGCTGTCAAGACGATCTATATATTTTGAGGCAACGCGAATTCTTCGTAACAGATATCTATCTTTTATAATTACCAAGTAAGTGATGGTTTCTCTTTCATGTTTTATTATATTCTGATATTTCTTTCTGAAGAAATCTTAATTAATGGATTTTATCTTTCTCTTCCAAGAGAAGTGTTAACAATACATACAGAATATTATTTTAATTCTTGATGCAGATTTGTTCGTCTGTTAATACAATGATTTATGACATATTGCGTGAAGCTTCATTTGTATTTCCTTCCAGGGGTGCTAACATCCTATAAGCAACAGTAGGTCTCTAACTGTAAACAATATGTTTCGTGATTTGTTTTCTCAAATTTTCTGATAAACTCATATGTAATTAAAGATGAAAACGACAATACTCAATCAATGTAGGTTTAATGTAAGATTCTGTGTGGTGGTGGCAGGTCATGATTTCAAAAAGAAGAAGGTGCTACCAATATTAAGATTTAGCTGTCGATTTTTCAAAAATCAGAAAAATTCTCACATATGGGTCATTCTTTTACAAATCGCACGGATTTCATGAAAAAAAAATTGCATTTTAGATTCGTCAGAAATTTTTTTTACAGCTTCTATACGTAAAATTAATTGACACGTATTTCAGGATTTTGCTTAAAAAATTTTTTTTCCGAAAAATATCCATTCATGAAGTTTTGGTATTTTGTTGGATTTTCTCCAATCGTCTCATACATGAAATTTATTATCTCCAGTTGTACTGATCGGATCGATGTCATTTTTTTACAGTTTACGTGTTGTTACGTTAGCTTTTCTAAAAAGAATAAAAATTTTTTTTTAATGTCAACATATCAAAAATAATAACAATTTAATTGTTTAAATAATTGTTAGATGCTGTTGCCCCAGGTTTAGTTAATTTTAAAAAATACCACTTCATTCTTCATCATGTTCCTTAGAAAATGGCATCGGTGAAAAAAGCGGTATCTCTATTAGATCAAAAGTTATTAAATATTTTCGAGTGCTTGTCAGGCGGCGCGCTCCGCGCACCTCAAGTTCTCAGGCATTTGCACCTATTTTATATTAATGAATGTTTACCGTATTGCGTAATAGTTTGAAAATATTTGTTGATAACATTAATGTATAAAAATTAATATAAATAATAAAAAGAACATTATAGTTACTTTTAAAGCCATATCCCCAAAAAAAACAATTATGCAGCTACGGACACGTGTTTCGGAGTTATTGCCCCTCATCAGCGTAGCGTACCTAAAGAAGGGGATATGGCTCTAAACCTTCTTATTTTATTTTGACCCCAATAAATCCATATTATTATAGTTACTTCCCGGTTACTATATTAATATTGAATATCACGACGTGAGAAAATAAAAGTAAGAAACTAAATTTAAACACTTTGATTCATTAGCTTCTGAGTAGTACACAAAATGTTTTTTTTGTACAAAGTATACATTTTATTTCACAATTTTAACTTCAACTGCTATCAACCCTGGTTGATAGAATCAATACTGCAGATACTATCACTTTGTCTTCTTCAAAAGATACACCGGGACTTTCAGGAGAACGTTTCCAGTTAACGTCATTACTTTCCAAAGCGTCAAAATCATTAATTTCCTCCTAAAAACAATGTAATTTTTACATACATCAGTTAACCTGAATTTATTTTATAATTTTAGGTTATTTTAGACCTTGTCTCATATAATGAATGAAATTTAAAGAAATTTGCTTCGAAAATATTACTTACAGTTGATTCGAACTTCTTTTTCGCGATTCTTGCGTAATTGAAACAATTTAACACGGCAAGTATTACAGATTTTTCGCTGAAGGAACTCATCCGTTACCGGTAAGTTAAGAGCCACTAAATGTTGCTTCGAAACTGGTCTTAGATTTTCTCTTTTACGATGTGAAGACATATCGAAGGGATTGAAGCATCGATGTACTTTGATTTTCGGACCAATCGACTATTTTGATGCTCTCGGCATTGTACCGACACTTTATGATTATCGCTAGTTTTAGATTAAAATATGATAGTAATAATATGGCATGCGTATACGACGTTGTCGAACAACAGAATGAAAACATTTATATATATTTAAAACTGAAGGGAGCTTGATTGCACGTTCCGCGCGCCGCCCGCGCCTGGCACGGCGACTCCGGGCGCGCCGCCTACAAGCGCTCGAAAATATTTAATAACTTTTGACCTCATAGAGATACCACTTTTTCACCGATGCCATTTTCTAAGGAACATAATCAAGAATGAAGTGGTATTTTTTAAAATTAACTAAACCTGGGGCAACAGCATCTAACAATTATTTAAACAATTATATTGTTATTATTTTTGAAATGTTGACATTGAAAAAAAATTTTTATTCTTTTAGAAAGCTAACGTAACAACACGTAAACTGTAAAAAAATGACGTTGATCCGATCAGTACAACTGGAGATAATAAATTTCATGTATGAGACGATTGGAGAAAATCCAGCAAAATACCAAAACTTCATAAATGGATATTTTCGGGAAAAAAAAATTTCTAAGCAAAATCCTGAAATACGTGTCAATTAATTTTACGTATAGAAGCTGTAAAAAAATGTCAGACGAATCTAATGTCAAGTATTTTTTAGTGTGCGGTTTGTAAAAGAATGACCCATATATGCAATTTAATTTTTTGAGGCATCCTCTTTAGGTGGCTACACCCTTCCTTACTATGGAGTAGAATAGAATAAACTTTATTGCTGTAGATCTTAAAAAAAAGACAGCATTGTCAAAGTTTAGAGAATTATACACATATTAGAAATTTGCACAAGAAAAAAGCACAGTAAAATATTATAAAATTATAAAATGTATAAATATATATTAAAGCTATGATTTATAAAACAGCAGAAAAGAGAGACATACTTAAAATAAACCTAAATCTAATAAGTTAAAGACAGTAAGCAATTTACTATAAACATTATTATTGTTTTTTATTCTCCTCATGCATTTAAAAAATCACTGAAAGAATAAAATGCGTTTTCAATTAAATACGTTTTAAGATATTTTTTTAAATAAATTAATTTGGTTTATAGATTTTACTTCTGCAGGCAGGGTATTGTAGGCTTTAATAGCATTGTAATATGGCCCTTTTTCATAAAAACTATGATGATGAACTGGTACTCTGTGAGGTCCATGTCTCGTTGTCATTGTCACATATATATATCACTATTTCTTGTGAATTCACTAGGATTTTTTTTTTTACAAATAATACTAATTTATAAATATAAAAGGACGGGACGGTAAGTATACACAATTCTTCAAAAACGGTTTACGTGAATCTCTACAATAGACTTTCATCATACATCTAACTATACGTTTTTGTGCAATAAATACTTTTTGCCAATATTAAGAGGAACCCCAGAATTTTATTGCGTAATCTAAAATACTTTGTACATAAGCAAAATAGAACATCCTTAAGCAGTCTATTGAAAGTTGGTCTCTCATAAATTGTATTAGGTAGCACGACGAATTTAATCTCGATATCATAGCATTGGTATGAGATTCCAAATTTAACTTACTGTCTAATGTTACACCAAGAAATTTCGCATTGTCTGTCTGTATAATAGAAGACCCTTTTAACTGGATATACAATGGAAAATCAAGATTAATTGTTGGAGAGAACATAACAACTTCTATTTAAAGTTAATCCATTTGAATCACAATATTCTGAGATATTTGACGCTATTATGTTAAGTTTATTCGCACAAAGGACTGTTGATACTTCAGTTGTCAAGCAGGAATTGTCATCAGCATATTGATACAAATTGTCTATATTTAAACAATCTTTTAAGTCGTTAATGCATAGAATGAACAAGATAGGCCCTAATATAGACCCTTGTGGTGCCTTGTCGCACAGAAATGCTATTAGAAAGAAATGTTTGCAGTACTTTGTTCTTAAAAGCTGTTATTGCAGTAATCTGAGATCTGTTAATAATATATGATTGAAGCAATTTATTGCATGTACCCCGTACAACATAATACTCTAGCTTGTCTAACAGTATTGAGTAATCAATTGTGTCAAAGGCTCTTGACATATCAAAGTATAGTAACTAGTAGCATTAACTTATTTTGTGGATTTATTTAAAAAATTGTAATTTACGCAAACGATACTGCAAGGTTAACGTTAGTGTGATAGGGAACTATTAACTATTAACTATAGTATGTGTAAATAGATTATAATAATTTAATTTATGATACAAAATAATCCGCAAGAAATCTTGGGGACATATAAATATTATATAAACACGTCTCTCTTTCTTAATTGAAATTAGGGCTGTAATAATAATTTTTTTGAGAAAATGACATTACTTGTCGAAAATGTCGCGTTATCCCCTGCCTGTTGCAGTATTTATTTACAATTTTTTTAGTTTATTAATGTCAATAGTGATTCTTTGAATGGTTTTAAATACTACTAATACTAGTAATAATTAATAATGTTTGCCTGCTATATTCGTGAAAGCTGCACCAGAATATAACAATATTCCAACCTATTTTTCAGGTTATCAGCTGAACCAAGGGATTTTTAACCGTCATGTTGGTAGCTTGGGCAAAGAAGGATTATTTGCGTTTTGGATACGGGACGTAAAGCAGCATGTTCCTTCTTTTAAGGCCCTCATGCTCATAGTGCATACGGCCGTAAATTATTTCAATAAATTTTAATATATAGTCAGCTACTCCAGTATTGCCAACTATTCAGAGTTACTACAATTTGATCAACGGTTTCATATTACATAGCTTACATGTTTGTTCAAACAGATATTTATGTAGCGTTATTAGGTATTTTTCAATATTTATGTCAAGTGCCCCTCCCTTAGATAGCTCTTGAATCCACCCTTGAAGAATTGCATGTGGTTCAGTTCACAGATGGCGTTGCTTGTGTCATGTCCAGTTACAGTGACCACATATTGTTTTAATATACTTAACCCCTAGAACATATCTTATCCTTAAATAAGAACTTTACAGTTACTATGAAGTCGAAAAATTTATTTAACAGATATTTACTATTTCATCCTGTTATTTAACATCTACAAGAGGTCGATTTTATATTCTCGAACTGAGCATAAAAACAAAAAACAACAGCAGCAAAAAAATTTGTTTTTCAATATAGTTCTTTTGTTTTTGAATGCAGGTATTACATCGTTTCAGTAACATCTTTAAATCATTGTAAGAATATTTAGTTGGTTTTTTCACAAAATGATCCTCAACAGTTGGTATAAGTTCGTCATAGTCCCTGAATTTTGTCCCCCTAAGTATTTTTTGAGATTCGGTAATAAAACGTAGTTATTGGGTGCTAAATCTGGACTATAAGGCGGGTGTTCAATTCAATTCAAAAACACAATCATTAACAGAATCTTTTGCAAGTCTTGACTTGAGCACTGGTGCATTATCGGGGAACTGCAAACACCTCACGGCATTTTTCCGCGTCTTTTCATTTTAATAGAATCTCTAAGACGATGCATTAAGTTTAAACAATGTTTTTTCGTTACTGTACTACCCTTCTTCAGATAATCAATATGTAAAATTCCTTGACAGTTCCTAGAAATGTTTGCCATTATTTATTTTTCCGAAAGAGGTGACCTTAAACTTCTTAGAGAGCTGATCCTACAAACCAGACTCTTTAAACAAGGGTTGAAAATAAGATCTTTAAAGCTAAAAAGAAAATTGGAAAAACGACCATTACTACTATGTCATAAAAAAAAATTTTTGAATAAAAAACACTTTCTATTAATCCTCCAACACTTTTTCTAAACTAGGAAGTATAGTGATAAGGGCAGGGTGGAGAGGATTATATAAATTTCACCACCTTTACATTTCTCTACTAAATGACTTGGAAGGACAACATATCTTAACAAACAAGATTTCTCAAAATAATTTTTGAATTTTCCTATTTTTAAAGAATTTTAAAAACGGAATTTTAAAAAATTAATAATTCGCGACAATACAAACTGGCAGTTAATGAAATTAATAATGTTACAGTTGTTCTGTAAATAGACGCACCAATATCTTTTGGTTTGATGACGGTCTCGGATGCTAGGGCCAGGCAGTACTATTGCCTTTTTACCCTAGTCAACGCTGTAGACCTGGACCGGCCTCGTGCAGGGCAGGTTAGCTTACTTTACAAACGGCCCCACTCACAATTGTGAGCGGTGCCGAATATTTCGGCCAACCTCCCTGGGTCCTGGCTGATGAACCCTGCTGGCTAGGGCCTCTTCTGGCGCCCTTCTGTCTTCGTCTTCTTTCTTCGCCAGCTTGTCACCCCCCGGGGGTAGTCATCTGTCTGTCATGGACTGTGCGGATATTCTGTGACTTGGGATTGACTGCCAGTACACAAAGTGTCAATTGACACATTGTCGTCTGACCAGGTGAGGATGAACTATGTAGCTCTAGGAGGTGAAGGCCTAAGTGTTTTCTTAGCACTTTCGTCCTTCAGGGAGCCAGGGGGACAACGGGCACTGGTTGGTTTACTGACCGGTACCTGCAAGGTTTGTGGGAAGGTGGTTGGTTATGTCATGCCTATTCCGTGGTTTGGTCCATCTGTAAGGAAGGGATTAGATATACTTACCCGTTATCCAGTAACTGTACCTTCGGCCTCTTGTGCCTCGGTGCGTTGGCCAGATCGTAGGAGGTGGCCTCCCTGATCACCGGGTTCCTGTGCTCCTCAGCTAAGGTGTACAGTTTCTTCGCTCTATCCCGGATGATTTCGGTGACTAGTGTGTATTCCAGGTCCCTGAAGATGTCAACGTTTCTAACGTACCATGGTGCGCTTACCGTTGTCCAGATGGCCACGTTTTCCACGGCTTGGATCTTCTTCAGATAGGTCTTCCTTAGTATCCCCATGCTGCGGAGGCGTAGGTCAGCTGTGATCTGATGAGTGGTTTGACTAGCAGAAGCTTGTTCCTCAGACTGAGCCTGCTCTGGTTCCCTACCATTGGATAGATGAGAGCTCTCGTCCGCTTGGCCTTTCCCACGATGGCTTCGGTGTTCTGTCTCCATGTCAGGCCTTTGTCCATGATTACGAGGTACTTGACGGAATCGTGCCATTGGATGTCTTCACCTAACATGGAAACGTGTCCTGGGGGGTTTCCTTGCGTACTTTCCTGAAGAGAATCGTCTGGCTTTTCTCCGCGTTGCCTGTCACTTTCCACTTGATGCACCATTCTTCCAGAAGAGAGGCTGCCTCTTGGAGTCTTCTGGTGGCTGTTCTCGCTCTCCAGGATCTGGCCGTGAGGGCCGTGTCGTCCACGTAGAGTGCCATGGCGGTGCCTTCGGCCCTTGGGAGATCAGATGTGAAGACAGCGATGACCTGACATCGCATGCACATCTTCTAATATCAAATTAAGTAGATGTGGAAGGACGTTTTCAAGTGAAGTGGAGCAAATGGTACCAGTGAATCTAGATGTAAAAATAAGAAAAAGACGTACGCCACCATTTTACATGACGAGTTCATATTGTGAAATGTTTTTCTTGTTTAAAGAGTGTAATCGATATTTCATATTCGAAAAGTCATCTGTTGATGTTTGTGTGCCACCTCAACCAGTGGTGGCGTATATCCTTCCACAGTTTCTGGCGATTATCCCAAAAACTGTCGCTTTTTTGAAATAAATGAGAGAGAAAAAACTTTAGTTTTCAATGTTTCTATCTGAACATGTAAACATATATGTATTTTTTTACAAGGTGAAAAAAGATATTAGAGAAAATACATTGCACATTGTCCATTGCAGTACCCCCGTAGAGAGGTTTAGACAGTATTAAGGTGAATTAAGTACTAATAGACAAGCACATGCGCCAATTATGAAAATTAGCGTCAAAGCATTCTGGGTTTATTAATGAAAATTTATGTATGCTCCTAAACATTCATGAGACTATATTTTCATAGGAGTGCAAATTTGGACTAAAGTATGTTTGGTTCAATCGACTTATTTTTAATTCTAGATTCACTGGCATAAATTGTGCTACTTCATTTAAATAAGTTCTGTGTGTTTGACGTCAGTTAAACGCCAATTTCACCTGTGCATGATTTAATTTTTAAGAGAGTAGCCGGTCCCTGGCCGGCAATCATTTTTACATCAGCCAGGTTACGTTGTCAATGATTTAGGTATAGTTTTAGTCTTAAGTAGAAGACAATGTGTTACATTAAAATATTTTCTGTCAGCTTCCTTGCATAAATTTCATTTAGTTTCTTCATTTTCACTTCATTTATAATTTGTGTCATACAAAACAATGTATCAATGTATCATCAGCTCATAGTATCCATGAAAACATAAAATAAATAAAATATTAAATACAGTAAGAGTCGTTTATTCTGGCCAAGAATCAAAAGAATACTGCTTTAACTCTGGTGTTCTGGTATTTTGTTGAAATATATACATCTACATTTTTTTTGTGCTGTGTGAGAGCTATGCGACGTACGTGTATTTAATGCACAATATACGATGCGTCCAATGACTCCAAGGCTTAATATACCGTATGTAAAACGGCTAATGCGGCTAATTGTTAACAAAGACCGACTGAACAAGCGAGATGGTCGTAACAGTGTGAGTGTATTGCAGCTGGCTGGTGGGGCATAGACTGAGCCTGTCTTTCGTTGGGTGTGTCTTATAATTCGCAGTCATCGCTCGTATTATTCTTTTTTAACTGGCCACACTTAGCGTTATCAGGCCACACTTAGCGCTATCAGGCCACACTTAGCGCTATCAGGCCACACTTAGCCTATCAGGCCACACTTAGCGCTATCATGCCACACTTAGCGCTATCAGGCCACACTTAGCGCTATCAGGCCACACTTAGCGCTATCAGGCCACGATATCACAAGAATAGTTAGTTATTCTTGTGGTGCAATACATATGGTACAGGAATTCTATCCTTATTTCTCATCCCGGTAATATATTTAGATTTTTTAGTTGCTTTGGGAGCAAGTTTCTAGTTTCTAGCTTTGGAAGCAACAGCGGAACAAATTCATGTATGCAAACCTCAAGTTTGTAAATCTACTAGATGAAGAGTTTTTATTCTTATTTCTCACCGCACTAGAACAAAATCTGTCTCTTTCTGTATTTTCCCTCTGTCTTAAAGGTGCAGAGCCTTCACAAATGTTTAAAAACCACGTGATCAATTGGTAACTTTTAACATGTAATTTTCTGTCTTTCATATTACGACAGTACCTGATGAGAATTTTTGAGTATACGTATGTGTGTCTAAGAAATAGTTCTCCACCATTTTCTGCTAACGGCACGACTCAACGAGGTTGTTAAAGAGAACTAATTAGTCACATGTTTTTCGATCATTTATGAAGACCCTTTAGTATCTAGACATAGAAAAAAATTAAGATGTGACGTAAATAATAGTCTGTATCGTAAATAAAAACATTAATCTGAAAATCTCATCTACATCGTAAATAAAACCATTTTTACACTCGTTCCCTATACGTATAACACCACAAGTAAATAATATCAAACTAAGTTCGTCGGCACGGGAGAGTTACAGCTCCTCGCGAATCCGGCCAGTGGAGAACCTGCTGTTTATAAAGACTCGTCTACACCTAAAATTACCATTACCATGAAAAGTTCAGAAAACATTAACTAACTTTTTTCAGATTATTATTAATAATATATAAAACAACCGTAATGCCAAAAATTATCTTGGTCAAAGAAGGTCATAGAAAGGAAAACTGCCGTCATAGGCAATCTTCTTTTTGTAATAATTTCAAGGTTTATAAAGTTACGTCCCATACTTTTTTGACAATCAAAAAATGATTAACATAAACGTCGACCATTATTTTAAAATCCGTGACCACCTTTGACTATGATAATTTTTGATATCACGGTATATATTATAATACGTACATAATCAGATTATTGTTCCGTAAATCTGTGTGAAAAGTTTCATTCACTTGCATTCTTTTTACTACAAATGTCAAGTATGGCATGTTTATAGACACAACAATAATTCATCTTTCACTTTCACATAGGTGTCGATTTGACATGAAAAAGCTTAATGTGTAAGATGACTGTCAGAAATTGCAGTTTCATTTTATTGCTATTATATCGCACGTAATACGAAATATAATAGGAAGGTTAACTCCGTTTCTGGCAATGCAAAAGTTTTCCGTGTGTCTAGTAGTATCTTTAACTGTGCTTAATATCAACTTTCTAGCCACATTGTTTGTATAGATATTGCACGTAGGTTCTCAAAAATTTAAAACGGGAAATACCTAGTATAAAATATAAAACTTAAATATAATATAATCGGACAAAAATTAAAATTTTATATAAAACAAAAAAAGAAGCTTATATGTCATTATTCATTATGTTGTTTAATTATTCATTAATATTGTAATTCCGTTTTCTCAAAATATACGTTTTTATATTTAATAATGAAAACGCTTAGTAAATTTTCCAATTTGTCCATACTCACAAAGATTATTTAATACTCATATAGTCTTGAATTAGGTACATCATAATAAATATGTAGGTATAAATCACGCCATATTGATGGCATAACTCCTCGCTTCTCAAAATATAGTATTTCGTACGATATGATTAACACCCACTAATTGTAGATGATTGCCGCAGGAATATGAAAACAAGCTTAACTACACTTTAACTAGGTTTTAATAGCTACTCTGGCCATAAACTGAATACCTAATCACTAATCACCATTTATTTGTAAATATGTGGTTATTAATTTTAAATACGTTTATACTACACCGACCGACCATGGTTAAGTTTTACGACCACCAATTTATTACATTCTCATTGATCTATACTGATAGAGAAAGTATTGACATCGTGAGAAAAACCAAACTCCAGATTATGATGAAACACCGAAAAATAGAAAATTTATCCGAAGAAATTTTCCTCAATTTCCCTCCCCATAATATTATTTCTGTGTTCAGTGTTCATTCAACCATACATTGAGAAATTTATGTGTGTTGGTTTTTGAACTCACACGGAATACTGTAAATATATTTTTTTTTAATGAAATGGTATTACCAACACTAATAAAATAAATTGACTAAGAAATTTGAATAATTGTAAGTAATTTGAATAATTGTGATTATGAGTCTGTTCTTCTCATATTTCTAATTACTAATCTCGTTGGTTTCCATGCTAAAGGTACTAATTATAAGATATAAAGAGATTATCAAGGAATGCATATATAATGAAGCAATTTCAATAAAATTTATTTACATGATAGAATAAAATTACAATATATCAACTTAACCAGTGCCTTAATAAATTTATCGGAGGTGTTCATAAACCATTCTAGCCCACCAAAAATGTATCACTTCTGTTTACTAATTTTTTATCCATGTTAAATTTACATATTTTGTGACCTAAATTCCATTATTAATAAAAGCATTCCTATTGAAATACTGAAATTGGTATTTTTAATACATTATAGTTCAATTGAAATAATTTACTAAATTTAATCATCAAATTCAAATTCTTATAACTAGACACCAGACAATTTCCGTGCATGCAGGGTCAGCATATAGGATAAGAGGCAATAATAATCATTTCTATGGAACAATTAAAATACATACCTCGAGTGTCTTTAATATCTCATGAAACCCCCTTAACTGTGTTCAAGACAGTAGTATAGATTGACATTTTCAGAATTTCTTGTGCGCGATATAGAAAAAAGGAGCGTTCTACACCGAAAGATGTCAGCGGTGCAAATTTAAAATGGTTCCTCCATGGCAAATGTTGAAACACTCGTAAGATTTTAAAACTCAAATTTTTAGTTAACAAAGTGTAATTTATCTTTAGCAGCAATACCACGAGGCGCGATGGTCCGAAAAGCCGCTCAGTGATTTCTGCACATTATGGATAATATTTATAGATTCATCTAGAACTTTAGCAAGGGGGTCATATCACGTTTTTTAATTATTTATACTCTAAAACACATGATATTTCAATGCATCTAATTACGTTTTCCATAGTTTAAATTGTCCTAAAAAAATATTAATATTTGAAAAATTCTACCGCTTCTAAAAATAGTCGTTATAGCGACTTCATGGTTTAAACATGCGTTGGAGCGCATTCTGATATCTGGAGTGACATCCTAGGTAGGGTGTGATGTCATTTAATTACGTCATATAATTTCTACCCCGAGTATCTGAACAGCCAGGAAGCAAGAATACAATGTTACCACATTGAAAATTTAAAGAGGGAATTTCGGAACACATATTTTAGTACAAAAAATGAAAATTTCCTATTACATAATAAAATTATCGAAGTTTCGACATCTAGCTTTAAAATTGCTACTCTCTAATTAGTAATTTCCACTTAATAAGTTAAAATTTCAACTATTTTAATTATGATTGTTTATAAAAATATTATAAAAAAAACACGCTGAAATTATGAGAAGCTAAAAAGAAAATTCGCCATTTTCTTACGAACCGACGAGTTAATTCTTAACCATCAAAAGTTGACAATATGCATGTCAGGCAATATTCATCCCAGTTCAAAGTAGGACGAAAAGATGTCTGGATGTTATTTCAGAACGGTAAAATCGTCGATGTGTGACGTCATTACATGCCCCAACTTTAAGAACGAATTTTTAACAACCAGACACGCCCGGACGAAGTATCAAAACGCTGTCCAGTAGAGCTTAGTACCCAATTTCTTTAGCAGGGTTGTGTTGAAAACCTCATACTTTTCAAATTATTAATATGGCAACTGACGTTCTATAGTTGTTAATATCTGTCAAATGTTTATTTCATATCTATATTATGAGTTATTTTATTATTGTTAATTTCGCTATCCAAAATATCTACTTAAATCAAGTAAATAATAACATATTAGCATTTACGGAAAATTTTTCCTTGCTATTATAAAGAAACTAATCTTCACACTTCTAAATTCGACAAGAGTAGTCTATATTTTTGGCAAAGGATAACAATATAATTCACCGCTGGTAAATTTTCCCTACTAGCATTAATATGTTCGGCTTCATCACAAACAGAAAACAAAAAATAGTTATTAATGATAAGGCACTACTGTCATTTTTACTCTCTACTAAACAATAATTTTGTGTTACACACGGTACAGTGTACTGCAGATCCATCTACCCGAAAGTTATCAGACCGAAAAACAATTTTCTGCATTTCAACTGGCTACAAACACGAACGAAAATGCGACTTGGCTGTTATTATTTATTTTTGTCCTCGCGTCGTTTACACACTGGGACATTTGTAGGTACACTGAATAGTGAATAAACACGGTCCAGATCTCACTGTACGTGCGTTTATTGTGCTCTCCTATGGCACCTCAGATAGACTGATTAGGAAGCTGGTCCGGGATTCGCGGAAATTATCCGTTGTCTGATTATAACTTCCGTACGTGGGCATCTCTCTAACTTATTTATTTTAGTATAGAGGAAATTAAACTTCGATCTATCGTTTATTTAGTAAAAGTTAAAGCTAAGCATGGCGTGTATTTTGGGGGTCATAAATATTGTTACGCCACTGGACTGTGTAGACTGGTTAGATGAGACTGGAATTGTACGAGAACGGCCGGAAATATTCTGGAATATTCTACAACATGTGAATGGATGTATAAATAAGACGCACGGTGGGCCGTGGCTCAATCTTAAGTAGAAAGTGAACGAGTAAAGAAGAAATAAGATAGAGACTTAAAAGTGTTTAATTGTGATTATAGTTAAAACAATCATTAATCTTTTGTTGTTAATTATTAATTAGTAAGTAGTTAGTATTACCTAGACCTTCAATCAACGAATCTACGAGTATAGATGTTTGTGTGGATAGCAAACACGTAACAATTTGGTGTCAAGTGGATTGGAAGAGAAATTTCTGGAATATTCGAAAAGGTTTAAGTGTTCTTCTCAGGATTTGGTGGTAAACGGAGACTTAAGCTATGGACAGTGTTTGAAAGCTATTTCTGGACTAAATAGTGACTTTAAAGTAGATTTTCGAGAAATTTCTAGAATATTCGATTTGAAATAGCTGCAAATACGTGAGTGCCACTAGTAATAACATATTGTGGAGTGAGAAAAAAGACTATAAGTGAATTTGTTAAAATTCTAGAACATTCGATTTGAAAACTACAGAAGATCGTGAACTGTGTTAAAAGAAACGAGTTATAGATTCAAAACAGGACTTAATGGTGACATTTTCGTAAAAGTTCTAGAACATTCCATTACACAGTTATTGTAGAAAAGTAGATTTCGTAACAGGAAAGTAATATAGACTCTAAATAAGACTTTTTAGTGATGTTTGGAGATTTATCTGGAATATTCCATTATTAAAATAGACGTGATAACAACATTTTACGGACTTTATATTGTAATAAACTTTATTTTGAACTAATTTACGTGTCGTACAACAACGAAGTATGGCGGAGAAACAAACACAGGACTTGCTAGCAGCGTTGTTAGAACGGATGGAACAATCAAGAAAGAAAACGCCAGGAAGAGAAAGACGAACAGAGAAAAATTATGGAAGATCAAGAATGAAAGCAACAGGAAGAAAAGATGAACAAAGGAAAATTATGGCAGATCGCGAAAGAATACGAAGAAAAGAAAAGGACCACAATGAATACGAAAAGGGAAAAAGAAAATAAGAACGGATACAAAAAATCGGAAAAAGAAGAACAAAAGATATGGCAAGAAAGAAATATGAAGGGAAAAATAATTGAGGAATAAGAAAACGCCCGGAAGAAAAAGAGCTTAAGGAAAATGATGGAGAGTCTGGAATAAGACGATTAGAGGAAAATGAAGATATAAAGAGAATCATAGAGGAACATCAGGTATCCATTTTCTCTCTCACTGAAAAATTTAAAGGTGATGTTATTGAAAAAGCCACTGAAGTCGCGGGGAAAGTCTGTGAAGTCGAAAGACAAATTAATGAAATTAAAGAAGACGTCAGTGAAATTGAAGGAGAGGTCAGTGAAGTTAAGGGAAAAGTGAGCCAAGTTGAAGGAAAAATAATCGAAGTCAGAGGAGAAGTAACCCGACTCAAACAACAATTAAGAGAGAAAGGTGGCCAGTTGGTACTGTAGTCTGGTACTAGGTTACAACCACCTTCCTTTGACGGCCAAAGTTGCAGCTGCACGTTCAAACAATTGTAACGATGAAAAAAATGCAACAGCACTGGTATTAGCACTGAGGGGCCAAGCATTAAACCTGCACCAGATAATTCCTGCAGCACAGTAACAAAACTTTAACATTCTGGAGGCAGCATTAGAACTAAGATATGGCGACCAACATCTCACCCAAGCATATCAGGCTGAGTTGAAAACACGCAGACAACGAGGTGGAGAAAGCCTACAGGAATTCGAGGCTGCCGTGGAGAGATTAGCCCATTTAGCATATCTTGATGCACCAATAGAGTTTCAGCAACAGTTGGCAGTTGGAGACTTTATTGATGGACGAAGGGACCAGGAGGTTAGACGAATCCTTAAATTAGCCAGGCACAAGCGAAGTAGCGAGGCCCTGCACATACACTTGAAATTGAGGCTGCCTATGAGGATACCACAGAATCAGACCAGAGAGTGCGAGCCATGGCTGTGGAAGAGACCCCGGTAGATAAAACCATGCAAGTCGTATTAACCGAGTTACAAAAGCTGACGAGACGAGAACAACAAAATAGCGGTAGCCCGAATGGAGGTATCCGCTGTTATAAGTGCGGCAAATTGGGCCATATTAAGAGGAACTGTCATGAGCTCAACATTGAAGATGAATTGTCCAAAATACAAAAGACCATGCAACTGCTGATAAGCTCGAGTCTCCAGCCGAGACAAAACCAACAGCAAAGTAGTGGGAGACAGAGTGGTGGAGACATGCGTTGTTATAAGTGTGGCAGAGTGGGCCATATTCAGAGTAACTGTCGTCAACGCGGCCCTTAAATGTCGCAGTAATGGAGAAGCCGCATGAAAACTGGCGAGCTGGTGCTTCGGGGAATGTGGCGCATGGCCTTTCCAAAAGACCGTGTCAGAAAAACTGCAAGTCTTGCCACCGTGAAGAAAAACGGCGAAATGTACAAATAATGAATACCGTTAAGATTGATATTGGACAAAACAGTCGTTAAGGGAAGCGCAGTTAAACGATAAGAAAACTGGTTCTATTCTGAAATGGAAAGAAAGAGGAACCCAACCCGATTGGAAGGACATTTCAAATAAATCAGTGGGGTTGAAGGCTTTATGGGCACAATGCGACTCCCTTAGAGTAGAGGATGGACTGCTGAAGAGGGCGTCGGAAAGTCCAAATGAGAAGAAAATTACTTTGAAATTGGTAATCGCCAGGTGTCATGTAGCAAATGTCCTACAGTAAATGCATAATGGAACGTCTGGCGAACATTTTGGCATCAACAAGACCCTGACAAAAGTAAGAGATCGTTTCTACTGGGTCAACAGTCATCAAGATGTGGAGGCTTGGTGCCGCTAATTTGAAGCTTGCGCGGCAAAATGGGGCCACAAATAAGAAATAAGCAATATAACGCCAGGGCTCTTTTGAGCGAATTGCCATAGCAAGTGATCGCATGAAGGCTCGTTATGACCTTAAGGCGAATTTTGGAGGGTTCCAGGCTGAAGATCTAGTTTGGCTATATAACCCACAACGAAAGAAAGGCAGGTCCCCGAAGCTTCACTGCCCTGGGAAGAGCCATACACTGTCGTCACTAGACTAAACGACGTTGTGTACTGAATTCAGCGAAGTCCAAAATCAAAGATGAAGGTGGTGCATATAGAAAGACTAGCCAGGTATGCAGGGAACAATGAATTGCCTAATTCAGGCTTAAGGAGGGGGCACTGTTACGCCACTAGACTATGTAGACTGGTTAGATGAGACTGGAATTGTACGAGAACAGCCGGGAATATTCTGGAATGTTCTAGACCATGCGAATGGATGTATAAATAAGACGCACGGTGAGACGAAACTCTGTCATAAGTTGAAAGTGAACGAATAAAGAATAAATAAGATTGAGACTTAAAAGTGTTTAACTGGGATTATAGTTAAGACAGTCATTAATCTATTGTTGTTAATTATTAATTAGTTAATAAAGTAGTGAGTAAATGTTACCTGGACTTTCAATCAACGAATCTACGAGTATAGATGTTTGTGTGGATAGCAAACACTTAACAATATACTGATATACAGTAGAAATCGTTATATTTCCAATAATGATTGAGATATAGATTCGAATCAAAAATTAAAATAAAGATCATCGATTAGGCTATGAATTTTGTATTTATGCCCCCCCCCCCCCCAGATATAGGCCACACTTATATTTAAACTTCATCAAATAAACATAGATCAAAAGTTAACTTCGTATTTCCTAAAATAAATAAGCTGAAAAGTCATATAGTAATATTCTCCTTAAGATTGTATCTAATTAAGAAAAAAATAAATATTTATAGTTCCATTGTGCAGTTCAGAAGATATGAGTTTCAATTTGATAATCAAAGTAGTGTACAACTTAATTCGATTATCAGTGAATTAAATGCACCTGTGGATTATCTACTGCAATTTATAAGGCTCAAAATGTATTACCATGGTAATACACAAACGTAGGGAGAATTGAAATAGAAAATTAAAATGCAAATTTTAAATTACATGAAATAAATCTTGATTAAAAATGTACAATCATCTAAACTACTTATTTAAGTAGATAGACCACAGAAAAATTGCATTATTCAAGATGCTCGCAGAACAAATTATACAAACTGTATAAAAGCGAACCTGCCTTGCCATCCTTTTACATGAGAGTGGTTTTAAACAATAAAAGCGCAAAATATTTATAGCTTAATGCTTACAGAAATAAATTAACGGCCCACTATTCTCTCCCGCTTGGATAATGTTGCAGATAACATTTGTATTATGTAAATTATATTATTAAAAACTTCATTGCATTAAACTATAAATACCTGGCAATTAATAGAGAATATAAATTATTATTATTCATCTTTGATGCAGTATCCTTTCCAATTCATACTTCATATTATTTATCAAGTCCCTTCGATGTATTTATAAGCTAATACTTGTAGGTAGTACCTACTTTATGTACCAATCAGTTGTACAACTGATGAAAAATGCATATTTTTTAGTATATGGTACATTAAAATAAATTAATAGACATTTATGGAATATCAGTACTATCGTATGATCAGTTGTAACGTTAAAAATAATAATTTACACAAATTGATTCGTGCTATATACAGTATGTTTCATTTAAAATGAAGACACCTAATTATTTTCGTAATTTTTTGAACTTCAGATTTGAGGTTTGGTGCAATTGTAGTCCTATATAAGACAAACATTTCGAGGCAACCAACTTAAATTTAACTAACAAACTGTGACAACGGCTGCCCCCCAAATGGGGCCCATTCCCGATATTTTGCTTCGCGTTGAAGATATCGAAAAAGTTATTAAAAAAAGTTGTTCAGAATCTAATTTTGATTGCCAATACCAAATTTTATTACGAAATTCGCATTTTTATTTTTTTTTTAATATTTTTTCCACACGGTGACAATTTTGGACTACAAGTTACGAAAATAACTAGGTATCTTCATTTTAAATGAGACACACTCTATAACAAAAAGAATCAAGACGCAGCTACGGACACAGGTACGAGATATAAAGCATGCCAAGATAGTACCTGTTTTTAAAAACGCAGTCAAAACTGACATTAAGGATTACGTGCCGGTTTCTTTGTTATCTGTATTTTCAAAGATTATCGAAAAACTAGTACATAAACGTTTGTTTCATTTCTGAAGCACCAGAATATTTTATCAAAATTTCAAGGTCGTATTATCAAAGGTAGATTAGGGGAAACCGCTATATATGAATCACTAAACTACGAATATATACTTGTATATTTGGACAGAGGAAAATGTGTGGCTGGAATATATTTTAATTTGTCTAAAGCATATGACACTCAGATGTTCCTCAAGGATTCCTCCTAAGACCACTTTCATTCCTCCTGTACGTAAATGATTTACCTGTGTCTTTATGTTTGCAATTTGTATGTGTCTTTGTGGATGGTGTTAAGTCATTGATTATTGCAGCTAACGACCTAAATTTCGTTTCCATATCAGGTTGTCAGGTAGTTGATGAAATGAATAATTACAACCAAGAGACTGATCTGATATTGAATGAAAGCAAAACTGTATTAGTATAATTTAAAAACAGTACTATTAAAACAGTGTTTATATTAAACTTATTGGTATGTCTATCGTAGAATCTCCAGTGACAAAGTTTGTAGGGGTTAACCTTGATTCTAGTTGTGATTGCCACACAAATACGAATGTTGGTAAATTCAATAAAATATGCTCTACGATACGAAACATACAATCCTAGGTTGACATTAGTGTATTAAAAGTCTATTATTTTGTATAAGTTCAAACCATTCTCAGCTATGGTTTAATTTTCTGGGGATCATCACCCTTTGCAAAGTGTGTTTTCATAGCACAGAATTTTTTTTTTTAAATATATGCTTAAAGTGTGTTTACGTGAGACTAGTAAGCCTTTATTTAGACAATTTGAATTAATGCCATTACCAACAATATACATTTTTCTTTTAGTTTTATTTGTTAAAAGGACTCCAGATAAATCAAGAGAAATTGTGATTTGTACAATCCAGATAATAATACTATCACGAGAAATTGTAGTTCACTGGAAATACCTTGACAGCACAAATATTTTGAAAAATGGTGCTAACTATCTTGCTGTGTTGACATATAATGCCATTCCAAATGAAATAAAAATATTAGACAGTCTGGTTAGGTTTAAACAAGAATTTAAGAAATATCTTACTTCCTCACCTATCAAAGTGAGGAAGTTATGTATTCGTGAAAAAATATTTGAAAATTATTATTGCATTTCTGGACGAATCTCAACGAATTATGACGATACACAAAATTTCAAACAGAAACAATTTTCTGTCTGTGTGTCTGTCTGGTTCGCGATAGCAGCTACAGTTTTTGAGATAAAGCTTTTAAATTTGGTACACACATTCTAGACGTCAAGGAAGAGATTGAGTTCATTGATGAGCAAAATCGGTCCCAATGTCTAAAAAAAATATTAGTGACATTTCACCAATGTGACTTTTTTTGAAACGTAAAAATGTGACTTTTTGAAACATCAAAAAATGTGACTTTTTTTCAAACGTAAAAAAATGTGACTTTTTTGAAATGTCAAAGTCTTTTTGAAACGTAAGTGTGTTTTTTTGAAACGTCAAAAAATGTGACTTTTTTGAAACATCAAAAATTACTTTTATTATAAACTCCACCACACGTCGAGGTTTACTACGGTGAAGAAGTTCTAATCCCCAAGTAATTGGCAGCTGTTTTAAAATTTGTGCTGTTGTGATTTTAATGTTTTTTTTATGTAACACTCATGTTCACTATTTGATCTTACAGTTTGTACAATGACAATGTCAATATCCTTGAGATTTATTACAACAAAAAGTATTTATTTTATTTATTTATTTATATACAAAGAGGCCTCAACTAAGCTTGTTAAAAATATTCTAAATTGTAATGTTTCTGCTCCTTTTAATTTATTGTATCCGTAGTCAATTGGATCAAAGAAGATATATGATAGTATTGTTAATTAAAAAAAAAAAACTAAAATTAAACTGTAGGTTAATTTTGTAAGAACTGTGTCTTCCTTATGTTAGTTCTTTCTATTTACCGAAGTCTTCCCTGTATTGTTAGTGTTATAACAATGCCCTGATCGACCCCAGAACGATAAATATGTGTCTCTGTCTATCCCTATCGTTTTTATTCGCATTTTTCCGTTTCTCGAAGTTAGGTTTAGTTACTTCTAATAGCAACTGGCTGCATAGTCTACGATCCAAGGCAATAAATAAAAAAATTAATCATATACGGCACTATTCCATTTTGTTTGATTCTTGAACCCCACTAACTTTCATTTTGATTTACCATGCCAGATGGAAACGGGTAGTACACATAAGTCTCCCATCCAGGTAAAAAATCTGGCTCATTGGACACGAAAACAGGGATAGAGTACATCCTGTATTTTCCCTATTTGTTTAGTGGTTTCTGATATACTTTATTCCATCTTTTGAAGTTACTATGTGCTGATGAGGAACAATATTTCCGAAACATCGGTGTAGCTGTAGCATCATGGTTTCATTTATGGCAGTGGCGCGTACTTCCACCCAAACCGCCCGGGTTCAAAACCGGGCCGAACCAAGTTGATGAGTGGATGATCGGACCTACTCACGTTACCATGGGATCCGTGTATCTACGATATGAGCAAGTGAATTATCCCAGGATAAAATGGGGTGTTCGGTAAAATTACTAGTTTAGGAGTGGTTACACAAGCACTGATGAGCTTATCTCCTGACGTCGGTAACTAGTCTTGGTAGTGGAAATAGGCCTACGTTAAATAAGGGATTAAAAATACACGTACGTATATTTTAAAAAGAAATTATTTTGTTAAAGCAGATGCGTCATAAAATGTTCTGCCAACTCTGGTGTTCAGGATATTCCTATTTTCTTGAAATTAAGGACTTACTCTCAAATCTAGTTCTGTGCACAATTGAACTGATGGCAGTATTCTCCGTGTAAGTTCTTCCATTTAGAGACCAAATGCTGCAGGTGAAAACTGTACCATTGACCGAATCAAATACGTTAAACATTTACTGTAAAATCTTACACTTTTTTCAGTTATAAATCCACATTGAAATGGAATGAAATGTTAAAAAAAAAAAAAAAAAATTATTATTTTTAAATTTCAGCAAGGTTTTACTTAGAATACAAAATGTATTCTATTATTTATTGTATCAAATATATTTGTAACGTGAGCCATATTCTGATATACTTACAAACAAGTCAATTAGCACAAGAATATCTCATCAAACAAAATATCACTTCTTAGTTTACCATTCAAGTTAGCAGACTCTTATAACTTGACGAAACTACCGGATGGTTTTGGATGTCACTGCTAAACAGAGAAATGTTTGATTAACAGACAAATATTAAGTGTTTCATTTGGGTCATATTTTGTCTAGAGCAATTATTACTAGTGGCCAGCGGTGATTTTTAAAAGGTACCTTCATAAATTCAACTATTCTTGGAACTGGTAGCAAAATATAAGTAAAGTATTACACCGAGTGTAAAACCAAGTGGGTGGAACATGGTTCTAGAATAGTTTACCAGAAGTTAGTTTGTCTCAAGAAATACAACTGTCTCATTAGAGACACTGTTATATTATCTAACTCGAAACATTTCGAAAATTTATTTTCTTTTGCATACATGGAAATTTTAGCTGGCTTGTGATTCATAACATAACATATATATTAAACAGAGAAAAGTGAAATAAATTAGTTTTAATTATTTTTTTTTGATTTTTTTATTTCATGAACCTAATATACAGGGTCTCCCAAATTGCTTGATTTTGTCTGTTTTTCATACTTCTAAGCCAAATAGAGAAAAACCGACCAAAGAGACTCATTTTTGTGATTGCCGAAAGCAGCATTTAGATAAGTTTTCGAAATATCGGCGAAAATTAACATTTGATCGAGGGGTTAACGGATCGTCAATTCAGGTGTACACTTGCTGAGTATTCGAGTATATATTCATTTGTAATTTTGAATTCCTGTGTAACCTAAATGTATTCGAATATAATCACGTATTCTTCTGAATTCCTTATGTATTCAATATGTATTCGTGACTTCAATAAGCATTTTGCTGTATTTAACTGACTGCAACCTTGATTGCACCAATAATAGATGTATCATCCCTCCTATATCTTATGCCTTGCATCTAAATTAAATGTTCTATCAAGTCTAGTTAGTTGGGCAAAGCCACCCTCAGAACTATTCCAGCTGTTGGAAATGTTGAGAAATTGCCGAAAAAGTTAAATGTTGCATTTTCTAACATCAGCTATAATTTTTTATTTTTCAATATTTTTTAAATTTGTAAAAAAACATTCTCAACGCAACTTTTTTCTTAAAATGTAGCTGTCTAGTCAGATTTTAGTTTCAACGCTTCGATTATTGAAGGCCATCATCAGGTTCGTTCTTATAGACGTCATATTGAATTTTTCATTCATTAACACGTTTACGACGTTGTGACCCACCCGTGGGTCTCGCTTTATACTAGGTTTAATACATGTTAAAAATATGCATTTAGTTTGAAGGATATTAGTACTGTATCTACTGTTGTAAGACAGGTCCACATTGCTCTGTATAACGCGGTTTGGCAATTTGTTTTACTAAGTAAAAGAAACATAATTTTTATAATTTTATTCAATAAGTAATGGAAAATAGTGTTATAAACTAAAGAAGAACATTTTATTTATTACGTAAACGTATTAAACAGTATCTCGTATAACTCGTAACACTAAACAGATGTCTGAAAAAAATATCCATACCTTTATATGTGAATTTTTTTATCTCTGAAATCTGAAAAAAATTCGTAAATATAAAACACGACGAGACGAATCGAGTGGCGTAAACCACATATCGATATCTCTCTTACTTTTCGCGATACACCCTCGCGACGATATCTCGAAAACAAAAGATGGGGTCCAACAAACTACGTACTCTATTCTATTCCTCACACATTTCTACATATATGACAACAATTTCAGAACAATAGGGCCATCTAGATTTCGGTAATCTGAATTGAAAGAATTGATGTCAAGAGAAATCACGAATTTACCCCCCATCATCCTACATATCCGAAAATAACTCGAAAACGGATAATTTGTTCATGATGCCACTTTACCCAGATCTTCTCTAACCTTTCCTCTGTAAAATAAAAAAAGATTATGATGCTATCGCATACCGATTTCGAGTTGCTAGAGACTTTGTAAACCGATGTTAGAAAAAATGTCTATAATATACAAATTACGGTCTCAAATCGAATAACAGAATGATATTTCAGCGGTAAAACTTAGCAAACCCTGGCGTGACCCACGGGTGGGTCACAACGTCGCGAACGTGTTTTAAAAAGAGCTCGATTTTAGGTTTTCAACGATGTATCACATGTAGACAGAAAGTGAGAAATTCTTTGAAAAAAAAACAATAAAACTAATTTTTTGGCTAGATATGGCAACACTTGAAAATAAAAATTAAAATGCAGTAAACATACTTTAAGTCACGTAACTAAAGAACTACCTTTTGATGAAAAGGTAAAAATTGTTTCCTAAAATAGATTTTGGGTAAATTTTACAAAGCAATAAAGAATTATTTAATAAAATCCCTAAATTTGTTTAAACTTGGTAATTTACTAAAAACAACAATATTTTGTAAATAAGTCCTACTAGTTATCAACAAAAAGTAAGCAGTAATACTTATTTACTTCAACAAAATACGTAATAAAATGTCAATTCTACAGACATTTTTCTACACAGAAAAAATATAGATACATCAAGTTTCCATGCACTAAAATGAAAACTGTGAAATATCAAATAGATTTTGAATTTTTACGTTAAACTTTTGACAATATATATTGTTTACGTTCAAATTTTTGCGTGGTGCGGGTTTTAATTCTTTAAAATGGCTTTATATTATTTCAGCGAGGAAAAGTTTGATATGTTGGTTGTTGTGTTAAAAATAGCAGAAATGCGAATATGACTTCAAACAGTTATTTTGAAAATGTACCAGAGAGGCAACAACCTAATGAAGGATATTTTCCAAAATTTGCGACAAGTTTGATAACTTTTGAAAGTTTTGAAAAACCGCGTGTTAAAAGTTCTGAAAATGAAAATGACAATCGTGACAACAATATAATAGATTATTTCAACGCTAACCCAGCATCATCAACAAGGGTAGGTAATAGAGAATTAGACATTTCTAGGACTACGATTCGAAGAGTTTTGAGGAACACAAATATTGGCTTCAGGAAGGCGATTTTCCTAGAAGAATAGAATTTTGTAATTGGTATGTCAATAAATGTCAAGCAAATGCCAACTTTAGCAATAACGTTGGTATTTACGTCATATACGATTTACTCTCGATCCTTACTCATCAATTATTCCACGGTGATATATATCGCAAGATACATTTTTGTAATTGGTTCATCGAAATATATGACGAAAAGTAAAATATTCTACAATATAACATATGGAGGTAAGAGTGATTACTGATCAGCAATAAATTTTCAATCGACATAATTGACAACAGTGATTCGACCATAACGAACATATATTTTTTTAACCAAGAAATATGCAAGGACAATTTGGATTTAATGTTTGGCTGGGAATAGTGGGACAACGATTACTGGAACATTTCTCCACGACAAAAATCTCAACACTCAACGGTATCTTCATATTTTAGAAGTATTTTTTTGATCCATGTCTTGCGGACTTACCCTTCTCTGATTTATTAACAAAATTGTATCAACAAGATGACGCCTTAGCTCATTATGCCACGGTAACCATCATTAATCTCAATCAACTGTTTGTGAATCACTAGATCTGACCTCGGGGTCTCGTACTATGACGTGCTTGATCCCCTGAACTCAGTCTATTATATATATTTTATGGAGTTTTGTCAAAGCTTTATATTTAAAATGCTTTCGGAAACACGACTAGACCTAGATGAAAGTGTGAGGAATGCTATTGTTCAAATAACACCCTCATAACTCTTTAATATTGAGAAATCAGTTAACAAAAGACGTCGACGAATTTTTTAAAATACATTAATCGAAAATCATTTTTATTGTGAGGATATTTAGACAAAAGTTTTTGCACTTCCTTTAGAGCTAACTAGATTATTATTCTATTTACTCTTTTATCAATATTTTACATGATTTCTCATCTAGATATACGTATAAAATAAGACAAAAACACCAAAGATGAATAAAAAATGTATCTCTGTTTTAATCAAGGACACATACAATGCAGCAGAGCGCAACTTTCGGCATGTTGACGATTACATACTTGAAGAAGGTACAAACGCGGTCGTTTCATGTTTTGACGAATCTACCAAGCCGCCCGTCACATTTAAAAATGTATCTGCCCGTCAATCTTTTCTATTCGCAACTCTGAAGAACGCCGACCGACAATCTGTACTGCAACTTTGTTTAAGGGAATGAAGCCGTCTATAATATACAGATAATTTCTTTGAAATCAAAGTGTCAAATCCATCTTCAACTTGAAGATAATAGTAATTGTCATAAAATTATTAAGAAAGCAATAAAAAAATTTTGTTGGCAATAGCTTTGCTTACTTAAGCATTAGACTAACGTAGTGTGTAATATGAAATGGCTAATACATAGCAAATTGTACGGTCAAATATTTATTTCTAATAGGAGTAGGTATCTCATATTATGATTATGAACTTGTGGCTAACACAAAGGCAAGTAGATATACTTTATAACAAAGTTATAAATAGAGACCACATCTCAGGTAGTGGCTTACGTACACTTGATTTCAATAAAAACTGGTACACTTTCTTTTAGCTATGTAAATCATTCGTTCTTTGATTGATATTAATAATCTTACAAATGTCACTTTGACGTTAATCAGTGGCGTCATTATTAAAAATGGTTCGACATCTAACAGATATTCAAAAATTTCGAATTGTTTCTAAAATTGAAGATGGTTGGTCCATAAGAAGACTTGCTGCTGAATACAATGTGAGTAAAACCACGATAATGAGTGTTAAAAACAATGGGAAACCAACCAAACGGTATCACGTAAAGTTGGTTCGGGTAGGCCCAGAAAGAGCAGTAATCAAGAAGATGAAAATCTTATAAATTACCTAAGAGAAAACCCTTTTCAGACTGCAATAAATGCAGTTTCAGTGACAAATTTCCCTGCTTCGGTATCTACTGCTTGCAGAAGAATAAAACTACAAAGCGACTTGAAGAGTTGTTCAGCGGCTAAAAAATACAAACTTTCAGAAGAAAAGAAGCAGGGTAGGATTATTTTTGCACTCAACTATATAATCAATGATGAAAACTTCTGGGGACAAGTTGTCTTTTCTGACGAAAAGGTTTTGAAATCCTGTAACGATGGACATGTTCGCGTATATAGGCCTCCTTCCACTAGATACGACGCAAAATATACTTTCGATCCACAAATATCAGGAAGGTTTTCAGTCAATGTCTGGGCTTGGATGATCCTAAATGGGTTAGGTGTGTGTTGGAACAGTGGTGGTCATCTCAATTCCATTAAATATATTGAAATATTAGACAATATTATGTTGCCGTCAGTAATAGAGGTGTTTCCGGAAAATAATTTTATTTTCCAACAAGACAACTGCTCCATACATACGGCCCATCGTGTCAGGCAATGGTTTCTTAATAAAAACATAGAGTTGTTACCCTGGCCATCTAAAAGTCCGGATTTAAATCCAATTGAAAATGTATGGGGACTAATGGTGAAACATATAAGAAAAATTAAATAACCATCTAAATAATGCCCTAGAATGGGAAGGGATAATTGAGGACGCTTAGAAGAACTTGTCACAAGAAGTTGATCTTGCAAGAAATTTGATTTTGTCCATGCCTGCAAGACTTCAGGCAGTTTTAGACGCTAATGGAGCAATGATAAAATATTAGTTAATTCTGTATTACGTAATTGAAGTTCATTTATTTTATTTTTTTATTGTATTTTTATGTTCAGTTTGCATTGTTTACATTTTTTTTAATCTCAAGTGGTATTTTTGTGTTCTTATTTTAAAAATACAATTATCACTATTTAGTTAGTATTTTAATTACAACCATTAGTAGAATTATCCGTAACAAATATTATTTTTTTAAACAATAATATGGCAGGCTTGAAAATGTTTTGAAAAAGTTATTTTCTAATTATTTTTTAAAATTCCATTTGAATTAAATAAAAAGAGAAAGGTTTAATAAGTTTAAGAACACAAAGAAAACCGATCTCCTCCAAAAACCCAGGTCCGGGGGTAAATCACCTCTTCTCCACCCCCTCTCTACATGCCTGGCCAGCCCTATTTACAGACATATGCACACAACTAAACTATTAAGATTTTCGATTACAAGAGTTGTACCAGTTTTTTTTAAAATCAACTGTACAACTCTCGTAACTAATAAAATGAGAATAAATATTATGAAATGTAATGGTACACGATATTTTTTTAGAAATTAATGAATTAACCTTCTCTCGTGCTATTTTATTGTAATATTATAAATACATCACATTTATACACTCGCGTAATTAATTAAAAGAGTGAAAAGCCAAAAAAAAAACTATTTTTAAATGTGTACCGTCATGTGTCAAATATAAGCTGTATTGTCATATTTTAAATGTGGAAGATTAATACGTATTTACTAAAGCTCGGACGGAGATTTCAGTTTCCAGTGACGGCTTTTATGGAGACTATAATAAAGACAATTTCATTTCATTTAAATATGTTAAGAGTCTATATCAGATGCAAGTGAAATATAGTCTCGATTTTACCACACCCCGCGCAGGCCACGGTGCATATATACAGCCAAACCGAGATTATCGCGGCGAATGTCGAAGGTGGCCGATGTTCTAGTTACAGAACGGCATAGCGGAACATTTCAGATCGGGAGATGTTGAATTATCAGAGGCGGAGTACTAGAGGTTTCGTACGACATAAACCGACGAAATAGTTGTATTGCGTCAAGCTTATAAGCTAAGCAGTAGCTAACCTTACCCTTCATGCGTCCTTGTCCTGCAATTAATATGTAAAAACAATAAAAAAAAACCGAAATTATTTTATCTACTTTGTTTAAAAATAGCTAAAGAACTAAACAACAAAACAATTAAATCGTTAATCTACAAAAAAAATTTCCATTTTACCGTTTCTTATTAATGCATAGTATTATTTTAAAAATTTTTCCTATAGAATGGAAGTATCAATGTGTGTCATATCATTCAACTCAGAATGGAAAAGGCGATGAAATAATATGAAAAATATATTTGTGTTATTTTAAATTTAAACTCCAATATTTTTATCAAATATGAAAGATTATGATGATGTTACATATATTGCTGAATTCAGAAAGAAATTTTTTTAATTGAGCCGAATATACATATCATTTAGAATAAAAAAAATTAAGGCAATTGCCGGTCAAACCGAAAGTAAAAGATATGTATGTGACGCGCATATTTAATCAGTATTCGGAATGTCATATGTCCATTTCCGCATATTAATGCGGGGTGTAATTTTTTATTTTTCAGTTTTTCGGCGTTTTCCTTTTATTTGACATTCAATTGTTTTTAATTTTTCGGATTCCTTAGAAAAAAGCACATACGTATAATTTTTGAAGTTTTTTCCCTAGGTTAAAAATACTTAAAATGATCACCCTGTACATGAGGTTACTGCGCTTAAAATAAATCAAAAATAAAAATTATCATATTCACCTTTCATTGAGCCTTTCATTCCCCATATCAATATTTAGAGACGGCAAAATGGGAAACTTTCATTTATATTAGTCTCTCTACAGAAATTACCGGAAATAAAAGAAAATTATTACTTTTATTAATTTACGAAAAAATTCAATTTTCACTAGTACTTACTTTTTATATTTTCTCTTTTGGGCTAATGTTCGATTTTTCGGTTTTCTGCTAGGGTATTTACGCTTATGATATGTTTTTATTTTTCCCATTGTTCTTTCACTGCACTAATAATCACTTTCAATAACACGTTTACTTAGGTGTACACTTGATTTAAAAAAAAACTGGTACAACTCTTGTAATCGAAAATCTTAATAGTTTAGTTGTGTGCATATGTCTGTAAATAGGGCTGGCCAGGCATGTCGAGAGGGGGGTGGAGAAGAAGTGATTTACCCCGGACCTGGGTTTTTTGGAGGGAGATCGGTTTTCTTTGTGTTTTTAAACTAATTAAACCTTTCTCTTTTATTTTATTCAAATGGAATTTTAAAAAATAATTAGAAAATAACTTTTTCAAAACATTTTCAAGCGTGCCATATTATTGTTTAAAAAAATAATATTTGTTACGGATAATTCTACTAATGGTTGTAATTAAAATACTAACTGAATAATGATAATTCTATTTTTAAAATAAGAACACAAAAATACCACTTGAGATTAAAAAAAATGTAAACAATGCAAACTGAACATAAAAATACAATAAAAAAAAAAAATAAATGAACTTCAATTACGTAATACAGAATTAACTAATATTTTGTCATTGCTCCATTAGCGACTAAAACTGCCTGAAGTCTTGCAGGCATGGACAAAATCAGATTTCTTGCAAGGTCAACTTCTTGCGACAAGTTCTCCCAAGCGTCTTCAATTATCCCTTCCAATTCTTGGGCATTATTTGGATGGTAATTTAATTTTCTTTTATATGTTTCACCATTAGTCCCCATACATTTTCAATTGGATTTAAATCCGGACTTTTAGATGGCCACGGTAACAACTCTATGTTTTTATTAAGAAACCATTGCCTGACACGATGGGTCGTATGTATGGAGCAGTTGTCTTGTTGGAAAATAAAATTATTTTCCGGAAACACCTCTATTACTGACGGCAACATAATATTGTCTAATATTTCAATATATTTAATGGAATTGAGATGACCACCACTGTTCCAACACACACCTAACCCATTTAGGCTTATCCAAGCCCAGACATTGATTGAAAACCTTCCTAATATTTGTGGATCGAAAGTATATTTTTCGTCGTATCTAGTGGAAGGAGGCCTATATACGCGAACATGTCCATCGTTACAGGATTTAAAAACCTTTTCGTCAGAAAAGACAACTTGTCCCCAGAAGTTTTCATCATTGATTATATAGTTGAGTGCAAAAATAATCCTACCCTGCTTCTTTTTCTTCTGAGAGTTTGTATTTTTTAGCCGCTGAACAACTCTTCAAGTCGCTTTGTAGTTTTATTCTTCTGCAAGCAGTAGATACCGGAGCAGGAAATTTGTCTCTGAAATTGCATTTACTGCAGTCTGAAAAGGGTTTTCTATTAGGTAATTTATAAGATTTTCATCTTCTTGATTATTGCTCTTTCTGGGCCTACCGGAACCAACTTTACGGTATACCATTTGATTGGCTTCCCATTGTTTTTTAACACTCATTATCGTGGTTTTACTCACATTGTATTCAGCAGCAAGTCTTCTTATGGACCAACCATCTTCAATTTTAGAAACAATTCGAAATTTTTGAATATCTGTTAGATGTCGAATCATTTTTAATAATGACGCCACTGATTAACGTCAAAGTGACATTTGTAAGATTATTAATATCAATCAATGAACGAATGATTTACATAGCTAAAAGAAAGTGTACCAGTTTTTATTGAAATCAAGTGTACCCACTTTATAACAAATAACAAATTTGAGATATTTCTAGAATACACACGCCACTGTTGTTTACGCAAATCGCAACGTGGTTCCTAGTGCCCGATTCCCCCTCCCCCGCAAACGAGTCCAGTGTATGCAAGTGCATCCGTGTTTCCGAAATATCATGCAAGATGGCAGCTATTATTGGAATACAGATATGCAGTTTTTAATTTTCTAATAAATTTATTTTCAACTAATCCAAGAGTTGGGTCACATGAATATAAACGTTACAAACAGTGACTAATGTCGGAATGTTAAAAAATTTGGATACAAAATATTTAAAATGCATGCGAAAATTTTTTGACGACTCTTAAAAAAAAAAAATTACATTCCGACATTTTATACATATTTTTGAAAAATCTTGTAAAAATCGCACTCAAATCGGATAAGTTTTAAACGAGATATTCGAGAATTATGATTTAATAGGGTATATAAGACTCTTAATAGGTAAACTAATTTTATCGCAAAGGGCGATAAAAAACAAAAGAGTTATATTTTTACACTAGCCAAATTTGTGTCTTCATGGTGGAGTAGTGAGAACATTTGCCTTTCACCCTGGAGTCCCGCGTTTGATCCCCAATCGAGGAGCTAAGATTTTTTCTAAACCAAAAATTAGTCCTAGTATACTTGGACACTGGAAGTGGGTCCATTGTCTCTAAATATGTAGCTCCCTCCCACACAAGGTACCTTGAGGCACCTTCAGGGATATAGTGGGTTATATTGCCTGTGGTATTTAATTTAAAAATAAATAATTAAAAATATGAGGGTGAAGTCACACTGTGTTTTCCTTTTCACTCGTAAACGGCTGGAGCTATCTAAATTCTGTAAATACATTCGAATGTATTATAGTCTAAGAGCTGGCTACATAAAAAAGCAAGGTATAAGGTACATGAAATGTGAATAGCTAGAGAGGTTCCATTAGCGCTCCCGAACACCGAGTGGCCAGTCTGCCAGCGCGATTAGGAAGATTAAGGCGGGGGCGGACGGTCAAAAATGACAAATTTTACAATGAAAAAAATAATAATGCTCATGGATAAAAATTATTGGGAAGTGAAGTATTTGTTGCTACGAAACGCGGAAAATTATTGGCAGATGATTTTGTGGAAGAGAAATGGCCGGCAGACTTCAACAAAGCGGCGTTATCTTTAGTGAGAAAAAAATGATAAGCCTCATGATTAAAAATTTTTGAGAATGATTGTTAAACTGTTGAGGAAGCTATGTTGTCAATGGCAGACGAAAAAATGGAAGACAACATCGGGGCAGACTGTATTGAAGAGCGCGGTCTCGAGCGCGGTCTCGATCGCGCTTAACGAGTTAGTTCCGTACGATGCATTATAACGATTTATTATTTTGTTAATTATATTATGTGGACAATAAGTTGCCAATTCCTATATTATACAAGTGCTAAAAGATATGTTTACCATTAAAATAATTTTTTTATTAACAAATAATACAAATAAATTGTAGACTTATTCAATTTCGCTGTTTGTGTCGGATTCATCGTACTGCATATCTTCTTCGCTCTCGCAATCGATGTCATCCTCAGATTAGATTTCGTTAACATCTGTTGAAAAACAAAATTAAAAATTAAAAATGGCTGTTAACAAATATAAGAACGAAAGCGTGTGGAAATATTTGTACCTTCAGGCTGTTCTTGATCGATAATAACGTCTTTAACGCTAGATGGTATCTGAGGTCCATCGAACCATTGGAACTGGTATTTGGAGTCGACTATTACCCATCCGCAGTCTTCTGGTATCAAATTAGTCGGAATTTTCTTGTGAGCGTGGATCAATGATATCTACACGCTAGAAACTCATAAAGAAGCTGATAACGAAAATAGTTTTTCACGCGTGCAATATTCCGGAGGAAACTAACATTATAATAAAAAAGTTCCGACACGGATATACTTATTATAATACTAACCAACATGGATAAGCTAAAAAGAATAGTAAAGTTTGGATTCAAACGGGTATTTTAAGCAAACAGCGTATAATTGACTTGTCAGTACTTTATGATAGACACGGAGAATTATTTTGTAAATCTTTATCAGGGTTTCATGCATTCACTGGATGTGATTTCATTCCAGCTTTTTTTAGAAAAGGGAAAACAGCGTCCTTTAAAATTATTACTGTTAAGCGAACAATTTCAACGCGCATTTGCTGAATTAAGCAATGAAGATTGTGATAGACTTACTGTATTTCGAAATATTGAAAAAATTTTTTGTTCACTTTATACGATGAAATCACTTGATTCCGTAGATAATGCTCGTTTTACGCTTTTTTTTTTAAATTACAAAGTCAATAACGTCAACGAACCATTTCAAAAAAAAACCTACAAAATTTTGATGCTTCATCGATACCTCCTTGTGCAGCTGAATTGAGACCACAATTCTTAAGATCCATGTATATCGCCAGATTGTGGAGCCACGCTCACAAGAAAATTCTCACTAATTTGGTGCCAGAAAACTGCGGATGGGTAATAGTCGACTCCAAATACCAGTTCCAATGGTTCGATGGACCTCAGATACCGCGTTAAAGACGTTATTATCGATCAAGAACAGCCTGAAGGTACAAATATTTCCACACGCTTTCGTTCTTATATTTGTTAACAGCCATTTTTAATTTTTAATTTTGTTTTTCAACAGATGTTAACGAAGTCCAATCTGAGGATGACATCGATTGCGAAACAGAAGAAGATATGCAGTACGATGAATCCGACACAAACAGCGAAATAGAATAAGTCTACAATTTATTTGTATTATTTATTAATAAAAAAATTATTTTAATGGTAAACATATCTTTTAGCACTTGTATAATATAGGAATTGTTAACTTATTGTCCTCATAATATAATTAACAAAATAATAAATCGTTATAGTGCATCGTACGGAACTAACTCGTTAAGCGCAATCGAGTCAGCGCTCGAGACCGCGCTCTTCAATACAGTCTGCCCCCGATGTTGTCCATTTTTTCGTCTGCCATTGACAACATAGCTTCCTCAACAGTTTAACAATCATTCTCAAAAATTTTTAATCATGAGGCTTGTCATTTTTTCTCACTAAAGATAACGCCGCTTTGTTGAAGTCTGCCGGTCATTTCTCTTCCACGAAATCGTCTGCCAATAATTTTCCGCGTTTCGTAGCAACAAATACTTCACTTCCCAATAATTTTTATCCATGAGCATTATTTTTTTCATTGTAAAATTTGTCATCTTTGACCGTCCGCCCCCGCCTTAATCTTCCTAATCGCGCTGGCAGACTGGCCACTCGTTGTTTGGGAGCGCTAATGGAACCTCTCTTAGCTAATTCACATTTCATGTACCTTATACCTTGCTTTTTTATGTAGCCAGCTCTCCGTCCTATTAGTGAATCTAACACTAACACACATACACATGTATAATTAACTAGCGATCACAGGAAAAAATGAATGGTATATATGACATATCATTTCTCTCTTTAACTATACAGTAGACCATTTTTTCAGGGCAACGGAAACGAATTAATAATACTCACACCCTGTACAAGGAAAATGAATGTTCCACATCTACCGAGGATAATGGTGCAAATTCTAAATAGTTCACATGGATAGGCAGTACAGGCACTAACAAAGTGCACAGATAATTTTCACGAATTTTACGCCTTGTTTTGTATCCCAAATTTCTGTGTAAAACATTTTTTAGTTTATTGCTTATAGCCTGACTTTTGCTGTCTGATAATTTTGCTAGTTTACTTTGTACATTATTTATCACCGATAACGCTTATGAAAATCGCAAAGATCCACTCTCTAATTCAGTAATTGCGGCATTCAACATTTCAAAATGTTCCACTATGTCAGATAAAACTTCATGAATGTTTAGTTGCCGAAATGCCCACTGCTTTCATCTTTCTCTAAGATCTAACTGTAAAAGAAATGTATTCACAATCTCAAAATTCGTAACGTAATAAATCGCAGCTTGAATCCATGTGCACCATCACGTAGGGACAGGTCGGGAGATAACAGTATATTAGGAAAACGTTCATTACATTTGTGTTTTCATGCGCTTGCTTAACGAATATGTTTTCAGTGTTCCCAATCAAAATATCTACCGTTGGATACTGCTTACGAATTTCCTCTACCACTTGATACAGCATGTGCAATACACGTAATGTGAATCATATTACTGGGATCGTATGTTTTAAATGCTTTTCCGCTTTCCCGCTTTCACCATGTGCGGCTGAATCCTTTAAAACATTGGTACATTATTATTTTATAATAATAATAATAATAACACCACATGAAATTACAACCCCCTTTATCCCTGCAGGTCTGAAATGACTTTGTGTGGGAGAGGGCTACACATTTAGAGACAATGGACACACACCCAATATCCGAGTATACTACGATTAATCTCTCTCACAGAAAAATCCCAGTTCCTCGACCGGGAATCGAACCCAGGACCCCGAGGTTTCGAGGCAAGTACGTTACCTCTAGACCATGGAGCCATATTTTGAACACTTATACTGGATAATGCACGTGTCACTATTACTTCTACAGTGTGTGCTGGGGTTTGTTGTACTCATTCACTGGCTATTAATATCGAAGACAAAGTCTTTTGAATGCTCAAAATTCTTAGTATATCATTAACAACCTTATCCTAAAAAAATTCATTTTAACAATATGGATGATTATTTCGAATTGTTTTGGGAATACTTCTCATGGGCATTTGAGGCATCTTTCCAGAAATCAATGCAAAAGTCTAAAGCAAAAAATCGCAATGATTACAATAACTGGTACACACACACACCAGTTAAAAGCAGAATCCAGTAATTTAAAAGAACTAAATAGGCTTCGAAAAAATTGGATAAATTATGACAAACTAAATAAAAATTATAAGACTTAAAGCGCAATATAACCAAAATATAATCAAAGCAAAGTAAAACTTCTACCTAAACATAATAAATAATTCAGATAATAAAACTCGAATTTTTTTTGAATATAGTAAATAGTAAACATAATAGGAGGAAAATCAACCGAACTATAAAATAAATTACAATAATAAAAACATCTCCGATGTTACAGGCATTTCAAATATTTTTGGTGATTACTTTATCTCAGTAACAAATGATCAATTAAAAAAACATTTTGGTAATAATATATCAGACTCTTTTACAACATCATTTAATTATATACCCCCTTTTACAGCTCAAGAAATTAGTCAAATAATTTCTAATATAACAAATAAAAAATCAACAGGTCACGATGAGGTGCCAACAATTCTTTTTAAAATGCAACTATGAACTATCTGAAATTATAGCTGTTATTTTAAACAAATCCATTGAACTTGGGGAATTCCCTAGTATTATAAAAATTTCAATTGTCATCCCTACATATAAAAAAGGTGATCCTTTAATGATTCAAAATTATAGTCCTATTGCCCTTTCCAGTATTACTGCCAAAATTATGGAAAAAGCTGTTTATATGTGAATAACCAAATTCTTAGAAACAAATAATCCCTTTGCTGCAAATCAACACAGATTTAGGGAAGGGCGCTCTGCCGAGGCAGCAACCTTAAATTGTGTACAATATATAAATGAAAAAATGGAAAAGAAAGAATATATAGTACGATTATTTTTTGATTTGTCCCGCGCATTTGATAGGCTCAGTTTCACATTTATAACGGAAAAGTTATCAAAACTTGGCAGAAAAAACTCGGTTATCCCTCAGGGGAATGTGTTAGGACCGTTGATTTTCTTTATGTTTATTAATGACCTTCCAGACTACATACTAGAAGGAGAAGTGTTAATTTTTGCTGATGATACAAATATCATAATTTCAGATGCTTGTGCTTCGTATCTTATAAACAAAATAAATAATGTTCTTATACAATTCTTGTATAATTTGTAAATTGGTGTCAAAAATATAGGCTAATTATAAATTATTCCAAAATTGTGATATCAGTCACATATTTTTCAATTGCAGCAAATATTACCTGCAAAGAGAACCATTATTAATGTCATGTCTTACAAAATTAGGAATAAGCCGTCCTACCAACATTATTATTTTATTATCCCAGAACAGGATGAAAATCTATGATTTAATTACCAGTTTGCTAAAAATTTTAAACTGAAAATATGATGAGGAAAAGAAAACAACATTATAGTATGATAAAAAAAACATTTATGTACATACAAAAAATACCATATTAGAAACCATATTAAATAATAAAAAAAAACAATTACAAAATTAAAAATAAGATAGGTACATAAAAAAAAAGTAATAAGGAAAAAAGGTGTATTGGAAAAAAAAATTAAAAAAAATTAAATAGAAATAAAAATAAAAAAAATAATTAAAAAAAAAACTGGAAATAACTGAACTGTTTTGTATAATATCTTAGAACTATGTAAACTACATTTAATAGGGCAAACTAATGTATGAGTTATAAAACACCGTGTAAAATGATATTATAAATCATAAATGTATATATTATAAATTGCAAAGAAAAAAAATTAAAAAGTTTGTGACTAAATGGTTTATATCCAAGGCCAAAAATCTCCAACCACCGCTCCAACTACTCTGTGTATATTTCTTTTTTTATATAGTACTTTACTAAAGCATATGTATAATATTACCTGAAAGAAGAACCGGTGTCTTAAGTATTTTAGTGCTGATCTCGAATTTTAAGATTTTCATCCTGTTGTCGCAACCATCAATAATAGGTATTAGTAAAATAATTAGTTCCTGAAACACCAGCTTAGCCCGTATTATTATTTTTAACCATAAATACCTGTCATTCTCCTTAAAACGATATCACAGGTAAAACAAACAAGTTAAGCAGGCAAATAGTTGCAAATTATAGTTTAACTACAGCCAAATTTTTAATTATGCCAAAAGCGGCTCTATTGAAACTGCCTTTGTGCCTTAGCGGCGCGGAGCGGTGACCAGAGACGCAGGCAAAGAGGGGCCTTTAAATAAAACCAAGACTAACAATATTCATATTGTCCAATATTCTTGTAAAAATCTTACTTTTAGTTCAATTTAATCCTAAGTGTACATACTGTATACAAAAATCCAGAGTTAATTGGACTAAAATAGGGTTTTTATAAAGAACTCTTCCTTTAAAAAAATGTATATATCAATAAAATAAAAAATTCTGAACTATTCCCTCGACCCGTATTTTTTTAGTAACCATAGTATAGTAACGATTCTCTTAGACTGCTCGATTTTGATAACTACATGAATACCACATTTTGAATATTTTTTCAATAATCTATATCTGTGCCGCCTCTCTTGCATATGTGAATTCATGATAACTCAAGAAGGACACTCGTGAGAAATAAATCATTTCGTCTTTCACTCATGATCCCAACGCTTCTCGGTCTGTTTTATTCCCCTCGCGCTCAAGATGAATACTTCCAATGCTTTCAAATGTGTTCGTTCTCATTCGTGGATTGCGTTCTAGGCTCGGTCGCAACGTGATCTCCTCGCAAACTTTCTCGAGGGAATCTCCAGAGAATTCGACGTGATCTAGCTCGAACTGCGACGGTAAATGTGTACAACTCTGGCGGTCTCGTCTCGACATATCTAATTTGACATTCGTATATTACCGAAGAAATTCGGTTAACTTTCATCACTGTCTATGTTTAAAAAAATACGTGTAATATATATTTGAAAATATTACTTTGTAAGTAAAAATATGGCAACATTTTATCATTGACTTTGATATCACGAGATCAGTCTCGAATTATAATTTGTTAATTAATAAACATAACAAAAGATTTCGACAGAAATTTATTTTTTTCAAGAGCCATAGTTTTACAATCAATTGCCTTTAATCATAAAAATATTAATGACAACATTAAATTTCGTCATGTTGTATAAAATTTTATTGCGATATTTTCCAAACTGTTAGTTAATATTGCGATGCATTTGTAATACATCTATTTGTAATTCTCTTCCAATGATTCTTCTCCAACTATTTATTTGTTAGCTTTATATATTCCTATCTATTTGTATTTTTATATCATTACTCCATTACTCCTCTTATTACATCTATCCTGGAACACAATGTAGGTATATTAATATTAAATAATCTAATTGAGGGATATTGGTGCAAAACTAGCCTTTTCTGGCCTAGATACAACCCTCATACTAATGTGAACAATTTTTATTTAAATTATGTTCAATAAAGGAATTTTAATCTAAGTAGAACGCGATTAGTACAAGACGTTATCGCATAATATGTTGACATATAGAAACTATCAAGAATATTTTCAAGAGTAATAACAGACAAGAAATAGAAAATTATAGACCTATAGTGATATTGAACAATGTAAAATCTGTAAAACTTTTGAAATTGTATTATATGATATTATTTTTTCCTCATGTCATGCCTCTCATTTGCCCTTATCAATATGGATTTATGGCTAGTAGATCCACCACCAGCAACTTAATCTGCATTACACAACACCTAGCAGTAGGCATAGATACTGGAGGCCAGATCGATGTCGTTTATACAGACTTCGCGAAAGCCTTTCACCGTCTAGACCATACTACTTAGCAAACCAAGTTTATTCGGTTTTGTTGATTCTCTCATTACGTTATTTTCTTCCTATTTGCACATTAGAGAACAGTATGTAGTGTACCGTGGTTACAAGTCTAGAGAAATATTAGCTAAATCTGGTGTTTCCCAAAGTTCCGACCTCGGACCCTTATTGTTCATAGTGTTTATCATGTGTGACCTCCAATACAAGTCTCTTTTATATGCAGACGATTTAAAAATATGTAGATCCATAAAAACAATAAATGATTGTATCTGCTTACAAAATGATTTGCTTACACTTGAATCCTGGTGTGAAAAAACAAGGTGCCGTTGAATGTCTGAAAATGATATAATATGTCTTATACTAAAAAAAGTATCCCGATCAGATCGTGAAAAGATGTAATCAGTTAAAAGATCAAGGTGTAATATTTGATTGCAAGTTAACTTTTGTTGATCACATTTCCTCTGTTATCAGTGCGGCTTATAAAAATTTAGGTTTCCTTCTCAGAAACACAAAAGATTTTAAATATGATTATTTTGTCTCCTTAATGCATTTGTACGCTCAAAATTAGAATATTATATGACATCCTGGATAATTCATGTTAATAATATTGAAAATATTCAACGCAAGTTCCTAAAGTATTCATATAGATATGATGGAGTATATTCTTAAATAGGGACCTATCATGATGATTTGCTTTAGCGATTTCACGTTAATGATTTATGTACTAGACGCAATTACCATTCCGTACTTTTTTATATAAAATTCTCTGTAATAAAATGAATTGCCCTGAAATTCTTGGTACGATCAATTTTCACGTACCATCCATTTTCACATGCAACACTTCTTTATTCTATTTGCCAACGCCTAGAACGAATGTACTCAGTTTTTCACCTTTGTACAGTAATTCGCTCGAATTACCAAACTATGCATAATGTAATTGATATCTTTCAATGTAATATTGCTGATATAAGAAATAAAATTCTTAATGTCATGTCATTTAACTAATGTATATTCTTATATTGTATTGTATTTGATATAATGTAATTATTATTGTATTTTTCCTTGTCCTGTAAGTGGGTTCGCCCGCTGGTCAGTGTATGAATAAAATAAAATAAATAATGTTGTAAAGTAATAAGAATGTACTAAGAACAGACCAAGATGCGCAGCGACCGCGATTTACAAATACGTTTTCTCCTTTAATTTGATTGAGGTGGTGCAATCAAAAGTGGTTCTCAAGAGGTTTACGTCACAAACTTATTGGCTTAGTGGCTTAGTCAATGTTAAAACAATTATTGAAAGCCTAATGTTAAAAATATTTTATTTAACTCTCACCGCTCACCACTTACCGTTCGCCAATGAATCTTGCACCTTAGAGTATTATAATATATATGAAATTTTTTTCAATTATATTGCAGAAATTGGTTTTGAATTCGCGACATATCTTGTAATTAACAAAAAAATTCATTTGTTTTTTATTTCTGAAATTTTAAATAGACTGGCATTAGTATTAGACGATTATTATAACATTAAGTATCAAGTTCCTCATAAACAATGGGATTTACACCAGAAACTGTATTGATAGTTTCATCAGCACACATGATAATATTAGCTTTGTTCACAGTACTAATTTCGAATATGTTTTGGTGTCCGACGCATGCGTAATTTGTTTCGGATCATTCGCGATACGGAAAAGAACTCGTGTTTGCGTACTTAAATAATTCAGGATTTATTCCAAATATATTTGAAATTAGTTCAACCGTTACTACGAACAAAGCTATTAGTTCGGTTAATAAAATAAGGTAAATTGTTCATATACAGCATAAATCTAAGTGGATTCTAAACTGATTCATGAGGAACACCAAGTGTGACATCTTTTGGTTCAGACAGCAATCTTCCAGTTTTAATGCATTGATAAAAACTGAAATTATACTGTCAATTTATTCTTGAAAATATTAAAACTTAGAACTATTGCTATGTTATTTTTTAGTCTAACCTGGAAATTATTTTTACTACCATAATCGTACAATGCATCTATACATTTTAGAGGAGAAAGCCATACTTACAAAACTGTACATGTCCATTATAAATTTAAGAGTCAACAACTTCCAGTGGTATATAAAAATATGATACATAATGAATATTTTATAAAAAATTAATATTTTTACTAGTTTTTTATTACACCCAATTGCTTATTTCTGGTGTAACTTTCTCAATTTTGAAACTAATGGGTTAAATGTGAATACTCTTAAATTGATTATGTAATTGAATTTGGGTATTTCGGAAAATGTTTTAATCGATTCGGGCTAAAAATTTGATTATTTTTTCTAGTAAAACCCTATTTGAATATTTGGTTCCCCGCCAATGCAGTGACACCCACCTAAAAACCAGAGTAAAGCTTGTGTGATGTCAGAGGAAAGATACAAGAAAACCGGCTCGTATAAAGACAGGCGTACCAAACTTGAATATAATAATAAGGTAGGTTACAATCTCAGAGTGTCATTTATACCGAACAAGGCGTTTCATAAGCTCCGAAATACTAACGATTTTTTGTGACAGGCGCACTTTTATGTGTAAAATAACGGAATAGAGATATTTTCTGTTATTTATTATCGAACTCGGATTTTTATGTTCCCGGTTTACGCAATGGGGAGGAGCGGAACGAAATATTTTATGGACAAAACCACACTTTGATTTTCATCGTCAACATCTTGTACGTCACGCGTATCTACGAATTAGATAATAAGGGAAAGATGCCGAACCACCTGATATGGTTCTCGATTACAGGATAATTTTCAAATTCTTGAGAAGGTATCACTTTTCCAATTAGAAAAAGAAATAAGTGACAGGCGTTTATTATCAAAATTTAATCATAGGCAACGTTAAGGAGACAGAAAATATTAGGCAACAAAACGTGTACGTGATGTAAATATATAAAAAATGTCACATCTAAACTTTCATCCTGTTATTTTTCTGAAAATGCATTTTTACAAACATGAAAATAAATTTTTCTTGTATTAAATCAAAACAAAGATAACCAAAGTGACAACTTTAAAAAACACGCATGAATTCTGGGTATCACCAATAACTGACATATTATGGGCGTCTGATATGCAAAAGGATCATGATGGAATTATACAAAAACTATTCATAAAGGTAGTAGAAAATCACACAAAAAAACATTTTTAAATTTTTAAAAATTTCTTAGAAAGTATCTTAGTCGTGTTGATCATAAATATACTGTTTTTCTTTTGTTACATTTTTATTATTGAATAAATTTTAAACAATACACAGTACACTTAAGAGATGAATATTTCGTAAAATATTATATGGAGTAATTTCCTTCCGATAAGTCTTTATTACTTACCAACAATAATTGCCATTAATGCACAAAGAAAAGTGAATTTTTTCTTATCATGTATTATCCAGCAATCTTTCGTCGCCTATCTCATTTAACAGAAGACAAAGATTGTTTTTTTATGCATGATGACGCCCTCCCCAATTTGCTAGAATAGCTTGAAGGTGGCTGCACACTCATTTTGCAGAAATGTGGATTGGTAGAGAAGCAGATGCAGCTATTCACTAGCCTGCACAGTCGCAAGGCCTCAACCCGCTTGTATTTTTATTATGGAGCTTTTTGAAAATTAAAAAATTTATAACACCGAAATCAATGTGCTTGAGAAATTGACAGAGAGAATCGTTGATAGTTCACAACCCTTCAAAATAATCAAGAAATGTAGTTCATTCATTGGGAAAAGAATCGTGTTATGTTACCGAAGACGGGGGTCATCTTCGTTTTTGATATACATGTTCTTTTTTTAATAGATACGTGTTTTTAAATATTGTGAACAACTGTTATTTTAAAACAATTTTATAGTAATAGGTCCTATTTAATAAATAGAAAATGTCTCATATCTAAGAAGATTTTTTTTTAAAGCGCACAATAAAAGATGTTTCTCATGCATTAAATTTCTTAAACTGTCAATAGAGAAATGATTCCTAATTTTTGATAAATCATGTCATTTTAAATATTCATGAAGCTAAAAAATTCTTGGAATGAATCATACCCGAATAAAAAATCAAATAACTCGAGAACGGCTCATTCTACTGTTTATCAACAAGAATACTTCTTTGAGTCTATTAGACCAAAGAATATTTTTCCTGTCGATTTTTATCTCCAAAATTAAAATAAAAAAGTTAGGAAGTGAGAGGAGGACAAGACCCAAAAACCTTAAAAGGGAGGATGGGGGTGACAACTTCAGAAGGCACACCCAGTGGGTTCTACTATTCTTTATTTCTGCCTAAAATGCAATTATGCATATATATAATTTTCAGCTGTATTTAGCCTCAGACGAGTTCCTCTGGTAGCGCTTTTTCATGTTTAAAGTATCCTGATGAAATCTTTCGCTATGTTCGTCACTAACTACTTCGAGATTATCGGGGAAGAAGTCCAAATGTGAGGCAAAAAATTGATATTTTTGACTCATATTCATCCTATAGCTTTATAGGAAACCAACAGGTGTTTTACAACTTCCCGGTAGTTTTCTGCTCGATTATTCGAATTTGAAATATTCGAATATTCGAATTTTAAATATTCGAATATTTGATTATTCGAATATTTTGATATTCGATTAATCAAGTATTTAAATAATTCTATATAAATAGTTTTAGTTGGATTTGATGTTATCTCTGTATACCTGCAACATCAATTCCATCTGAGAGTCTTCTCTAAGGTTGGTAATAAGTTACTGCAAAACGTTCATGTTTAAAATCAGGTAATGGAAAAAGTATGTTTCCTTAGTGGCAATTTATAATTTTTGGTTTTGCCCTATACGTTTAACAAAAGTTTTAAGTGGTTTATGTATTTTTTTTATTTCATGTACATTTTCTCTTTATTATAACTTTGCTTTTTTTTATTATGTAGCTCTTTAGATATACAGGGTTATCCAAGGAAAGGGCCCACCCCTATATTTTATTTATTTTTCGAGCTAGAAAATAATTTTTTGAATAAAAGTTGTAGTGAATCAAATAAGCTCTTTTTAGAATCCCTGCAAAGAATATACAGGTGGTCCCATAAAAAGGAACAAACCAAACTTACATTTTTTTAAATGGAACATCCTATATTTTTTACATTTTTAAAATCTGTAGTTTTTCTGTGATTTCAGATATATCGATATATTATCAAACTTACATTTTTTTAAATGGAACGCCCATGTTTTGTTACATTTTTAAAATCTGTGTTTTTCTGTCTATCTTATCTTTTACTACGGAGGAGGGGGAATCCTAGGAGTATGTCAGCTTAAGCATACACATATATAAACACTACACACATACACACACCCTACACTTACATACAGAAACACCTAGACACACCCTCAAAATTATAATATGGAAAAAGAAGAAGAAGAAAAAGACGTTAAGGTACCCGTTGTATCAGAGCTTCCTAACTCAGAAGAGGAGGTGGTGGCACTGAGCCCCTACCTCATCAGAGTATCAGAGTTAACAGAGTCTCTCATTTGGAGGAGAGCAAAGTTTGGACTAGCCAGTCATTAGAAATGCAGTTTTTGCTCATTTAGTATTAAGCCATTGTTCTGAGGTCTCCTAGTGACGAGTCCGAGGAGGGACTGAAAGGTTCTGCCATGGACGAAGTCGCTGAGCATGCCCTCAGGAAAAGAAGAGAGAAAAGGAAGGCCTATAAGAAGAGAGTCAGAAGCAGGAGGAGGAGCAGAATGCCAAAAGTTCAGTGCTGGGCGATTCACTTCGACCGGTAGAGCTGGAAGGCTCTGTTCCAGCATCTTCTGCTTCGGCGAACGTAGTCAACCGGCCCCGAGTTCTGGGCTTTCCTTCAAGGGAAGCCAGGATCACCGGACGGGTAAGCAGGTGCACAGTGGCCGACCCTCTAACACGAGGGACCCTAAAACAAGGTGGGCGAGAAGGGAGGATAGAAAAGAGGTCAAAAGGCAACCAATCTCACTTTCTTCTGCTCCTGCTTCGGTAGAGGGTCGCGGAGAAGACCACCCCTCCAGAGCTGTGGAATAAGCAGGCCAAGGCGACCCGAACAACCTCGAAGCCAGCAGGTGATGTGGCCTATGTGTCTCCCTTACTTAGAGGAAGCACAGGGGCGGCAAACCTGCCGGCTTCAGCTGGTCAGTTATAGTTCTGCTGCCAGGAGGTCGTTATAATGTCTAGCCGCGAGGCTGTTATTATTACACCTGAAGAGGTAGAGCGCCTGAGGTCACCTCGTGGAGATGTTGCCGATCATGGCGGGCCCCTAAGGGGGTCCTCAAGGTCCGGAACTTCACTTCAGGAGCTCTGGCTGGGTAGAACCGGGCTGGTTCCTGATATCCGCTGGGATGAAACCTCCAAGCGGGCACCTAGAAGACTGGGTAACTCTGGTCAAGGGAGACGTCAGCTTCAGCGCTTTGCGAGCGTCTGATGCCCCATGGCCGGAAAAGGTTGGCTTCTGGCTGAGAAACCAAGAGATCAACCTTAGCCGAGTCCTTAGAGTGTTGGCTCTCCAGAACCGCTCCCTCAATATTGGGGCATAGCGGCATCGGGAAACAATAATAAGTCCTGGTGAGTGGCACCTAATCTTCATGGTTGGCAAAGACACGATCAGACACTTGTAGGGCGCCGGGTGGGTGCTCTATTATGAGCTGGTAACCTTGACAGTGCGAAGGTTATCGGCCTGGGTGGAGCTATCGCCAGGGGCCTTCGGGGTCAATATATCGAGGCCAACCGAGGAGAAAGGGAAATAGGTCACCCAAACCCGCAACATGCAGACCCCAAGACCTATTGCGAGTGAGTCAAATAAATCTCCAGCACAGTCAGGATGCCACTGGGAAACTGGTAAACATCTTGACAGGTAAAACTGGAGAAATTGCACTAATCCAGGAACCCTACGTTTTCAGGAATCGAGTGAGGGATTAGGAATGCCCGGCTACCAGGTAATAGTCGGAAAGGAAGAAAACGATGACCGACCAAGAACGTGTATAGTAGCCTCCAAGGATCTCAGCTGGTACCACTGCCCAAACTCGGAACCAAGAATGCTACAGCAGTCGCCCTGGAATATAAAGTAAGAAGTATTAAATATACGGTAGTAGTTAGCAGTATTTATCTTCCATATAATAACGCCAGACTGCCGCCTACTCAGGAATTAGAAGACATAGTTGCATTCGCAAGGAATGAAGGTATTCCATTAATAATTAGATGCGACGCCAATGCTCATCATATACAGTGGGGCAGCAGCGACGTCAACACCCGGGACGAAGCTCTACTAGAGTACTTGGCGTCGACGAATCTACAAGTTATAAACAGATGAAAAGAGCCAACGTTTATCAACTGTATCCGCCAGAAGGTGATTGATATTACGCTGGTCTCTCAAAGTCTGATGGAAAGAATTTCTGATTGGAGCGTAACTCAGGATATCTAGGTGTCTGATCACAGGATGATTAGATTCAAGATTGGGTCCGACAGGACAGAGGACACCCTCCAGAAATCCAAGGAAAACCGACTGGGAGAGAGTAACTCCCTCACCCTGGCAAGTCTCCAATTTCTCCCCTGAGGAATTAAATATAAAGGTAGCCAGCCTAGAAAATCACATAGTCTCAGCATATTAGATAGACTATCCACTCGAGGCAGTAGGAGTACGTAGGGCCCGATGAGTAGGTTGCTTGATGACCTACACCGGACGACCAGATGTGCTAACAATCGAGCCGTCAAGAAAGGGACAGATTCCTCATGGGACAACTTCAAGGAGGCCAGAACTAAAGCGCAGCAAGAGAAAGCTGGCGGAAGTATTGTGGGAAATTAACTCCCTACCGGAAACCGCCAGACTGATGAAAATATTCAGCTACGAGACAAGGGAGGCAATAGGGTTACTATGAAGGCAAGATAGGACTTGGACTACTTCTGAGGAGGAGTCACTAAGACACCTCTTAAAAGTTCACTTCCCAAGGAAAGCGCTGCCGCGGCAGTATCCTCGTAAGAGTCGAGGCCATCAGTTGACTGGCGGCTTGCCGAGGAGACTGTAAGGACAGAGCGGTGGCCTGGGCAGTGAACGAGTTCGAGCCCTTTAAAGCAGTGGGGCCAAACGGAATCTTCCCAGCTCTTCAAAAGAGTGTTCTTCTACCGCATTTAAGATGAATATTTGTGGCCAGTCTGGTACTGGGATATGTTTCCCTGACCTGAAGGTCAGCTAAAGTGCTCTTCATTTCCAGAGTGGGAAAAAAGGACTATGCAGCTGCCAAATCTTTTAGGGCGATCATTCTAACATCCTTCCTGCTAAAAGCACTAGAACAGATAGTAGACAGATATCTGCTGGAAGGAGATCTAGCCAGGTACCCATTCCACAAGAATCAGCACGCATATAGGCGGGGGAGGTCCACAGAAACAGCCCTTCATGCCGTCGTTCATAAGGTAGAAAGGGCCCTCCTGCATAAGGTCACTCGTGAGGTCACTCTAGCAGTATTTTTTGATATTGGAGGGAGCCTTGATAAAGCAAGGACTACTACTGTCTGCGATGCTCTTCGAACTAGAGGTACTGCACCAGTACTGGTCAGATGGATGAAATCTGCGCTGGAAAAGAGACGAGTTAGTGCTGCTTCAACAGACTGTCAGTTGGATGTCGGGGTGAGGGGCGGCTGTCCACAAGCTGCCTATCACCCCATCTATGGTGTCTAATAATGGATGGTCTCTTGGAGCGCCTAACTTCGGAAGGATTCTATGCGCAGGCATATGCAGACGACGGGCTGGTCCTAGTGACCGGCCGCTTCCTAAACGTCGTTTACAATAGAACGCACAGGTAGCTTGTAGAATAATAGAAAGATGGTGCGGCGAAACAGGTCTCTCAGTCAATCCATCCAAGACTGACATGATCCTTTTCACCAAGAGAAGAGAAATAGATGATTTTAGGGCACCAACCATGTATGGTACACCTCTCGCGTTTGCGCAGGAGGTTAGATACCTGGGAGTGACCCTAGATAGAAACTGTCAGGGGTCTGCAGATCGACAACGTCATCAAAAAGTCGACTGCAACCTTCTGGTAACTGCGTCGAGCGGGAGGTAGGAACTGGGGCCTCAAACCCACGGATCCTACATTGGCTGTATACGGCGGTCATTAGGCCGAGGCTCCAGTAAGGATCTGTGGTCTGGTGACCGAGGTTGACAGAGCGATTACGTCCCGAACGCTGGCAAAAGTCCAGAAACTGACCTGCCTAGGGATCACTGGCGCAATGAGGACGACACCGACAGCTGCTCTGGAGGTTCTACTAGGCCTGCCTATGCTTCCATCGTGGATAAAGAGGGAGGCTATGGCGGCCTATCTGAGAATGCGGGATTCTGGAAGCTGGCAGTGTTCAGGTAGAGCTGAAGGTCACGCAGCAATTGCTGCACTGACGGAGAGGGAAATTCCCATCTCTGTCCTAAAGGTGAGAGAAGCGAAAGACCAGCTAAGGTTGGAAAGGAATTATACTCTCACTAGATCATCCTCCTGGGCGGGAATATACCTGGAAGGAAAAGAAGCACAGGAGAGTTTTGCTCTAGGTCGTACACCACGGTCTTCCAGGCAGAGGTTTACGCCATCCTAGTGGTGGCGAGTAAGGCTGAGGTTAGGAATGGGGCGGAACAAATATCATTAATCTGCTCCGATAGCCAGGCTGCTCTAAAAGCGATGTGCTCCCCCAGGACGAGATCAGTTCTCGTTCAAGAGTGTGGGGATGCCCTAAAAGAGCTTGCTAGTCATAATCAAGTGAGGCTGGTATGAGTCCCGGGACATACCTCAGTTCCAGGCAACGACAAGGCCGATGAATTGGCTAGACTTGGTGCCGATGAACCCTGTCTCGGGCCGGAGCCTATGTTAGGCATTACAAGAAGGCAGATCACAACGGCCCTCAATGCTCCCGAGACACTAAGGAAGCATTGGAGGACCAACAGGGCCTGCAGGCAAACCCGAGTTTTTGTAACGGGGCCGAACAAATCGAGATCGGCTTGGTTACTGGGCCGGAGTCGGAAAAACTCTGAATCTTTTAATCGGAGTTCTGACAGGCCACTGCAGACTTAGGAGGCATCTATCATTGATAGGTATTGAGGAAGACCCTATATGTCCAGGATGCGGGAGTGGTGAAGAAACATCTTATCACTTCCTGAGAAAGTGTGAAGCGTTCGAGCGCCTGTGACATAGTATCTTCGGTTCTCAGGCGCTTCTAAGGGAGAAGATGAGTTCCCTTGCAATGAGTGGCATCCTGACCTTCATCAGAAGATCGGAAATATTCGACGAGAGAGCAAGAGAAGTACATGACTGAGGGGACAGCTGGAGGTAGGCCCGTCTGCGGCCTACTTGCCAGGCGTCAACCTCCCCCACCATTACTATTACCATTACTAAATTGAAAAAGCAAACTGCGTAATAATTATTACTATAACTACTATTATACATACTATATTAAATAAAATATTACTCACTGAAGGGTTCTTGTCATTTTTTATAAATAGTGAACGTATCGTATCGCTCTGATAAAGTAAACGTTTTCACAAATAATATGATACACAAAACCACGCAATTTGCTTTTTGAATTTATTAAATAATTATTGAATTTTTTCATAATTGTCAAATTAAGTGTTTTTCATCCATGGCTAACCTGCTAACCTGGCAACTACTTTCAGTATAAAATTTGCAATAAATAAAAAACAGTAAATGATAAGATATATCTAAAATCGCTAAAAAACACACTTTGAAAATGTAAAAAAGTATAAGGCATTCTATTTAAAAAATGTAAGTTTGGTTTGTCTCGCTTTTATTTGACCACCCGTATATTCTTTGCAATAAATATAAAAGAATTTATTTGATTCACTACAAGTTTTATTTGAAAAATTTTTTTCTAGCTCAGAAAATAAACAAAATATAGGGATGGGCCTTTTCGTTGGATAATCCTGTACCTGTGTACATTTATTATAAGTAATAAAAATATTAAGTTTGTTGCGCGACTTTAATTTTAATAAATTTTCTGAGTAATTTCATTGTGTTTTAGTTAATTTGATAAAAGCACCATTATTTACTTTAGTAGACAATCGAATTAACCTTAGAATAGTTGAATAATCGAATAGTTGAATACATACTCGATACCAAATAACTAAATAGGTAGTTAAATATTCGAATAATCGAATATTCAGATATGGATTATTTGAATATTCGCCTATTAGAATATTCATATAATATTCGAATATTTGAATGAGCACATATTCGTAAAAGTTGAAATAATTGAATATAGAATAATTCAAATATTTGAATAAAAGATTGAACGAGTATTCGAATACTAAAATTTGAAAAATTCCTATACCTAGTCTGTATTAAACTTAACGATTTCTTAAGCAGAAAACATACCGATAAAATGTTTAAAAGGACTCTCAACAATCAGTGTATTAAGTACCTAAAATATGGTGAAGAAATCGACAAAACACCTAAGAATTTATTTGTTGACGCGAGAAAAAATATGTTAAGAGTATTGTTTTCTTTCAGCATCCGACTATACAAACGATGATGGGGATCAGGTTACTCGAGAAAGTTTAAAAACACTATTGCGTGTGTTAGTACTATTATGTTTCTCGGCAGTAGCTTCATCAAGTTTGCATACAAGGTAAAGCCTGTAATGAGCATGAGGATTTGCCGACTTGATACTAAGTGCCTCCATGAGTCGTTGTTAATAATACATTATCCTTGATCGACACAATCTAAAATTTTGTCACGTAATTAGGTGTCACTTCCTACACTTGATATTTGACAACTTTATTTCAAGTTAATTAACGAAATGGCGAGACATTGTGAATGTATACGAACAATTTAGTTAATTATAGTTTCCAGTATCAAATCAGTTGTAAACAAAATTCTAATTAATGGCCTTTGTTTGAATGAAATATTTATTTATTAATACCTATGTATCAAACTAGACACATTTTATTCACCCAACAATTTACAAATATCCACGGCACAAAAAATCCTGGGAAGCACATTTTTCGGGCTTCTCTTTATAATACTAAATTGTGAATGTGTATTTTAAAAATATAAATTTATGCATAGCTTTATGGCCAAAAATAAATACTGATTAAAAAATATATACACGCATTAACTTGCAACAAAGCGTTTTAGTTGTCCAGCAGGTGTGAAAAACAATTTTTTTATCAGTAATATTCAACATGACATTTTAAATAAATTAAATTACTTGCCAAATAGTGGGCCTAAGCCAGATAATATTCCTACAAGCCTTTTGAAAAAAAAAACTGTTTAAATAATTCTTTTATGTCGGTGTTGCTATAGACTATTAAACAAATTAATCGGGTTATGAATCCTTTACTGCACTGTTTTTTTCTAAAACAAGTATGGTATAAATTCAATCAGAATTTATTTATTTGAACGATAATAACAACAACAACATTTATTTTTTATAGAAATTACCATAGCAATACGTACATACATCGATCACATTGTTATATAGAAGAAAATAATTTGACTTATTTTGAATTTTACGTAAAATTTTCTGATATTTGTAATTTTAATTAGTCTTGCATATAATAATAAAATGGAAACTTATTATTTTCACCGACGAAGATAAAATATTGAACAATACACGTCTGATTATGGCTTTTTTCTGTTTGATTGTCGCAGAACCCAATCTCGTTCTTGCATTCAAACTCATTTCGCCAAAACCAACTTGTATCGTTAATTTTAATAACTACTAAATGTTGAGAAGCATGATTTTATGAGAGGACGATCTGTTGAAACAAATTAGTTTATTTATTTTGAAGATATCCCAAACAATCTTAATACCATATTACAAATCGATTCCATATATCCACTTCAGCAAAGCTTTCGAGAAATTAAAAATCTGTTGGCTTGAGTCGTTTGTAAAGATCGATATGAAGTTGTCATCTTAAGTAACTGTAAGTCCATTTATATTTATACGATTTCAAGCGTACCTCATGGGTCCCAATTGGTGCCACTCTTATTCAACATTTATATAAAAGGTACATTTAAGTGCTTCAAATTTTCTAAATTTCTCATATACTTCAACCACTAGAAAATCTTTCATAAGTAACATCATAGATGGCTATAAGAATCAGGATCTTAATATGTTACACATTTATTGTAAAAATAATAGTCTCATCACATTATTTTCAGTAGAAATATAGTACCTATTAAAAAACCACATTGAAATTATTACATAACATTATTTGACTTGGGTATATGTAATACAATCATAAAACAATTAGGTCTCTATATACAGGGTGTCCCTAAATTAATTCCTCAGCCGCCGAGGTTAGACTCTATGACCAAAAATAAGTCGAAAATCATATGTCAAAATTTCGAAAAGTTACTCCTTACGAAATTATGGCCATCTTAAAGATCGTAATGAAGGTAATATTGCAAATCAATTTTTGAAATAGGTATCCAGGTAAAGACAGTTTATAATCAAGTCACCCTTGACGAAGACAGAATACGACATTATGTGTGTCAATATCAATAAAATATTTCTAATTTAAACTGACGTACAACGGTAAACAATTAAGTTTTCATACTTATTATAATGCCCAGAAGCAATCAAGAAGATTTAGATATGATTAAACTACTTGGAGTTTGTAATAATAATGCTCGTGCCGCAGAGCGTATGTACCGCCACCGTTTTCCCTACTAGGCGACACCCAGATCATAAAACAATAAGTGCTATTGAAGTTCATCTACTTGAAACTGGATGTTTGGCTCCTAACATGATTCATGCTGGTCGTACTAGACAGCTAACATGGCAACAGGAAGAGCAATTACTCCACAATATTGAAGAAGATCCGTCTGTAAGTACCAGGATCTTGGAAGCCAATCGTCACCATCGGCGTAGTACTATTCACAGACTCATGCAAAGAAAAAATCTGCATCCTTATCACTTACAGCCGGTTCAAAAATTGCATCCTGGGGATAGTGAGTTGCACTTACAATTCTCCAAGATGGTTTTTAAATTGCTTAGATTCAAACGAAGACCTTTTAAGCAAGTATTGTGGAGTGATGAGTCCCATTTTAATCAGCAAGGGGTGTTTAACCAGCACAACTTGCATATCTGGAATTACGAAAATCCACATCAAATTAGAGAATCACATAAGCAAGTGCGCTGGAGTGTAAATGTGTGGATTGGTCTGTTGGGCAATGACATAATAGGACCACATTTTCTGCCTAGGATAATAAACGCAAAGAATTATGCAAATTTTTGCGAAAACATATTACCTACCTTTTTGGAAGATATTCCTTTATTGCAACGTCACAGTATTGTGTATCAACATGATGGAGCGGCTGCTCATTATTCTCGAAATGTTCGAGAGATATTAAATCGGCGATTTCCCAATAAAAGGATCGGTCGCGGAGGACCTACTTCTTGGCCACCTAGGTCCCCTGATCTCAACCCAATAGACTTTTGGCTTTGGGGTACTTGAAAAAATGCGGTATACAAAGTCCTACCGAATAATGAAGATGACGTTATTGTTCGGATTTATGGAGCATTAACTCAAATTACAAACGAAACAATAGGTCGTGTTGAAAACAATTTTCTTCGCCTATTGCATGCATGCATAGAACAAAATGGTGAACATTTCGAACATTTGCCTTTGTAAATTTAAGTATTTTAATTTTATTATGTGTAGATGTCACTTGATTTAAATTAATAAACTATCTTTACCTGGATACCTATTTCAAAAATTGATTTGCAAAAAATACCTTGATTGCGATCTTTAAGATGGCCATCATTTCGTAAGGAGTAACTTCTCGAAATTTTGACATAAGTGATTTTCGACTTATTTTTGGTCATAGAGTCAAACCCCGCGGCTGGGGAATTAATTTTAGGACACCCTGTATGTCTATGCAAATGTGGATCCTTATTGTGAAATTCACAAAACAATTTTTTAAAAATTGGAATAAAATTTTCAAATTTAAAACTTACGTATGAGAAATAAATAGGCTTATTTTGACGAACATATATTATCACTTTCATTTTCGGTTTTACCGGAAGTGTCATCCATTTTGAATTTTTAAATGGAACACCCTGTATATTTTAATATATTCTGATTAGGATATAGGATTATTATCTGATATTTATATTTTGTTTATAATAAACTTCCTTGTCATTAAAACTCCCTTTAAATTAAAGGTTCCATTAAAATGTTGATAATGCCGGGGGTAAGTAATTTTTGAGGCGTTATTACTATCTTTTTCTTTATATCATAATCAAAGAGTAAAAAGTATTCTCTTTGTCATACTTATAATAATCATGGTAATGTATGTACGATATCGCACTCTCGGACATTAATTTTGGCGCAGGATTGAATGTGTTCTAACAGGCCGTAGACGAGCCACTGTTTGTTATGACCACATTAGGCAATAACATTTGATATCGTTTTTGAGGGATTTTCGGTCAGATATACATGTAAATTTTCTTTAATGTTTGGGTTTATTAAACCATCATCAGTGAACTAAAAATTAATACAATATTTTAAAAGACAGTTATGGTTATTTTATATAATATACTAACACTATTAATTAGGTGTTTATTTTAAATTGTATTACATATTAGGTATTATTTTGTTTGCCTGCTTTAACGCAACTAAATTATATTGCATGGTATTGTGGTGCTTAAAGTTTTGTTTATGTTACCAAAACCATGCAAAATAATTTAATTGCGTTAAAACAGGCAAACAAATAACACCTAATATGTATAACACCTAATTAATGGTATATAAGTATAATGTAAAATAACCAAAACTGCGTTTTAAAAAATTTGTATTAACTACAATTCTGCGATGATGGCTTAATACACCGAAACGTTAGTAAAAAAATATTTACGTGAATATCAGACCGAAAATCCCCAAAAATGCTTTATCAAATACCATTTGATATCAACAGTCACGAAAAGAATAAAAATAGAGATATTAGGCAATAACGTATATCAATTCAATTTCAATTCAATTTATTATTCCAATTTGATATAATGCAATTCATTTATTTTAATATTCCATTATATTGTATTCTAATTATATTTATATAAAATATTAGTTTTTGAGCTGCCTAAACAATAACTACCTGTGTACAACTTCATTAATTTTAAATAAATTAATATAAAAATATACAACATATTATGTGAATATTAAAAAGTGTTTCAGACGCAACCTGGACGACCTCCCCGTCGTCGGTCGTCAATATCCACAGAGACGTGTGTCGATAACTAAAATAATATCTGATAGTTTTTTGGGATTTCGGTCAGATATAACTAATTTTATTATTTTTTTCTAACGTTTCGGTTTATTACACCACTATCAGAGAAACTATTAATTATTAGGTATTTGTTTTAAATTTGCGTTAAAACAGACAATCTAATAATATGTTACAAAATTTAAAACAAACACCTACTAATTAATAGTTTCTCTGATGGTGTAATAAACCGAAAAAAATAATAAAATTAGTTATACCTGACCGAAATCCCCACAAAAAAAACTATCAGATATTATTTGATATTAACGGTCAAGAAAAGAAATATATATATAGATAACTAAAATGAAATTTGAATTGACCCTGCCATATAAATCGACCAAAACAATAAATATAAATATTTTTATATGCAGTTATTCATTACTCAATCTAATCTTATAGAATGATGCATTCCCCTAATAAGTCCAAATTCAACATGACTAATTAGGTATTTATATATAACTTAGGAACGCAGTACTTTAACAATTAATTAAAAATTACAAAACTACGTCTCTCACTGAATATCAGTCTACTCTCTGTAATCATCATTCGATATTTCAGATTCACTTTTTTGTAATGAATAATAATGATTAGAGATTAGACACTAAATATTTTTGTTTCGTGAATCGTATCATAGTTATAATTTTTTTTTTTCGTTTGAGTTGTGCATATGAAAATGCACTAAATCCACTAAAAGTATTACAAAAATATATCTTAAAAATAATCATGAAAAAAAGCTATCTATATCCTAGTGACAAATTGTTTAAGGAATGTTGTTGTCTGAATTTGAAAAACATATATATATACTTGAAAATATTCTTTTCATAAATAAAAATAAGGGAAAATATAATTTTCCCAATCACTTTCACAACACAAGATCAGTGTCAAATTCTAATTTGCTAATTAATAAATATAATAAAACATCTCAACAGAACTTTATTGATTATCAAGGACCATTGTTCTATAATAAATTACCTTTAAACATAAAAAGTATTAGTAACAAAATGAAATTTCGTCATACTGTATCAAATTTTATTGCGACATCCTCCGAACTATTTAGTTAAAATTGCTACTCAAAATAGTACCTAATTATATTTGATTCTCCTCCAACTATCTATTGATTTTATCTATTTCTTTGTAAATAACTATGTTTAATAATAAAAATGTTAGTATTTAAATATTTCAATTGAAAGATATTAGCACAAAACAAGCCTTTTCTGGCTTAGGTGCTACCCTCATATTAATGTAGATAATTTATATATATGTTTAATAAAGGAACTTGAACTCTGGGGCCCGGTGGGACTCCTGCCCTGTAATCGTAATATCCCATTATGAGTATGAATTTTTTGTTTGGGGTCCTATCTATAATGTTCACATCTTTCAATCTTAGAAAATTCAACGTAAATTTCTTAAATCAGCTGTTTATGCTATTGATGAAATACATTCGCAAGATGGATTCCCTCACGATGTATTGCTTTAGCGACTAAAATTATATTAACTTTACAAAAAAAGAGCAGTGGCCTCTGTGATGTTATTGTATAAAATAATAAATAGTCGATTGCATTGTATCAAATTTTGCATTCATATAACTTATGGTGCCCAGAATGTCTTCCAGGAATAATATTTCTATCTGCTTGCTGCACCTACAAATATCGTCGTCTCCATTTAATAAAATGTATATCAATAACTATAGTAACCTGGAATTGATATATTTTGTACTAATCATATTGATATAAAAAAATGTATTCTTCAATTCTTAAACACGCATTTTAAAATCTTGTTAATGTTATTACCAATATGTTAAATGTTATTACTTTATGTTTTATGTTAATGTTTGTTTTTTAGATTATTTATAAATGTGTTACTTTATACTTCTGGCATAATAATTTGTTTTTTGTAACTCCATATCCTAAAATGACATTTATTGGACAGTTTCAATGAATCAAAACAATGTCATAATTGACAAGAAAAAAATAAAGAAAAAGTGAGAAATAAAGAAATTTTATTTCACAGTGTGAAATAAAACTTAATAGTCAACAGACAACAAATTAAATTTCTTACATCAAACATTTATTAATTATTAACAAATTTCATGAACAATTTTATTCATAATTTAACGAAAATTTATATGAATAGTACTGTTAGTATTATTTATATTTATTCCTGGAATTATAGGTTCAGATGTGCGAAAAATATTTGATTCATTTATATTAATATAGTGGTTGGTATGATTTTCACCAACGACTACATCGGCAGACAATCATTTCCGTAGTATTGTTAGAAAATATCTGTTTAGAAATTTCCTTTTTATTCTGGATGCTATCTTCTATATATCCCTCAGCAATTGTTGAGGATTTCCATCCCCATGACGTTTTAAGGTAAGAATATCAGCTCCAGAACCAGCTAATAGTAATGCTGAAGATCTCCTAAAGCTGTGACCCGTATATTGCTCAGGATTAGATAAGTTAAGGTATTTAACTATAATACCTGATATTTTTGAAAATGTATTAATACCAACTCGTTGAACCGTATATTTTTCTCCTCGATATTGAAGAAAAACCCCTTTGTGATTCACATAAGTAGGGCGAATAGCTGCATATTTGTCACAAATATTTAGTGGATTTATTCCATTAACTGTCTCACCAATTACCATAAAAGTCCTTTCAATATGGGTCCTCGAGTCAGGTACATTAACAACCACCTTCTCACAATGTCATCAATGGTCATATTGTAGAGTTCCTCTCGACGACAAGCGCTAGCTAAGCTCATTATTAATACAACTTTCAACATTAAAAACTTTTCATCTGGTGTTTCTAGTAGAAAACGTTCGACATCTGCTCTGTCAAAAACTTTAGATTTCTTAGCCCTATACCCAGTAGATTGTCTTTTCAAAAAAGCTTTTTGATAATTGAATACATCTACATTATTCTTCACATTCAAAACTGCTTTAAGCATCGAAAACTTGGACCAGAGACTTGAACATTTTAAAGTCTTTGCTTTTTCAGATAGATGTCAATAGAACAGACTCAGATATTTTACTCACAGTTTTCTGCTTACACCAGTGCATAAATAAATCATAATTTTTTGGTACAATTTTCTAGATTTCCCTGGTAATAAATCTAAAGTTACAGCAATTGCTTGCTCCCTGATTTCCGAAGGATTACCAAGAATAAAATCTTCCTCACTATCACTCATTTTGTTCCAAATAATAATTATTATAAAGTAGAATGTGTCAAATGCGACGTTTAAATCGTTCAATATTTAGTTGTTTTATTATTGGTTTCTATAGAAACTGTAATAGAATTTAGTCATTACGACAAGGTAACTTTGTCAATTTGCCGTATTTTTACAAAATTATACTGTTTTCTAATTTCGAATGGTGATACAAAAAATTTTGTATATAACTCGAGACTAAAATGTGTTTTTTTTACTCGTGTGGTTTCACTTGCCATCGGCTCGTACTATAAATAAAAATGCCCTACTTGTAAAAAAAACACCATTTTAGCCACTTGTTATATATAATACTATTATGCCTTCTTTTCCCTGTAACTGGAACTTGTGCCTCTTGGATATCTTATTAAATAAATAAAATAAATAAAATAAAATAAAATAAAAATAAACTAAAAATAAAATAAAAATAAAATAAGAACTGTTAAAGTAATTTAGCAGTTTAAAACAAATTGACAATTATCCGGTTTATATTATTTCACATCACCATTATCAAACACCATGATACTATTAATCTAGTCATAGTATCATGATCAAACACCATTATTTTAAGTATTCTTTAAAATAAAAAATAACAATAAACAAAATAATATTAGTATAAAATGTTAACACAGGGTTTAAACGGTTTCCTAGTTAGCGATGAATAATTTGTTTAAAAACCACTGCAAAATTATGGTTTGATTGCTATATAGCTGATTAAAACTTACAAAATTGCAAAACAGGTTTTGAAAATAAGTTATTTTCAAACCACAATAAGCAATCACATAATTATTATTACATAATCAACAATACAAAAGATGTGGGTTGATAGTAATAGGCTGGGCAGGTACAAAAAAGGCCCCTATGTAGCATAAAAAAATCATAATTCTTCCAAATCACGATTATCCTCAAACAATTGAATGCCTCGGGGAACATTCACAGGTACTTGAAACTTCCTAAGTCTAATACTCATAGAAAGATAAAGGCGAGCATGAATCCATAGCTAAAATGTGACAGGACTAAGTTTACTATAATTAATATATCTAGTAAATTAGATGTAGCTCCTGTGATTTCGCTGAGAGATATAATAATATAAATCCAAGCAAGGCAAACGAGTGTGGCCACAGCCGCCTAATGTCTTAATAACTTCATTTATATATTCAAGGTCAACCCAATCTTCTACACTCAACTACGGACGATGTTCTTCTTTTTTTGATCTGCCTTCCACTTCGTTCCATGTTTCTTGCTCCCTCCGAAGCATATCAATTAGTTTGAGCTCTTCACTTTTCAATACTATATAATTTTGAAATACGATATGTTTGAATTATATAACAGAGTCATCAATTTGCATCCAAGATAAAAGCTGTTTTGTTTGATGTGTAATTTAAATTTTATTATTTTATTTTGAATGAATTGTTCTTCATTAGATGTAAATTTTTAAATTGCCATCACTGTGATTTTTAAAATGCAGCCATAGTGCATAGATAGTTTTTGAACTTGGATATAACTATTTATTTCTCACAAACATGTAAACTGTAAGGATATAACTTTTCGGAAAAGGATTTTTTAAACTTAAAACATAGAGACGGGTAATATTTTCTAAGCATGAATGAAAAACGCAACACCAAGAATTCGTTGAGAAGTTTTGTTGAAATTTACAATTTTGTTTCATTGTAGCTAAGAAGCAATTAAAATTTTATTAGAAATTTGGATCAGTTTAAAGTCATTAATTGAGTTTTAAACATTTTGAAATGTCTAGAATTCATAGAAGAGCCAATTTTCCATAGATAAGTGACTTTGACTGAGGTGGATTATAATGTAGCAGTAGTATTAAGATATTGGCCAAAGTGGTTAGGAAAGTCTTAATATTAATCCTAAATTGCTGCCATCTATTCTATCGTTGTTTTCAAATGCATATTGGACAATACTAGACATTTGTTCTACCATATTTAAGATGAGCTCCTTGAATCTAGTCTGAACTGACTGTCTAGTTTGTCCAACATACTTTTGAATACAGCTAATTTCGTAAATTCCCAACTTTGTCAATTTGTGTTTTAAATTGCCTAAAGATTGTTGTAGTTTATTTCTGAAATAATCAACTACCGCGGGTGAATCGAGCATCGTATGGAATCGATATATATTTCGGATTTTCACTTTTATTTTAAAGGTCGAAAAATTTCGAAATGTGTTTAAATTTACGTTTCCTAAATATTTTATCAACCAAACTTACAGAATATCCATTACTCACAGCTATATCCGTAATCAATGCCTTTTATTTTTCAAACCTCTCCTTATTGAGGGGGAAGCTTAATAAGCGATATGAACTATAAAATTAAAACTCGCCATTTTGTGTTGAGCACAATGGTGAGAGTTCTTAGGGATATGTATTAAAGTACTAGCAACTGGATCACCGACTTACCACCTATCAAAATGGTTAACAGAGGAATTCAAAAGTTTACCCATTCCAACACCTAGTTTTTATGTGATTAATTCCAATGATTTTATTAATAAGGTGAAAAATATCCAGTTGCAAGGTGAAATTTCGACATTTGTTCATTATTTTCAATTGTTCCGATACCAGAGACTTTGGACTATCTTTTACTCTAGAATCATAGAGTCTCAGTCAAGATTTAGTAAAAGAATATATTCAACTCACTAAACTTTGCATGAAAAAAATTGTTTTCGATTCAATGACAGTTTCCTCGACCAACATGAATGACCAGCAATAGGTGACTCTTTGTCACCATTCATTGCCAGCCTCTTAATGAACAGATTCGAAATAGAGGCAAAAGAAGAATTCGAGTTTTCCCTAGGATTTGTCTTAGGTAGGTGGATGATATTTTTGCAAAAGTCACTGGTTTTGACAACTTTGTATGTAAATTAAACAGTCGTTTCGCATCAGTTAAATTCACATATGAAATTGAAAACTACCAATTTTGGATGTAAAATATGACTTTATGAAAATAGTACCTATTTCATTTGATCCGGAGTAAAAAGTATATCAAAGCTATATCAATTCCACCTCATTATTTTGGCAACTAATTCATAAAAATTAACGATTTTACCACTGAATAATTCGACTGTAAATTAGATACAACAGAAATAACAAGCCAAAACGCTGATAGTTTAATAGCTTTCTGACAAAACTAAATGGCATTGTTTTAAAAGTTGGTGGTATGTAATGTAATAATATATTGAGTCATAAAATCTACATACAATGTAATTACTTTTCCTTTTGCACACTTTTTCGTATGTATTAACATTTTACATACTCTCATAATTGCTGCCATAAAACATAATTAAGTTTAATAAAAAAGATAATGTCTTCATACGGTAACAACCTATAATTTCATGGTGCGCGGCGAATTATGTTACTTGTTTGAAAGATTTAAACTGGTGATCTTACATTAATATGTAGTTTTGAGCTCTACATTTTTGTGTAACTGAGTACTGAGTTTGATACAAATTGTTCTAAAGAATTACAATAAACACTCCAAGTTGTATAAGGTTATACAGAGTATCCGGGAGCAACAACAGAATTTTTGGGTAGTGGATTCCTCACTCAAAAATAACATTGATTATTCAAGTCAACAAGTGTCGTAAAATGCTTTCTGAGGGGCTACGGCAGTTTGAAGATGGCAACCAAAATATAGTTTTCATTTTTTATTTAAAAACAATGAAATTTGGTACAAGATATACGTGTTTCATGAGAAATCCAATGGTTTTATCAAAAAAGGCAAAAGAGGACCACGGATGTGCGAAACCGGGGTCGTTTCAAAGTTTTCAATATTTTTTTGTCTCAATTATTTTAGACTTTTCGGCACTAAATGCGTAGGATAAAGTTACCTAAAAAAAGGTACTATTAAGAGATGTACCGTTATGAGGAAAACCGCATTGGCTGACACTAACCGGCACAAAAAGTGGGACAGTAAGAAAAATTAGCATGTTTTCATTAAAACTTTTTTCAGTCTAAACAAAACGTCCAAAATAGTTATTTTAGAAGAACTTCAATTTTTAGGATAAAAGGTGTCCGACGAGAATTTGGGTACATGACATAAACAAAGAATATGAGATTATGAATGAAATTTCTTTATTTAATAACGAGTATTACCTCCCCTAGCTCTGATTACACTCTCAAGTCTACGTTACATGTCTTCAATTACGTATTGGATGGCCACTTGAGGAATGTAATCCCACTCCTTTTGTAGTGCATTCCTAAGCCGCTGCAGTATTAGGAACTGCCACGAAGGTGCCTGATCCGTCTTCCCAGTATATCCCATACGTGTTCAATGAGATTTAGGTCTGGATTACATGCTGGCCAGTCTAGGGCTTCAATATCGATATCATGGAAATATTTTCTAACAATTGCTCACAAATAAACCCCGCAGAAACCAACCAATGCTCTTTAAATTATCATTAATGTACCTTCTTGTCATTAAAGCACCCCTGTATACTAACACAAGTTCTGTGCGAGCCGCGTAAGATATGTTAGTCCACACCATTACAGAACCACCACCGAAACTCACCCTCTCACTAAATTCCATTACGCGTATCTCTCGTCGCCTTCTATACTCTCTCTCTCTCTCTCTCTCTCTCCCTCCCTCTCTCTTCCATCTGGTGGCCTCATGACAAATCGGGACTCATTGGAGAAAAGAACATTGCTCCACTGCTCGGTATTTTAACTGAGATGTTTTCGTTCACACGATGATCCCGAAGAAGCTTAGAGCATGTTGCTGGTCTAACAGATAATTTGCTTAACTAGCATTCTCCAAACAGTTCTATCGCTGACTTTGACATGGCGCACTTCTTGCAGTTCATTTCTTCCTTGAACGGCAGTCATATGTCGATCTCGCAGGATAGAAATCACGATGAATCGATCAACGCGAGGAGTTGTGCTTCGACTTCTTCCATATCCCGGCCTTCTGCGATATTCGCAAGTTTCTGGAAAGCGAGTAACTGCCCTGTGGACACAGGATCGAGGAAAACCCAAGCGACTTCGCGGATGCTGAGGTCAGCATCAATTAAAACCATTGCTCTAGCAGAATCTTCCGTGAATAGGGGCATTTTCAAAAATTACTAGCACATAAAACAATCGGCAGAATGCAAGCCAACACTAAAGAATGATTTGTCATAGCGATTGAAAATATTGAAATTCGTCAGTTTTTAAAATTATAAGGAAAGGAAACAAATTGGGAAGAAATTAACAAGAAAGCTGCAAGAACGCAAAACAAATTACATATTTTATTGTCCCACTTTTTGTGTCGGTTAGTGTATCTTTCGAAGGAACCAAAGTAGGCTTTTGATTTGACATGTCAAAAAACACCCGCTGACTAATCAAGTGCAGAGGTTTATTTTTCCATTAACATACTGGGTAACTAACTACATATATTTTTTAGATAACGAAGAATTATTCATATGGTAGTAAGTCCCAAAAAAGAGAACGAAAAATTAGAGAATGCCACACATAACGTTAAGACAATATGTGTAAAAGATCATAAACATTATTTAAAAAGACAAATTTTTTGCAGTAAATGAAAACTAAGCACTGGGATATTCAATTGAAAAATTAATTATGTAATAAATATGTAATAAATCCAAAGATAATATTGAGGGTGTCCCACATTCATGTTGATGCAACCATTCACCTTAACCGAACTCTTCGAAATACTCTCTGTTGAGTTTGACATCAATTAATTACCCGTTGGCTTCTCAACAGTATTTGCAGGTGCTGCATAAACGAGGAATTTTAAAATAACCTAAAACAAAATAATCCGTAACATTCAGGTCTGGTGAGATAGCTGGTCAGACTAAAAGTCGATCTCTATCAATCCATCTTTCAGGGAAGACATCATCTAAATGTCGCCTTACGTCTACACCAGAATGTGGTGGAGTCCATCAAGCATAAACCACATCGCTGCTCGTGTCTGGTAGGTCACAACATTTAGTCCATTTTTGAATTGAAAATTTATCCTAGTAGCGTATTGCAAAGAAGTGATGAAGGGTTTCTTCGGATCGCACATGGTTGTTGTGAAAATTCACAATTTCATCTCGACTGATTTTTTTAGTAAATGTTGGACTTATGCAGCAGTTGACTTCAACCATCGGCAAAACTCTAGCCTAGGCTGGGAATCTTGTAACTTTCAGGGCTTGTACATTTTACAATATGGGTAGAACAGCTGCTCATAGAAAACATCCTACACAATACTTTTTGGAACATCTTTTTGAACACTGATTTTACGACTATTGGTCACTCTTTGTAAAATTCTCTCTTCAACATTAGGTGTTCTGTTCGTCCTCTATACTCCCCAGTCTTGTTTTCTTGGCTTTACATTACCGGTTCTTCTCAATCTACGATGGATGTTTGATAAGTTTGGGCGCAGGGCAGTTGCCTGTTTGGAAAATTCTCAGCATACAATCTACTGGCGAACAGTGCGTTTCCCTTGATTTCTCCATAAAAAAAATGATAGTAGCAAGTTCTTCATTTGAAAATTCAACCAATTTCGCCTATTTGATGTGAAAACTCTCAGACATCTAACAAAAAAAAAAACTTGGTTAAGGATAGACCAGATATCAAATTGTGTGTTTAATTTTTCATTGATAGTTTATTTGAAAAATGGAAATGGGAATTTTTTTAATGCAGTAACTTATTCAATGCAATTTTTCTCATAAACGGTACAGCCTACGGCTTACATAAATCTAATATTGATTGATATAAAAAAACCTAAAACACACCACATAAATTAGACAACCTCCAAATATACGAACAGACAATCACCCCCTTCGACATTGTCAGAGGATTTGAACCCGAGAATCGGCAGACAGTAAAACCAGCTACGTTCGTCACCCAACGCTGTAGCCCATTGTTCTATCGAGCTCAATAAATAGGGATAGCGAACAATATTATTTTGTCAATAAGAATTTGGTAGAAACAGAACGTGACTAAGTATGGGGGGGTTAAAGAACCAGAACCCAAAGGGGTTGCAACCTTTGATGTGGTGACACCAGCACTGAAGTAGTTTTCACAAATACTAAAACACTCGATATTATACTCAACGCACGTTTCGCCAACCAAGTTAACATCATTGGCAGATGATTAAAAACTGTTTTTAATAGTTTCCAGTTGATCTCAACCTAGTTGTCGAAACGCGCTGGAATTTGTTGTTTAAAATACAGTTGACGATAAATTTAAAAATTAAGCATAATACAAAATAAAATTAATCAGCATAAGAAGTTGTTTTGAGAATAAAATAAGTAGAATGTACGTAAAATATAGATATCTGAAGTACCAAACAATATCATGAAGTGAATTAACTATTACTGTAAGGCCCAAACATTGGCGCAACAATTTTTTTAATAACAAAACATAATAAAGCAACAAAATACATTAATTAAAAGGTTACTAAGGAAATTATAATATACCAAAAACATTTAATAACGTATGTATTAACTTAAGATGTGCTTGAAATGGTTCACAGTTTCTTGGGTACAATGTCTTGATCTTTTTATGAGAGAAAATCAAATATTCTGGAAAACGACAGTCATCTTTCGAAACTTTGAGGCATATTGCTGGAATTATTTGTGGCAGATATTTTACTTTTTGTTAAAACAGAATAAACTCTTCCTTTAATAGCACCTCATCGGCAAAAAAATAGGTTAGGTTTAAATTAAGAGACTAAGCATTCCAACCGATTACGAGATCCACCGTCCATCTTTTTCCTTATATAAAGATTGACGCTTTGATGGAGATGTAGTTCATTTTAATGAAAATAGATATAATCAACGCCCTTTAAACGATCTAGTATAAAAATGGGTCCAATAAGGTAATTTATCAATGACTCATCCCCAAGCATATGCCAAACTTTGTACTGAAAATGAATCTGTCTCATTACTCTGGGATTTTTCTTCATTTAAAATACACGTTATGGTTATTTACTATTTCTATTAAATGAGGCTTCATCAGTTGATAACATGTTGTTCAGAAACCTTGGGCTTCCTGCATTTTGTTTTAGAAGCCAGTTTCAAATTTTCATGCGGTAACCATAATCCTCGAGCTCTAATATTTGCACAGTCTGAATATGTGGTACAAGTAACTGCTCTTTTAATAATTTCCATACACAAAAGTGTGATGGTGGGACCATCACACTGGGAAGATATTTTATGTATACCGATCGCTCAGTAACCAAACATCTTTTCAGCTCGATAAAAACAGTACGTACATCAGAAAATGTAGAAATTGTAAGGATTGCACTGGAATGAAGTCTACGAAGATCAGTTGGGCGACATGCTCTAACGTTAAACATGTCTGCGAAAAGCTTGTGGGGGATTTTTCATTTCGAGCTAATATTTCATCCCTACAAGCTACAGTGTGCACAAGAATTAATTGTTCGAGACAAAGACAGCCGGTTACAATTCTATCGACAACTTTTAAACATAATGGTGCAGAGCCCTTTGTTATTTATTACGTACATAATTTTTACTTATTTACTGATGTCTGATGAAGCAGTCTTTCATTTAAGCGGGTTTTTCCAAAATCAAAACTTTCGCCACTGGTCGGATACTAACCCAAAAAGTGGCATGAATGTCCACCTCATAGTCCACAAGTGGTCATTTGATCTACGTCAAAGAATACTAGATGGAAAATAATTCCAACAAGATGGAGCTACAGCGCATACTGCTCACTATATCATGGCAAAACTATACGAAATGTTCCACAACAGATATTTCGCGAAATGGAGACATTAGCCGTCTTCCAAGATCTATTGATTTGTGTGCCACGGACTTTTTTCATTGGGAGTATCTTAAAAAGAAGATATTTCGTTGTAACGTACGCACAGTTGAAGGTCTAAATGACACCATACGACAGAAAAATCATAAAATCTCGGCAAATGTGCTCCACAACGTTATGTGCAACTTTCAGAATTGTTTAAAGCAATACATTAAATATCACGATATCATTATTGTAAACTGACAATATTCAGAATGTTAATCCGACTTGTTTAGCTTTCTATTTCTAAATTTAATTTTAGAAAGTTATTAGAGTTTTAAAACCGTCAGAGGCATATGACAACGTCGTATCACAGTTATAAAGATTCAGGTTAAAAAAATAAATGTTCAGTCGTTCTACACCGCGGTATCGGTTTTTAAGCTTACCTATTTATTGTCGTAATTAATTTTGGTGATTTAATTATTCTGTAAATTGGAGGATTTTACAGTTCGAAAAACTACATAACATATTTCATTTATGGAAAAGCCCTCCGTAACTTGAATGATGCGAGACGTCATTATGAGATTGTATTCGCAACTGAAGGAGTCTCAACAGCAGAACCTTTGTACGAATTTCTCAGCATGGAACTGTACTTACGCGTACAGAAAATCGAGGATCGCAAGGATATGCGGCTATTCTGGCTCCTGAAGAAGACACTTTTGGAATAGTTTAACAAGGCCCAAGTGGCAGCACGAAGAGTACTGTACGGGAATTTCGTACGAATCTTAAGCAACGGTAGTGGCAGTCAGTAATTTGGATGAGAACCCAAGTGAAACTCGGCGAACTCGTCCCGTTTTCTAGCGTCATATATGATAGCATATTCACAGAAGATATGCAATTTTAGGCGAGGGTTGTGTAGGTAATGTACCATCCTTAAGAGGGGATGTTGGTCCCTTGTCTTTTAGATATTAGGCAAATAAAAAATCCCTACACTTCGATAGAAAAGAGATTCGGAAAATTTTCCAGGTTGTGGGTAGCCCGTCTCCAGGCGTCGGTGATTGGTACCAGAAATAGGCCGACGTTAAATATATGAATGAAAAAAGATATATTAAATAAAAAGTCATATATAGCTCGTGACATGGTATTGACAGATGTCCTATGTATTTTTATTTAGTTACTCATTAAGTGGTTGCAAAAAAAAAATATATATTTTTTTTTCTTTAGCGCAGTATAATATCACCTTTTAAATAATGACACGCATACTTTTAATACATAGTAGAAATTTACATATTATTAATATTTCAAAATAGAATTTAGTTTTACTTAATAATTCAGTTTCGCTTTATTTTTATGTATAGATAAATTAGATTAAATCGATATTATTTGGATCCCAAAATATCAAGATAAATAAGTAACACACGTTTTAGAAAGACCTTGTATACAATTTACAAAAATATCTTCTTTGTCTGCATAAAATATACATAATAAACGTATGAACTATTTACTCTTACATAAAAAAATTAAACAAATTGACCTATATCACAATCAGTTACTTTATTTAGTTACATATATGGTGTTAATGAAGTCATTTTCCAGTGAACTTAACAGGTTCATCTCTACTTTCAGCAATACTTGTGAGAAAGGCAAGATACGTTGGACGAAGTAGGTCCTTTGGAATTTGGATGCAGGTTCTTTCACTCCACTACCCGCTGTGTGTATTCTATCCTTCACTGTAACACTACGTAGAGGTCATCCGCGGTACATCCTTCTCTCTCTACCTCAAGTAGTTTTGGCTTTGTCCATGGACTGGACCCGACTCGAACAATATTTCTATTTACTTTATCGCTCGAAGAAACTGAATACTCCTACGATATTAAATCTGGTTTTAATAAAAATAAATACTAGAATTAATGTAGCTTTCTGTTTTCATTTTGAAGACATAAGTATCTGAGAGAATTTTCATGTTTTGAGGTATCTCTACGTTACGATATTTGTTAACATTAGATCAACTGAATTGGGTGTATAATCTCGGAAGCTTTATTTATACTGTACAGTGTGTAACGAAAGTATGGAATAAATTAGTTCTCTGTTGGCACAAGATTATCGAAAAGAAAACCTCGGACAGTCGATTTTTAATTTCATTTGCTCATCGTTTGGTTTGCATGACGAATTAATCGATTTTTTTTTAACGGGCCCTTTTATTTTTTTATAAGATTTCGGTAGTCTTCAATTCTCCATTTTTTTTTTATTTTTATTATCTTGTAACTAGTACAACCATTCAACAGATTGAATCCAATTACGAAATGGGAACACAGGATAATATTGGAGATACAGAAAAATTTAACGTTCAAGAATATAATATACATAGACGACTAAGGGCCGGTACTTTGTGTACCAGTTAACTACTAACTAGAGGATAGCAAGTACTATATTTTCATAAAAATCGATGAAATTAAAATCTTTCAAGTAAAAATTGATTCAAAAGTAAAATACTGCTTAAGTGAAAAGTTGGATGTTCACAATAGGTTAATCTTGGCACATGAAAATTCAACATTAAGCGATTTGTGGACGATCTGACGCATTATGTAATATTTTGTGCAAAACAATTGCCTATGCTTTTTTACGTAAATTTACAGACTTTCAATAGAATTTATTAAGCATTCTAAAGTAAGAAAACCCAATAGAGGGAAAGATCCCATCTTCTTTATAACAATGTTTCCGAAATTTTCTTTGAATCGTCTCTAAATTTTGAATATGGATATCATAGAAGGGAACCATATAATGGAAGCAGGATTCAATTCAGGATCTCGTAAGTGTAGAAAAACGCTATTTTAAAGTACATATACTGAAGTCAGCAGAGTTTCAGATAATAAACCCAAAGGCTCTACAACAATCAGAGAGAGGCTGTTGATATGATTTACAAATGAAAGCTTCTGGTCAAGCGTTACACCACACCCATATTTCGAATTGTTTCAGGTCTATTTAGAATTGAATTATTTAACGGGTAATCTAAATTAATGGGTCATGTTTTATTGGAAAAGATATATTACATTTTGTTATATTTAACACGTTCGTGACGTTGTGACCCATCCGTGGGTCACGCCAGTGTTTGCTAAGTTTTACCGCGGACACGTCATTCTGTTTTTCGATTTAAGACCGTAATTTGTATATTATAGACATTTTTCTGACATCGATTTACAAAATCTCTAGTAACTCGAAATCGGTATGGGATAGCGTCATGATCTCTTTTTTTATTTTACAGAGGAAAGGTTAGAGAAGATCTGGATAAAGTGGCATCATGAGCAAATTATCTGTTTTCGAGTTATTATCGGATATGTAGGTTGATGGCGGGTAAATTCGTGATTTTTCTTGACATCGATTCCTTTCGATTCAGATTACCGAAATCTGGATGGCCCTATTATTCTGAAATTATTGTCGGATAATGTAGAAATATGTGAGGAATCGAATGATGTATGTAGTTTGTTGGACCCCATCCTTTGTTTTCGAGATATCGTCGTTCAAAGTGTGGAGGATGGGATTTTTTGTCATTTCGTGTTAACTTTGCGAGGATGTATCTCGAAAAGTAAGAAAAATATCGATATGCGGTTTGCGCCATTCGATTCGTCTCGTATTTTATATTTACGAATTTTTCTGATTTTTCTGAGATATTTCGACTTTTGCTAAAAATTTACATATAAAGGTATGGACATTTTTTTCTGACATCAGTTTACTGTTCCGAGTTATACGAGATACTGGCGTTTACGTAATAAATAAAATGTTCTTCTTTAGTTTATAACAATTTTGTCCATTACTTATTAAATAAAATTACAAAAATTCATGTTTCTTTTACGTGGTAAACCAAATTGCCAAACCGCGCTGTACAGAGCAATCTCGACCTGTCTTATAATCGTGGATGTAATACTAATATCCTTCAAACTAAACGCAGAATTTTAACATGCATTAAACCTAGTATAAAGCATGACTGGTGAGCATGGACGTTTACTAGCAAAACCTCGCATGACTCATGTGTGGGTCAGAACGTCGCGAACATGTTAAGTGTAATTTATTTGCAATGCACCAACCATTTATAAGTACTAAGTATTTTGTACCTTCTTACAGTGGGGGATGCATCTGAGATTATATTAGATTGTCATCTACAAATAATAAGCAGTTTATCTTCAAATCACAAACAATGTCATTAATAAAGGTGTTAAAAAGGAGGGGACCCAGATTGGACCCATGTGGAACACCGAATATTGCTGTAGTTTGAACAGACTAGTGGCCAGACCATTCAAAATATTGCCTACGAATAGTAAGGTACGGTTTAAGAGAGTTTATATGACTCAGTGAGAAACCAAGAGCACGAATTTTCATAATGGGAATGTCATGGTCCAGTCTGTCAAAGCTTCAGCGTAATCCGTGTGTTTTTAAACAAAAAAATTTAATTTTTAATGTATATCTTCCTTTGATAAACCCATGTTGAAATTGTCTCAAGCGATTATGCATATAACAATACGTATATTACTACAGCAAGATATCAAATACTTTTGAAAATATTTTGACTATATTAAGCGTTCTATAGTTTCAATATTAGCACAGTCACCTTTTTTAAAAACTATTCAACCACATTCATATGTCAATAAAACCTCGAGAAGGGCATTCTACCGGTACATTTTATATTTCATTAAGAAATTTTGATCATTGAAATTGTTACACCTTTTTGAAATTTGCACAATAAAATATTTATTTGAAATTAAATTTCAAAAAGGTGTAAACTCTTCAAATATTTTATTAACGAAATTTTAAACGTATCGGTAAAATATGTTAATTATGAAAAGAAATTGCCAATGTTTTACAAATTGTCTAAAAATTCCCTGGATGAGCAAACCATTTTTCCAATTTTTTTTTCCTCAAATCTTTTTTAAAACTTCTTCATATAAATATCGAGAGCCGTGGCTTAAAATATCAAGCTCCAATATTAATATGACATAAAAAAATTTCATCAGCCACCACTGTAATATACAATACTGAGGACTTTTTAAATTAAGTGAGATATATAAAAAAATTTAGATTTATTTGTTGTCTCTGTTAAAATTGGTGAATAAGAAAAATTTACTAACCTAACGCAACTAATTCAAATAAAATTTGGTGCCACATGTTTTTTAAAGAAAACGGCCCAATGAGTTCAAGTCGAACGTTCCTAGAGATCACGAAACAGACCCTATTTAAATGGGTTAAGGCTGATTCAGAAAGAGGACCATTTCCCTGACACTGTGAGTGGCAGTACACATCCGGTTCCTACATAACTATTACTCTGTGAGTTATTGACAACTGGATAGCTATACGACGTTGAACAATAATTGTACAGTTTTTCTATGTTTTTCTATATTTATTTTTTATTTATTTATTTGGATACACCATTCAACAGCTAAAGTGCCAATTATAGAATGAGAAGTTTTTAGAAGTTTACAAAAAAATTATACAAAGAAACACATAATTCAATTAAATAAATAAATAAACACATTGTAAGTAAAATACACAAAAAATTAAAAAAGACAAAAAAAACTTTAAAAAAGCATCACAGAGTTAGGTAAATACATTGTTAACTGTCTTTACTGACCAATTATGTCAATTCTATCCAGCAAGTTGTTATACTTAGTATACATAACATTGTGTGCAAAGAAAGTTAAGGTTATTTCATATTATCATGAATGGATTGGACTAAATAAAATCGTTATGGGAGAATTAAGAACTTCTTTATTAACCTGGTTGCATAATATGATTATGAAAAACGAAGAAAAATAATTTTAGTTTAAGAGGTGTTTAGCTGTGGGGAACCAACAATGTCCTAAACCCATCATCAATAGCTTGTATTCTGGGCTCTCCTTCTAATTACATTAACAATACACCTGGGCATGGTTTTGATGATGTAGTCAATCACACCTTGTGGAATATGTGCCCATAAAATGGGAAGAATATTTAACAGTTGCCTAAAATTCTCTGGAGACTACTGACGGTTTTGAAGTGCCCTACCCAATAAATTCCACGCATGTTTAATACGAATCATCTCAGGAAATTCAGTAGAAGAGGACCGAGATCAATTCCGTGAGTTTCAAGGACACTGAATACTTGCTGAGTACGCTGGGGGCGAGCATTATCATTACCCAATAAATTCCACGCATGTTAAATGGGAATCATCTCAGGAAATGCAGTAGCAGAGGACCGAGATCAATTCCGTGAGTTTCAAAGACACTGAATACTTGCTGAGTACGCTGGAGGCGAGCATTATCATCAACAAAATAAAACTATCGTCAATAGCAGCTTCAAAATTCATCACAACGTTACTGACTATATTATTGGCAAACGTTTGTCCAGTCATAGTCCTCTTGCAGATATACAGATCGGTGCGTCCTCCAACACATATTCACATATACCATAACACTGTCTCCTCTAAAAGCTACTGTGAGTAAGATAAATCTTTGGCTGTATCTCTCCCCTGACATCCTCCAAACTAGTACACTTCTGCTATAGCTGTGCAAGTCGAAAAGAGATTCTTCACTGAATAGAACCAAACCCAGTTTTTATGATCCTTTGCACACTTTAAATGACCTGCATGGTCAGCTGTACTTAACCGAAGGGCTCGATAGGAAGGATGACTTGACAGGCCAAACTCCCTGTATTTATTTCGTACTAATTGGACACTCACAGTAACCCCATGTAGTGTACGTAAAGTGCTTCTTACTTGAGAAGCGTAAAGGGCAGGATTCCTTCTTATTATAAGTCGAAGATAACTACCTTGTCGAAGTGTTGTATACCAAGATCGACCATTTCTGGGACGTTCTTGTACAGAATCAGTTTCCAAAAGCCGATTCCATTCCTATGACGCTTTGGCTTACTCCTAATTCTGTAGCAGCATCGACTTGACGCAAGCCAGCTTGGAACATACCAATCTTGGTATCAGGTTGTGATAACTGACGCCTTGCATCCATATTTGATCAAAAACTCCACAAGCATGCGATGAAAAAAAGGCATAACTTTTTTTATTCTGAACATTTAGAAACTATTCAGAAGCATACACACGGAAATTTTTTTTTGCAAGGATGTATTCAAGTATAGTTATTCCAGTATCCTTCATTTTCTGTGTATAGTGTAGTGGTAAATATTTTAATAAGTTTGTTCGAAGAGTTGAAAAAATAAAAAAGTATCGATATTAGAACTTAGTGGAAATGGGTCAATTAAAACAGAAAAACTACTTTTATAATTCAGTTGACGATATTTATTAGCATCCTTATGAATAATTAAATTGTGCTTTTCTTGCCCATAATAAGTAATAAATTAAACAAACGAAAACTGGTACAAAACACTGTAATATATAGCAGGTATCATAACAGATCTAGTTTCGATTATTGGCACGCGATACTAAGGTTCGATAAATCTTCAGAAAATAATTTTTAAATGGAAACATTACTGATTTACATTTTCTGTGATAACATGGGCAAAGCATTGAAAATCTATTAAGTAGTGTATTCTGAGGTGTTTCTATTGGATGATAAATACCATATTATATTCTATATCAAACATTTAAAAAAAAAATTCTGTACACTTTCATTGCAATCATTATATTTTATATACCCCGGGTCCCAAATTATACTCGCATATTCAATTTTAGATTTTACAAATCAATTAAAAAACATTGAGGGAACTTGAGTGTCAGTAAAGTCTGAATTTATTATATCGAAACTAAAGTTTCTTTGAGGAAGACGATATAACACTATTAACATGTTTAAAAAACGATAATTTGTGATGAAAATCGACATCTAAATCACAAAAGTATTCGCGACGTTCCAGAATTGATCCATTTAAGTAATAATGTGTTTGGCTTCGTGGTCGAGTGGGGATACTTGCCTCTCATCTTAGAGTCCTGGGTTCGATCCCTGATCGAGGAGCTAGGATTTTTTCTAAACCAGAAATTAATCCTAGAACATTTGGTTATTGTCTCTAAATGTGTAGCCCTCTCCCGCACAAAGTACCTTGAGGTACCTACAGGGATATAGGGAGTTGTATTACCTATGGTGTTTAATTTAATTTATTTTCAATAATTGAATTCCAAGTATTTTTTTCGATGGTAGGAGCTAACATTCATTTCACACATTTAAAGGCAAATTATAACTTTTACATAAGATCTGAATTTTATTTAAGTTATTTTGTACCTTTTGATAGTCACCTAATAGTAGCCAATACAGTTTCAGGTCATCCACATTGAGTAAATAGTGTACATCCAATGTAGGCACAACGTCATTAACAAATATAATAAATAAGAGTGGTCCCAGTGTTGACCCTTAGGGTATACTCGCAATTGCCAATATATCGAAGGATTTATCACCATAGTATTCAACATACTGTTTTCTCCCACTAAGATATGACCACGCCTACTTGAGATGCATCGACACTGGGAAACATACTGGATTATGCAGATATTTGTAACCGTTGATCCACCATCTACAAAGCCATGTTGATTTGGTCTAATCTGCGCTTGAATATGGAAATATAGTGGTTCATGTAATGTAATCTCAGGCGCGTAACTACCGATAAGCAAGGTTATGCAATGCGTGGGGAGCCGAGATAACAGGGGACCCTCATCAACATCAGTAAAAAAAATGTTTATTAGACTATACTTAGACATTACACCGATCCTAAAACGTATTTTATTATGACATTTACATAACGCTGACTTTTGGGGCCCCTGGGAATATAATACGGAGGCCCTCTATAGTATAACCGAATTTTTGATTTCCGGCGTGCTTTGTCTTAATTTGTGGGATAATATAAAATTATTGGCGACAGAGCGTCGCATTGTTACGCAACGAGAAGTAGATACTGTTAAATAGAATTAAATAAAATTCGTAGAAATTGTTGGTGCACGTATAAAAACTGTGATCTGTGAGTTTGCTCTTTGTTTCTAGTCATAATATGTAGGAAAAATAAATGTAGATATATGTACATATGTTACTTTTTTGCCACCACTAATAAATTTTACGTCCAATATTAAAATTAAACTTAAAGGCTAAACTACCTAATAACTGCTTAATTATTTTAACAGTAATTTCAGTTTGTATGTTTATTATTATTAAAAAAATTGAGAAGGGAGCCCATGAAAGACTTTTCCGTAAGGGCCCAAAATTTCTAGTTACGCCACTGTGTTATCTCAAATGCTTTGGCATGGTTACAAATTATAGTTATATTTTTGAATTACAGGGCATATGCGAGAAAGCTCCCATGTTTTCGAAATATTTCGTGTTTCAAAGATAAGTTAAAAATTATAGAGGATGGCTGCGATAGAGCATGAGCACAGTTTCTTACGAGGAACGACGAAAACTCGTCTGGCACTTTAGTAAATTCAGGTTTCAATCTTTTGAATGCATCATTATAGAGTTAATGAATGGAAAATACGTATTGCCATTTAATATACCTACAGGAGTAAAACAATTCTTGAGTTTTTGAACTTTATACTGTTTCATTAAATTGAACTATTGCCAAAGTTTCGATAACAAAATTTCCAAGGCAAAACAAATTACCCTGAAATTCGATGGTGATTATGTGAAGCTCCCATTCGAAATATTTATACAACATTAACCATTAAGTGCGCCCCTGTGTACGAAACTATGTAAAAAACGCTTTTGATTTTTCAGTAATAATAAAAAGAATGGAATGCCCTCGGATACTATGCCTACCATGACCAACTACTAGCTGACTTTCAACATCCTTTCTCCAGAAAGAGATGAGTGGGATCGGAATAAAGCCGACCTACTGAAGGCAGACAGTTGTTGGTTTACAGACGACTCCAAAACTCCCGCGGGAACAGGAGCCGGAGTACATAGCTATAGACCAAGGGTGAGGATATTCTCAAGCCTAGGTACTCATGCAACTGTTTTTCAGACTGATGTTCATGCCATTGAACTGTGTGTACGAAGGCTGGAATATATGCATCTTACACGCAGATCAATAAAAATTTTCTCAGATAGCCAAGCAGCTATAAGAGCTCTTGGATCCTACCGGTGTAACTCCAAAACGGTATGGAATTGTCAGAAAGCTTTAAATCATTTGAGCAAAAACAACAAAGTGACTCTGGTCTGAATACCCGGCCACTCTGGTATGGAAGGTAACGAAATAGCGGACTCCTTAGCCAGAGAAGGAGCGGGATCACGATTCATCGGACCAGAACCAATACTTGGCATATCCTCAAGTACTGCCAAGATGGCTATCTCAACCTGGGCTGAAAGACAAACTCTCCAGTATTGGCAAGAGTTACCAGGATAAGTTTATTCGAAGGAGTTTATAAAATACCCTTTGAAATCTAGAGCTAAGAAACTTTTAGAGTTAAACAGGGTAAACCTGAAAACTCTAACAGGCCTATATACCGGGCACTGCCGACTAAACTATCATCTGCATAAACTCGGCCAAGCGGAAAACGCCGAGTGTCGTCTATGCCTGGAGGATGATGAGAAGGCAGACCACATCTTGTGCACTTGTCCCGCTGTGAAGAGGATCAGATTCTCAATATTTGGCAAAGAGCAACTGCTGCCAGAGGATCTGGACACATTCTCACCCAATAAAGTTATCAGTTTCATTAAGAGACTGAACTTATTGGGTGAAATATAATTAGGCGTGAGCCACAATAGGCCTGCTGATGGCCGGAGTGGAGGGTCTACTGAAACCCACTCACAACAAACCTAACCTAACCTAATAATAAAAGAGTGTTTCTAAAATTTATTGAAGTCTAAACACAATTTCCGTAGATTTAAAATTATTTAACAATACATTCAAATAAAAAAATATACTTAAATATTTTCATTACTGAAATGTGGAGACCTCAACGATGGATTAGGAGACAAACTATACCAAAACAAAATGAAAACTCAGATCAGTCTCCCTGTATAATACACTGGACTCCATATGTTATTCCATTTAATATTTTGTTACTGTTTAATTTAGAATCATTATTTTTACTTTATTATATGTAATGCAAATTTGTAAAAAATTTCATTGTAGCAAATAATATATATTTTTTTTGTCACTCGTATGCAGAAGAATTCAGAATATTAATTAATATATTATTCTTCTTTTACGTATTCCTTTAAAAAATCGATACCACTTTTAAGTATCCGTGCAGGTTTAACAGCGGAATAATTTATTACATTAATTCAGAAAACCATTATCTAAGTATGTACAAACGTAAACTGCTTTTCTACTTCGAGTAGAAACTACTAATTAAAAATGAGCTTAACACTGCCTACAAGAATTATATAAAAATATTTGAGGTTAGTTTACTAAATAATCCGTCCAAGCTTGGTTAGTTAGTGCCTTTGCTACACATTTTGAAAGTATCTTTCTTCCGAATAATGACCAAATGTGTCGAGCCAATTTTCATTTACAAGAATTAGGGAAGATAAACTATTTATCTGATTTGAAAGTTGTCTCGACTCTGTCCAGTTTATAAATCAAATTATGTCCCAGATGTCACAAATTATAGACTAACTGTACTTTTCTGTGTTTTGTAAATTGCTAGATATCATTTTGTCAGACACACTGTATGCCAATGTGAAAACTGTACTTTGGGAATAGCAGTATGACTTTATGAAGGCACGAAAAACAACATCTAATTTGCGTTTAATTACAATATGTTTCTGGTTTTCTTGATTTTAGGCATCAAATATATGTGATATACACAGATTTTATAGAAAATACATACGAGTCATGTGAGAAGTTGCTTCAAAAATTAAACAGGTGTTATTTTCGCACAGTATTTTGTAATTGTTGGATTCCTATTTAACTAATCGACAACTCTTTGTGGTCTGAGGATGTCAGTCTGCATGCATTGTGACTATCTCTGGGGTTCTTCAAGGATCCAATCATAACCCTCTTCAATTTCTCATTTTTTATCAATGACATGTGACCACATCGTTTTTCTATTTGTTCAAATCATCACCATTACAGACTGTCACCAATTGCAACGAGATTTGCCTTCCTTAATGACTGGTGTAATGAGAATCAACTGCTATTTAATATAATGGAATTCAAGATGTCAAGATGTCTTTTAGCCTTAAGACTAGTACCTTTTAACTACCATATCAATAGTGCATTGCTTACATGAATGTTAAGAGAAGAATTCTAAAATTTGTGTTCCATAAATAACATGGCATTTATCCACAAAAAAATTGTGACTATGAAATTTTCCTAGACGAGTTTAATTTTATTTTTCTACGAAAATTGCGTGAGATGGTTATTATTTGGTATAAAATTATAGAAAACGTCATTGACTAGTCATCTTAACTGAACTTTATTTATTTTAAATTTATGTACAGTTGATTTCAAAAAACTGGTACACTTTCTTTTAGCTATGTAAATCATTTGTTCTTTGATTGATATTAATAATCTTATAAATGTCATTTTGACGTTAATCAGTGACGTCATTATTAAAAATGGTTCGACATCTAACAGATATTCAAAAATTTCGAATTGTTTCTAAAATTGAAGATGGTTGGTCCATAAGAAGACTTGCTGCTGAATACAATGTGAGTAAAACCACGATAATGAGTGTTAAAGAACAATGGGAAACCAACCAAACGGTATCCCGTAAAGTTGGTTCCGGTAGGCCCAGAAAGAGCAATAATCAAGAAGATGAAAATCTTATAAATTACCTAATAGAAAACCCTTTTCAGACTGCAGTAAATGTGATTTCAGAAACAAATTTCCCTGCTTCGGTATTTACTGCTTGCAGAAGAATAAAACTACAAAGCGACTTGAAAAGTTGTTCAGCGGCTAAAAAAATACAAACTTTCAGAAGAAAAAGAAGCAGGTAGGATTATTTTTGCACTCAACTATATAATCAATGATGAAAACTTCTGGGGACAAGTTGTCTTTTCTGACGAAAAGGTTTTTAAATCCTGTAACGATGGACATGTGCGTATATAGGCCTCCTTCCACTAGATACGACGAAAAATATACTTTTGATCCACAAATATCAGGAAGGTTTTCAGTCAATGTCTGGGCTTGGATGAGCCTAAATGGGTTAGGTGTGTTGGAACAGTGGTGGTCATCTCAATTCCATTAAATATATTGAAATATTAGACGATATTATGTTGTCGTCAGTAATAGAGGTGTTTCCGGAAAATAATTTTATTTTCCAACAAGACAACTGCTCCATACATACGGCCCATCGTGTCAGGCAATGGTTTCTTAATAAAAACATAGAGTTGTTACCGTGGCCATCTAAAAATCCGAATTTAAATCCAATTAAAAATGTATGGGGACTAATGGTGAAACATATAAGAAAATTAAATAACCATCCAAATAATGCCCAAGAATTGGAAGGGATAATTGAAGACGCTTGGGAGAACTTGTCGCAAGAAGTTGACCTTGCAAGAAATCTGATTTTGTCCATGCCTGCAAGACTTCAGGCAGTTTTAGACGCTAATAGAGCAATGACAAAATATTAGTTAATTCTGTATTACGTAATTGCATTTATTTTATTTTTTTATTGTATTTTTATGTTCAGTTTGCATTGTTTACAATTTTTTTAATCTCAAGTGGTATTTTTATGTTCTTATTTTAAAAATAGAATTATCATTATTCAGTCAGTATTTTAATTACAACCATTAGTAGAATTATCCGTAACAAATATTATTTTTTTAAACAATAATATGGCAGGCTTGAAAATGTTTTGAAAAAGTTATTTTCTAATTATTTTTTAAAATTCCATTTGAATAAAATAAAAGAGAAAGGTTTAATAAGTTTAAAAACACAAAGAAAACCGATCTCCTCCAAAAAAACCCAGGTCCGGGGTAAATCACCTCTTCTCCACCCCCCTCTCGACATGCCTGGCCAGCCCTATTTACAGACATATGCACACAACTAAACTATTAAGATTTTCGATTACAAGAGTTGTACCAGTTTTTTTTGAAATCAAGTGTACCACGTTTTTACTCGAGAATTAATAATACTTTCCTTATAATAGTCTTAAACTCGTTCCATCATTTTCATTGTCCGGTTACATCAATGTGCAGAAGTTATAACAATTTAATAGCTGTTGATATATTTTCTATCAGTATGAAACAAATTAAAAACGGTGTTAACAATTTACTACTAAATTAGGTAATAAAACAAATTATGTTGTTAAAATATAAAACTTGCTATAATTCTTATTATGGTATCCTAATCTTTAGTTTTATGACTTTTGTCCACACATTCTATTCATCATATAGTCCTATAAATGGCTGTTTGTCTACTGGATATATTAAGTAAATAAACACTGTTGTTTAAGATAAGTGTAGAATATTGTTGAATTAGAAGGAATATTCTCAAATTGAAGCTGAGTATGTTCATTAAATCTCTGAAGAAATAAGAAAATGTGGCATTATTTACATCTAAACCGAAAGGAAAAATTTATTGTAATATATACCAAATTATTTATAATTAGTCCCCTTATTGTTGAATTAGAAAAGATATTCTCAAATTGAATCTGAATATGTTCATTTAAATTCTGAAGAAATAATAAAAATGACGTGATTTCCGTCTAAACTGAAACCACCTAGTTTCTCTGTGATTAATTCCATCGATTTCATTAATAAGGTGAAAAATATTCAGTCGCAAGAAGGTGAAATTTTGATCTCCTTTGACGTCTGTTCATTATTCCCAAGTGTTTCGATACCAGAGACCTTGAACTACCTTAAGGATCTACTCGAGTTAAATAATCTTAGTCAAGATGTAGCAGAAGAATATATTAAACTCACTAAACTTTGCTTGAAACAAAATTGTTTCCGATTCAACGATAATTTCTTCGAACAACATGAAGGAACAGCAATGGGTAACTCTTTGTCACCATTCATTGCCAGTCTCTTCATGAACAAATTCGAGACGGAAGCAAAAGAAGAATTCGAGTATTTCCCCAGGGTTTGGCTTAGGTATGTGGATGATATTTTTGCAGTGTTCGATACAAAAGTCGCTGATATTGATAACTTTGAATCTAAATTAGACAGTCGTTTCGCGTCAGTTAAATTCACATATGAAACTGCAAACTCTGGACAACTACCATTTTTAGATGTATTAGTAATTAGAACTAGTGAAAATAAGTTAGAATTTGACATTTACAGAAAAAATACCAGTACTCTAAGATATATCCCTAAGGACTCTCACCATTGTGTTCAACACAAAATGGCGAGTTTTAATTTTCTAGTCCATCGTCTATTAAGCTTCCCCCTCAGTAAGAAGAGGTTTGAAAAAAAAAGGCATTAATTAAGGATATAGCTGCGAGTAATGGATATTCTGTAAGTTTAATTGATAAAATAATTAGGAAACGAAAGTTTAAAGAGTACCTTCGAAATTCCTCGACCTTTCAAAATGAAAGTGAAAATCCGAAATTTGTATCGATTCCATTCGATCTTCGATTCACCCATGGTATTGGTAAGATTTTTAAAGATGTAGGTATGACAGTGGTTCATTCATCGGGAAACAAACTTCAACAACTTTTAGGCAATCCAAAAGACAAAATTGAAACAAAGGAAAAATCGGGGATTTTCGAAATTAGCTGTAAGGACTGTAATCAAAAATATGTTGGACAGACTAGACGATCAATTCAAACTAGATTCAAAGAGCATATGGCCCATCTCAAATATGGTAGAACAGATAAGTCTAGTGTAACCCAACATGCGTTTGAGAACAACCATAAAATAGATATTAGCAATTTAAGATTGATTAGGAATGTAACAAATACTAGACAGCTAGATGCTGTTGAAAGCTTGGAAATCATAAAGTGTAAAAATAGTATGAATAGTGACAGAGGGCCTATCCTAAATAGCCCGCTTTATTAGTTAGCGGGTCACGGTTCACCGAACCGTGGCGGTTCGGCGAACCGTGACAATAGTTTAGATATAAATAGGGTAGATTGTTAGCATAAGTTTAGTTTTAATCATCTCCAGATGATGCCATCTTGGTTGGCGAAACGCGCGTCGAGTGCAGTATATAGTGTTTTGGTGTTTCGTGGAAAACTACGTCAGTGTTAAACTGAAAGTAAAAAATATTGTAACATACTACTTGCCTAATAAAATTAGCTACTACTACATATCAAATTATTCTTACATAATCACCTTATTCTTGAATTCTTCTGAAATTGAAAATAAAATTGATTTTTTGGAAAATTTTACATATTTACTCAAGTTGGTGTTAAACTGTCTTTTTGCTTCTATATTGGGATTCCATAGCGAAAAAAACTATGACCTGCGTTTATGAATAATTTGCACAGCCCAATCATAAAGTGAGGAAATCAAGTGATTGAGAGAATGATCTCTCCGTAAAGTTGATTACAATAATTAATTTATTATTAACTAAAAGTCATTAATAATTAAAAATGAAAAAAGTCTCACGCAGAGTATTTATGTTTAATTTTAATGGTAAAATTTAAAACCATTGATCATTTTTTATTGTGGTCTTTTTTACCGCAACCTACACATTTTGTAGTACCCATAATATAACAATTACAAATTTTTATGGTTTTCGTCTATAGTTGGTGGGCTCACTAATTCCTACTCGATTTATATTCTTGTTTGAGGGTAATAATTACACTGTCAGCGTAAGGTCGCCGCCACTGTGGTGTGTGGAGAATTTCTTACTACTATAACTTCATTAAATACTACAGAGAGTGAAGGACTGGTTTAATAAAATAAAGAGAGATAAAACAATAGACAACCGCTCCAACACTTTGGTGTATCCCTTATAATTTCAGTAAATTACCTTTTTTCTCTGTTCTAAATCATAATAAGGCAAACGTCTAACATCTGGTTAAAAAATAATATTGCTGTCAAGGCAAAATTCCGAAAAGCAGTTTCACGAATGTTAATGTTTTAATTTACATTTGATAAAATGTTGCCTGTTAGGTGACCATATTAAACTGTATTATTTATGTGTAACCATAAATACTTGCTCTTAAAGATTTAATTTTCTGGGTTGGATTATTTATTAAGGTGTCGCTTAATCAATTTTCAGACAAAATAAAAGTGAGAGGTTTTATAGTTTCAATTTACTGGTAAATTTATATTGCTTATAATAATAGGATACTGAGAATTTATGAACACAATACACGTGAATATATGTAACGTACCAATTACTGTTTATATTATTGTCAAATCTACTAAGTAATTGTTCACTATGTGCAATTTTAATTGGGATAAAAAACAAAACAAAGGTTTTATTCATTTAAAATTATTAGACACCGGGTAATTTACGTGAATCCTGGGACCGACTACCTGATCGGCCTGTCTTTCCGACAGGAAAGGAGAGTAGCTGTACATGCGCAGAGAGATCGAGACAGTAATCTCTATTCAGATTCAGTCTACAAAGTCGCAGTACGTAGATGGATGGCGTGAGGATAAAAATAAATAGTAATAACTATGTAGACAATATCACCGAGGACGCGAAAAATCAGTACGTGTGGATTTGTGTTGACGAAACCATGAATTTTAACATAATCATAAATGTTATTATGTATATTTTACGTTCTATTCAGAGTACAACTTCACTGTAAATAGGTATATAGTAAACAGGTGTTGCAAACCAATACACGAATACTTGAGGAAATGGTGGTAAATGCTTTGTGTAATATTGGTGTTAAAAGTAAAAATGTTTTACTGCTTATATCAGACGCAACGACATTACACTTAATCCCAGAATAAATGTAGCAAGAGTGTAATGGACAACAAATGTTCGAATTTTGGAATGACACTTCGGAAATGTGTCCTGGTTGATGTAAAACTATGATGTATCAAAAATGAGTTATGGGTGTTTTATAAGTCATTTATAAAAATCGTCACTAATAAACTATCTATATTTTTCAATATATGAAAAAATCACATTAAAAAACGTTATTTAGAATGCAGTTCGAAGATATCCGCGTACCAAATTTTAGGAATACAAATTTTCATTGTTGGAACTACCCCTTTTCTTTACTAGTAGTTAGTTTTTTGTTGAAAGTAAGGCAAAATGTAAAAGTTAATTACAACAACAATTTAATTTAGATAAGATTTGTGTGATTTCAGAGCACTCTCAACTTGGAAAATTGATTTTTGAAAATTCAAAATAATATACCATTTTACGGAATTGATGTTTCTGAAATTTTTGGAAGAAGACATTTTTGTTAAAATTTTTGTTAGTGATGATTTTTATGGATTGACTTATAGAGCACCCTGTATACCACCGTCCAACTCATTTTTGATATATCTTAGCTTTACATCGAGCAGGACTGAGTCCCCAAGTATCATTCCAAAATTCAACAATTCCTTGTCCATTACATCTCTTGTTATATCTATCCTGGGACACAGTGTATGTGAAAAGCTGCCAGGCTTTTACGGTCAACGTATATCAATATGACGTTGATCACAGTATTGGCGATTTTATAAAATGTTAAGAAACTCGAGGTATGTATTTTAATTGTTTCATACAAATGATTATTATTGTCTTTTTACGCCTTCTGCCGACCCTGAACGCACGGAAATTGTTCGGTGCCTAAAATTATAAGCTTTACTATATTATTGTTGTGATAGAAAGACGTTGCTGATGATTTAAATTAATTAAATTAAATTAAACATCACGGGAAATACAATCCCCCGTACACCTATAGGTAACTCAAAGTACCTTAAACGAGAGATAACTACCCAATTAGGAACAATGAACACACACCCAATATCATAATGCTCTAGAATAAATTTCTGCTTTAGAAAAAATCTCACCTCCTCGACCGAAGATCGAACCCGGAAGTTCAGGGTGAAAGACAAGTATCCTTACCGCTTGACCACAAAACCTTTTGAAGTTACAATCTGGGGCATAATGCCTGTAGATCCTACATGCATCTCTGCCGCGAATTTTTGCATTTAAAGAATTCTAAAGTTGACGTAAGGATCTGGCAGTCAGCACCTGAAGCAGTATCTGAACAATTCGTTCATGGATATGCGACTTCCTTATTTTGAGCATACGACTGCATCAACTATAGTAAGAATAAATGGAACATATACGCTTTTGGAGGATGCTGTTGTAGTTGGCGTAACGACACCACATACCAGTTCTTCCTTCAGATACTTTCAACTTTCTAATAGATTTCGAGAAAATTAGTCAAAGATCAACTATGATCTTGAACAGTAGGAAATTTCACTTACATCCGTTTTATATAGTCAACAAACATTCAAATCAAAGCAGTTGGAAGAGAATCACAATTCAAAAGACTATAGGGAGCTTCTCAGACTGGCAGTATTCTTGGTAATGGTAATGGTAGTAATAGGGAAGTAGGCCGCAGACGAGCTCTTCTTATACGCACCCGGCCTTCCCTCAGCCATGTACTTCTTTTTGCTCCCTCGTTGAACCGTTCCGATCTTCTAACGATGGGCAGAATGTCACTCACTAAGGGAGCTCATCTCCTCCCTTAGAAGCATCTCAGTATCGAAGATGCTATGTCTCACACTGCTCCAAGAAGTGTAGGGTCTTCCGCAACACCTATCAATGATAGATGTATCCTAAGCCATTCGTCTCCCGGCCTAATAACTAGACCGATCTTGACTTGTTCGGCCCCGTCACAAAATCATGAGTTTTTCTACGGGCACTATTGGCCCTCCAATGCTTCCTTAGTGTTTCGTGAGCCCACCTCTGTGTTCTTGTGATGCCCAATATCGGCTCAGGTCCGAGACAGGTTTCCTCGTCTTCAACTCTACCGAACTCATCGGTCTTCTCGTTGCCTGGAACCCCCGGTATGTCACGGAACCCATACTAGTCTTGCTTGTATCTGCTTGGCAAGCTCTTCTAGGGCATACCACGCTCCTGAAAGAGAGTTCATTTCATCCTAGAGGAGCACACTTCTTTTAGAGTAGCCTGGCTATTGGAGCAGATGTTTACCATCTGTTCCGCACTCTTCCTTCCCTCATCCTTATCTGCCATCTCTAGGAAATATCTGCCTGGAAGATATTTTGTAGGTTCACACTCCCCCCCTAGAGGGGTGACCTGACGGCTACACGAGAACCTTCTGTATAGCATACCAAAGAGTTCGGGAGAAAGTCAATTCTCCCTTCCCTGAGAGTATATACTTTGCAGATTTAGCCGGTCTTTCCTTAACTGTAGAACAGAGATGGGGAGTTTCCTCCTCTCACCAGTACAGCAATTGTTGCATGATTTTCAGCTCTATCTCAACATCGCCAGTTTTCAGCTAGGTCACCATAGCCTCCCTTTAAATCTACGAGGGAAGCATTGGCAGACCTAGAGCAGCTGTTTGTGTTGTCCTCGATGCGGCAGAGATCTCTAGGCAAGCGAGTTTCTGGACTTTTGCCAGCTTTTGGAACGTGATCACACTATCCAGGCTCGCCAGAGATCGAAACTGGAGTGTTAGAGTCAGGCGCAATTGCTAATAGGTTAAATTTTTTTAGCAGTAATTAAGACTACTGCTGGCTGATGGCTGGATGTCATTACGATCTCGATTAGGTAGCTTGGTGTACTTCATAAATCTCGTTAAATGGCGAATGCAATTTATTCTCTAAAAATTTAGCTGCTTGGAAAGAAACCGTGCCGTAGTTCATCTGATAAACTAACAATTTAATCGCTTTGTTTCGTTTACACTGAATTTTCTTTCATTAGCAGATCCACTGCAGATGATCCAATAATAACACTCTGTTGATCCAGATACCTAAATTTTATGAGGATGAGGCATTGCGCAGCGTTTGTCTCAATATAATGTAATGCCAACGCCGAAGAAAAGAAATTAAGTGCTTTTGGGAGACTTCTAAAAATGTTGAACTGATTGTGTGCTGAAATTTAGGTATTAATTTACGATGGTAAAGAATGTGAGAACTGATATTTTTAATACTTTTTGAGACATCTTGTACAGTGCTAAAGTCTCCCTCTCCTCGTTAATATTAATAATATGTCTCATCATATCCGATTCCTTTCTTATTCATCGTATCGCATGGAAAAACACTATTTTATATAGAAAACTTGACATAATTACCATCTTCCTTAAATGTCAGAAGTCTTATCATGCGGCAGAATGGATCTTCAATGAGAGACATCATGAACGTGACATTCGTAGAAAATGAGAGAGCTGATTCCGAAATCCTTGAGGAGTGGTTCCGTCCACACTAGAAAAGGATAGGCAGACCATCTCTTTCGGAGGATAAGAAAATGATATTGTGGCGGAAATAGTGATGAATACTACGTAACCCACATCTCAGGTTACCTTATTATTATTATATGATATATGCCTGCTGTCTGTCTTTCCTCGCCGACATGTCTGCCCTCCAAGATGCTTCTCTCGGCTCCAGCTAAGTGAATGCAGCACTACATCCTGGAGTGTTTCGGTGTTGGAGATTTGACTGCCGAAAATTATGCAGCGTCAGATTACATTACACATTACGACGCGTCAGGATTAGAAGTTAATTCCATTTTAGTCGATACATAATCTGTAAAAAAAGATCGCAAAGAAAACTATATTTCAGCTTGATAATCATGACTAGTCTAATTTTCTGTAGATATTTCTGAATGAGAGTCTAACCAAACAGCCGACCTGGACATTAATTTAAAATAGATTAGTCTGCTATAATATCATAATGTGAGACCGATAGAGCCATCTTGTGAGACAAGTTCTTGCCAAAAATTATAAACAGCGTGTATCATTATTGTCAGTTAAGTTTGGCCTACACATTGATTAGTAAGAAGCAACTGTCTAACACATAAATACAAAGGGATATTACTACAAATTTAGATTACAATATAATAAAACTACTTGTAGAATTTGTACTACTTAAATAGTGGTAAATATGAAATACTTTATACTGGATTGGCTTAATCAGTAATCAGAAGTCACTAACTGTTAGTACAAATGTAATCAAATTATCAGGTTAACATGAAAGGTAATATTTCTGCAAATATTCCTAGAGGAACTGGCATTAACACTAAGAAGCACGGACATGACATTATACATCATAATAACAAGCTCAGTAATCAGCAGGCATATTAAAAATGAAAACATATTTCTATAGCAAAAGACATGAAAAATAACGAAAATGATTAGATGTATTTTACGCGCAAACTAAGGAGAGCGAAACTATCAGAGAAAAAATAAAAGAGAATAGAGAACAACTAGAAAAATATTATTCTTCATAAAAGAAAAGCAGATGGGGTCTATCTATTACAATATACACGACAACAATATACATAGAGGGTAAACACAACTAAATATAATTACCAAAGCCAACATCCAAGAAATGCTACTTAGTAAAGCCAAAAGTGGTAATGGCAAAAGAAAATTGAGAAAAGGTAAAATTGTCACAAATAGTTTCGATGTTAAGAAGCTGATAAAATGAAGTCACATCCAAAAAGGATTCGACATCCATCTTCTAGCTAAGCTAATTGGTCTCCTTGCAAGTATATCCGTGAGTAGCATATGGGCAGTTATTAGCTTATATATACAAACATATATGTCTCTGCAAGACATATACAAAAACCTACCACATATTTCTGAGATCAAAATAAAACAAATTGAAACTATGTACCTCTGTCGAAACCAATATATTTTTTCCTTAATTATGGCAGATAACAAAATTTAATTTGACGTTTGGTGTTATGAACTGCATATAGAATGAGTGATTAGGCGATATAGTCGACCTACTACATATAAAATTTGCTCATACTCAATTTGTTTGAAACCGAATTTAGTAGTTCAATATTATATCTAGTAATGGAAACTATAGGTAGTTTTTTGTTATCATATTACGTTTGAAAGGATACTTGCGTCATACCCAAATAATTTTTTTTCCAGAAATGAAAAATACGAAGCAAATAAAATGTCAGATTTTTTAAAATATTATAATAAAATCATAATGAAGTACTTTATTCATTGAATATATAGGTACCTAATACAACTGTTGTATATGTTCGAAGTCAGTCAACACAATGCCAGAAGGTTTAAAATTTAATAATGTTTAAACAAGTCTACAAATAACATTTATTATGGTTTCCAGTAGTAGCAGTACATGTGTAACAACACATATATAGCCATAAAGCAAAACAATGTATTTACATAATAGAGAAACTAGTTAAGTCGCACATTACTGTTGAACTTTTTATCTAAAATCTCAATCTCCTAACTAGTTAAGTGTAAAAAGTTAAATTATCAGATGCACTTAGAAATGTCTTGTATTTTTCACTCTCCTTTCATACGTGCCATCAACATCATCAAAATTTGTAACTACATCATTATGCAGTGATAGATGCCTTTAAATTTTTTACAACTCATAGTGTTAGTTGGTCATGGTAAGCCGTATCTAGAATTAACTATCGCACGCAGACATCTAGATTATTACATAAGCAAAACCAACTGAAGAAATAAAATTGTGATTCAGTTTTTTACAATAGTGTTGATTATAAAGTAGAGTGTGACAACTAAATCATAAACTATGAATACTATGATGCAATATAAAAATATTTACAACTTCGCTTTATCTTTTAAAAAATAATGATTCCGTTTAGGGTTTATACAGAAACCCACTTTTGAAAAAACCGGGTTTGGAATTCCACTATTCCAAAAAAACCGATTAAACCGGTTTTAGAATTTTTTACAAAAAAAATATATATGAAATACACCTAATTAAAACAGTAAACAAAAATTTATACTTGAATTAAAAGTTTTCAGTTTATTTAATATACATGGAACTACAAAAATATAAATAAATAAAATATATTCTATCTATACAAATCCAAATAAATAATAAAAAAACTAAAATGACTAAAATTAGGACAATTTTTCAGTTCATTTAATATTTATTCACGAGTTATGAAAAAAATATAGTGTGACTTCACCTCCAGATTTGACTTAGTGTACAAATATAACTTTTTATTTTTTGTCATAGGTTTTCCGATAAAACTAGTTTACGTATTAACATTTTAAAATGAATAAAACTTATTTTATCGTGTTGTACAAATTTCTGTTTTTCTATTGTGTGGGAATGTTTCAGTAAGTGTTTACAATATAATATTATGTTTGCATAAAAGCCGTCACTAGGAACCGATACCTCCGCCCGAGCTCAGCATAATAGAATGTGTTTGTGGATTTTCATGTCAAACATTCGCCTGACTCCTGAAGATTAGTGTCACAGTAAACTTTTACTACAATTTGTTTGTGGCCGAGGCTATTTCAAGTCAAGATAACGGTTTTAATTAAATAATTAATTAATTTCTACATATTAATTCTAGTGTTTAAAACCAAGTTTTTAAAATATAAAAACCGGTTTTCGAATTTTACAAATTTATCCCAAAAAAATAGTGTTTAAATTCGGTTTTTAAAAACCGACAAACACTAGATGCGTTCAAAGCGCCCAGCAGCTGAGTTACTTTGAACAGCGGTGTTCTCTGAACAGTTTATTATGGCTCCGCTAACTTCCAACTGCTGCGTAAAATGTTTAGCTAAAATAAGAAATGCTGCTTCGTAAAAAGCTTATTTGCATCAGAAGCCATCATACAAGTGCGACTTCTTAGCTTTTGGGTGGACTGAACACAGCCATTTTCTATTGCAATTGGTTAGAGCGTGCTTTTTAACAAGCTCGACTAGTCATTGTGTATCTGCTTCTGGGTTCGATTCTGAACTCTGGCAGATCGTAATGTCGGAGGGAATGATTATGTGTCTACATTTTTTCATGGTGTAATTATCTCCACACAAGTGTTCATCGTTAATTTCTATACACATTTTCAACCTCGACTGAATATTTATTATTATGCGACGGCTGTTTCCACGAGTTCGATTCTTAGTTCAGTTATGGTTAAAAAACCATACTGAAAAAGTTTTTGTTTAAGCTAATCTCATAGAAAGAAGTCTTAAGATGTGGTAGGCCACATATTATTTCCATATCTAGAGGAAACATGGTAACAAAACATTGTATTTATGGCCATTGATTGTTCTAGTACCCTATCCTGTAACTCTGAAAAAACAAATGTTTGTAACATTTCCGTGTAACATGCATATGTTACATTAACAGCGTTCCCGTATTCGTCTTCGAAAAAGTAAGAAATAATGATACCAAAGAACCCAATACCACACCAGACAACATTAAAACTGTGCAACGATTTTGTATGAAGTTACATTGGATCAGTGAATACAGTTTTGTTTATTAACAAATTCGCAGAAATGAAAGGCTTGTCATCATCCACTGTTAAAAGTTGGTCGACTATTTGCATATTATTTTTGATGATAGTAAAATCCTGCAGGAAAACTTAATCTGGTGTCCTTGCGTCTATGACTTAGCGCTTGTATAGTGCTTAATTTTAAAATTTTAGATCATTCCATTTTGCTCTAGACGTTCTTCTGTACTGGCCCTCGAGCTTAAGAGTGTGAGACGATTAACGTTTACAAGTGAATATCTGAGGTGGACATCAGAATAATGAAGAAAAGTTCTGTTCGCCCAACCTACCAGTGACTGATGTGAGTGGGTGAGAAGAACACCTGGAACATGGTTTGCCCAATGCAATATCTGTCAGTGATTTGAGTTTGGTAGTGGAGGAGTGATGGTCTAGGCAGGAATCAATTATCAAGCACGTACAGAATCGTACATCGTAAGTTAAACGCTATGTAGTACACTTCGTCGTATTTGTCGGTGATGATTTTCTTCTAATGCATGATGAAGCTCGCAATGGATTAGTTCTTCAAATTTTAATCTTATTCGGTACATATGGGATGCATCTGGAATAACAGTACGACGATAAAAATCCCACCAGATACATTCCAGCAGCTTTGTGATGCTATATTAGAGAAGTGCGGAAGTATTCCTGATGAGCATGTTTACAATCTGATCTCACGTATGCAAAGAAGTTGTCATATCAGATGAGGTAATAAAGAATGCTTTTTTGGATAATTTAGTTTTTTTCTTATATACTATAAGTAAATTTATCACTTTTTACTTTCTTATACCTAATATTAGGAAGTACAATAATCGTGATTTTTTCGACCTCGAGATTTTGATTGATATATACGTTTTGAACCCTGCTGAATTTATTCTATCTTCCGAATGATGTCTGTCGGTGCGTGTGTGTGTGGATGTGTGTGTATGTGTGTATCCATAATAACTCAAAAAATTCTAATGAGAGACATCCCAAATTTAGCAGTTAAGATTTTCAACATTTTAGGTGACACATTAAATTTGGTAAATTTGGTACCACCAGAAGAGACATAATGAATGAAAGAAGAAAAAAATGTATAATTTTGCGAAAAAAAAATTTATTGTATTTCTGGACGAATCTCCACGAATTATAATAAATTTATAGAAAAAAAATCTGTCGGTATATCTGTAGTATCGCGATAGCAGCCACAGTTTTTGAGATAAAGCTTTCAAATTTAGTACACATGTTCTAAAGGCCAAAGACAATAATAAATTCGGTGATGAGCAAAATTGGTCAGCTGAAAAGAGGTCCAATGGACCCAAACTTTTCTGAAATCAGGAGTAAACAGGAACACCATATGGGGTATGAAGAATGAAGAACACTATTTTTACTGAAAATACCATTTAGTAAAAGTTGGAAATTAAATAGAAATAAAACAATCTGGAGATAAATTTCAAATGGCAACTGGTGTAGATATTGATACAAGAGGGAAACATGAGAATGACGAACAAGAAAAAGCAGGTGATGAAAATGAGGACAGTTCAAGAAAATGAAGGAGGAACAGGAAAAGGCAGTTGAGGAACATAGAAAAGCAATTGATAACATTGAAGATACATTAGACGAACATGAAAAAACAGTTGATTGCTCAGAACTACTACGCGAACTTTTCAAGAAATGGTATACTCAACGAATTTTTAATACAGATACACCGAATTCCACTCTAAAGGTCAAATTTTTAGAATATTTGGGTCCAGTTTCTTGATGGGAAATGACCGTTTTGATAATTTCCTAACATGAAGACTACAAAAGTGGCACGGAAAGCCTCACTGTTGCTCTCAACTTTAATGTTCCATAACTGTTTTGTAAAAAACATGAAAAAAATGAATTCTGTTTTATTATATATGTTATGCTACGGTTTTATATATTCTGACATTATTCTCTAGCAACTATCAGTCATACTGACTCAAGTTCAATGCACCATGCTATATGCATTCCGAATTACCGCAACCTACTATATAGAGAAAGAAATAAATAAAAATAGTAACAATATTTTGACATCGTGAGGTTAATGAGACTCTCAAATAATGTAAGGCGTTAGAAAATAAAAGCAAAACAGTTAGGGAAGAAAATATATATTGTGAATAAATGATTCGGTGTTATTGTTATCATTGCTTAGATTAAATTCGTAACTACTAAATGACCTCAGTTCATTAATCAAAGTAGGCTATAGCCTTAAACTAGTATTTGTGATATATTGTAATTTAATTGATGGGAATTTCGTCGGGATAGGACAAAAAAAAAAGAAACTAACTCAGTTCAATCGCTAACGTTTCGTCTATAATTTAGTCTTCTTCAGAGCTATGAACAGTATAATTTAAAATTCAGAGCTCTGAAGAAGTCTAAATTATAATCGAAACGTTAGCGATTGAACTGAACTAGTTTCTTTATTTTTGTCCTATCCCGGCGAACTTCCCATCAATTAATATTTCTAACACAAAGATGTCCCTCATATATATTGTAACACCTAAGAGGACAGGCAGAAGAAAATTAATTTGTCTTAAAAAACATTGATGACTTTAACAAAAATTCTCAAACTTAACTGAACAGAACATGTTTAATGCAGGCTGTACTTTTCAAACATATTATAATAAATTTCTAATAAAATATTATTTTTAACCGAAAGCACCATTCGAGTACAACATAAAAATTCAAATGAAACCTAATCTCACTAATTTACACCACATACAAATATAAAAAATAATCACAAAATTTTCATCCATTGTCTATGTGCATATATAAACATATTATATTAGGTATGCTGTTATTTTTATAATATAACCTTTGGCTATAGAAATTCTTTATGGTCGTTTATTGTAATAATTGTCAAAAAGTTGTATTTCAATTTTTATCTCCATCATAATGTAAAAGTAAAATGTGTTAATCTGAGAATTTGTTACGTCCACTAATTTTGTTAATAATCACTTTAATTTCTCAATTTAGAAATTTCATTTTATACATTAAACATTGAAATATGTTAATATTTTTAACACATATAGGAATAGCTATTATAGGTCAATGACTGATCATATTTAATGTCCTGTTTTCTCTGTTTTCAATATTGATATGATAATTCGAACCTCGACAAAATTTTTGGGCATTCTCGTGAACGGACACAATTAAGTACATACAGGGTGAATCAATTTCGACTTTCACGCCTAAACTCAATTGCATTTAGAAACAGCCTAGAATTGTTCTCTCAAATAGATACAGTCAATAGTCGCGTGTGCAAAACGATGGAAATCATTTGAAATATTTACATACTGTACTTTCTAATTTGACTAATATCGTTTCATGAGTTTTATACTTTCAGCTTTTATAATATGAATCTTTTGTGTAGCTATAAAAGTTCATATTTGGATATACTAAGGTTTTTTTGAATGAAATAACTACCTTTACATAACCTAGTAATATGTCGTTAAACATTTAAATCTGATTAAATGCTTCTTATTTAATGCCAAGCAATTCATTTCAGTTTACTTACGTTAGCAAATTTTGGATGGTATGGTTAAGTGGTTAAAATACGGTTAAAAACATTTTGCATAAATTACTTTTGAACCACGGGGTCAACACTCCTGTTGAGAAGACCTGTGGATATTATATGTAAATATGTTTTTCTATTACCTATAATACAATAATTACTTAATTTTGGATAGCGTCCAAGATTTTCAGTATATCTTTAGGTTCTGTTTCTCATTCACCATAGAGTAACAATGTGTTCTAAACCATGGCGTCTTTGTGCTTTATATAACAATACAAGTTACGTATCACTTGGCTCTGTAAGAAAAAATCAAGTTTCCTTTTAGCCAACTTAGCTATATCAATAACATGTGTTGTGGTGTGATACAAAAAAAAATATATCGCAGATGACACTAGTCAACACTAAAAATTGTTTTCGACTTAAAAATAATTAATTACTAATTACTTTTAAATTTAGCATGAGAAAAAACAACATCAACCTTTAAAACTCTTAGTTAGCTCTCAGTTCTAAGATATTATATCTCATGTGGTTTATAGAGGAATACCAACTCTGTTCTTATAATGTACCTCATGTGATGCCAACAAAATTCATTTGCCCCTTAACATATCAAATGATGGGGCTCATGAAGAAGTTTGCTGAGGGGATGAATCAGAATGGAGAAACTTTCAAGTACTTGAGATGAAAATTTCCACTACTGAGTGATGTGTAAGATTAAGGAGGATATTTTTGTGGGTCCGCAAATTCGTGAGTTTCTTAAGTATGAAATTTTCCTGCAAGTGCTCCAGGGTCAAGAGAAAGCAGCTTGAAAACCGTTTAACAGTATCGTCCATGGCTTTCTGGTAAACCGAATAGCTGAAATTGTTGCAACACCCCCGTCCAATTGTTGGCATAACACAATAAGCTGGGGGTTGTACTTATTGACCGGTAGCTCAGTAAGCAGGTCGTGAATTAGGGCTTCGATTGATTTGAGTTGTCACCAAAATCTAGGCTGGGCGCCAGGACTTTTGCAAGTACCAAATAATTAAAATTTTATTTTAAAAGGTAAAGATAATGTTGAAACTTGAATTCGATTGGTAAGGAAGTGAAATAAAAAAGATATGATTTTTATAAAAAAGTATAATCAGGACTAGTATGTATGTACAATATATACAATATATTCAAATTAATGGTGGTTGAGGACCCAAAAAAACAAAAAAAAATGATATGAAATGATGAAAACAAAAGAAAAATGATGTTATTGAGAATACAAAAAAATTGAGTTACTGATCTCCTCACAACACAAATCGCTTCTGACCAAATAAATGTTTACTGGGGACGAAGATCTTACGTATTTCCAAGGGGTTAGTCCAGCGAAGAATCCACCAACGGCTTAGCTTTATTGGGTTCGGTGTCAATTTGACTAACCACTGTCAGTACTGCAGTTACCCTTGAGAAAAATGCCAGTTGTGTAAAATATAGTTTTTCTGTTTCACCCTGTATATAATGATCAGTTCGATCCACCAGTTATCCTCCTCTCTTGGTCCAGGTATTTACATAAAAAAGGGGAGAGTTTTATGAGATCAGTATTATAGGCAAAACAAAATTCAAAGCTATGACGTTTGAACTGTCCAGCTACGTAGACAAAATATGAGTTAACACAAATTTACAGAGTAAATTGCAAACTAAACAAACTAGGATCGGTATCCTACAATATTTTAGGAAGTTGAAGACTTAAACTAACTTAAGTATCAATAAAAGTTACGTTAAATAGACAAAATACTAGTCCAACAAATAAACTAGGTGTAGCTACGATAATAAACAAGTGAAATAGGTATTCACTAAATGTTAAGATATTTTTATACTAAAAAAAATTAATCTTCAAGAAAATAGAATTTAGAATGTCTGTATACAGACAGACAATTAGAAAAGATAACGTAAATAAATATTTGCTAAATATAAAACAATACGAGTTTTTCAAATTAAAGGTAACGTTAAAATAAATCATTTATTGGTTCCTCGGAGAGAGGTTCTAATGAATAGCAGATAAAGTTAAATAAAGATATATACTTGACTACATGTTTAAGTTAGATAATTAAAAGTTAATCAAGTGCCAGATAACTAGGCAGGTATCTTTGCCAGAAAACTAGGCAAAGCTCCACTAGAGCAGCGTTCATGATTAAATACTAAGTAAACGTTCAAGGAAGCAGTCGATATTTTAAATTTAGAAAAACCTTACGTTTCTGAGGTCTGGTTGATAAATATATGCACTGGTATAAAATAATCCACCACAAAACAAATGCACCAAATTAGATAATTTTCACAATTTTCACAGGTTATAAACAAATAGCTTTGGTCCAACCAGGTGTACCAATCTCCAAATGTCACTAGTCCACTTTCAGAGCACTACCAACGTAGCTAAGTGACCTAAAACATCAACAGGCAAAGACAGAAAACAACTAACTACGATACAAAATGGCGACATCTGTTGCCGAGTAAATCTAAAATTTACAATAACCGAAAGTTAGTTTAAATTAACACACGAAATTATTACAATATCAAAGTGATATTAGATAAATTGCCAGCAAGGCACGATAAATTGATACTAATCAATATTAATTATGGCTGTTCCAAAGAATCAAGGTGAACTGATCACCGAAAAGCAAATTCGCCCAAGGCGTAAATTAAGATAATTACGGTACAATATTATTATGAAAATTACCTCAAAGGTACTTTAAATCAGTATAGCAACTTTTTAAATAATGATTAGCATAAAATCACAATATAATACCAGAAAACATATAAATTTTACCAGACCGCAGAACTAGAGATGGTTTCCATCAGAACGCGGCACCAGAGACAACCACTGTCTCTGGCTGCCCTAGTAAGAAGAAAGTAGCATCGTAGTATTCTGCTACCTAAACTCGATTATAGTTTGGAAAGAGACAGACATTTGAGAGTAGAGTATGAGCAATAAAGATAGATAGATATTTAGTGCAAAAATCTTTAAAACCGATTTTTCCAGTAGAAATCAGTGGCGCCATCTGGACTAGACTAGCAGAAACTTAATTCCTCGCGGAACACAACAAACTGGAATGAAATAGCTTGCAATTTCGTTACATTGTAAGAAACCTTCTAGAGAAGTATCATCTTAGTATCCTAGTATCATTGTCACTCAAAATTCACTTTCCCGACTCTCATCATTTCCTTCCTGACATCTGCGATTCAGTCCTGACATCTTCGATCCAGTGAATGAAGAATACGATTCGGCAAGATATTATAGGAATAGAAAGAAAGTAGCAGGTTAGGTGCAACGTATTTATATTTGCGTAATGTGTAATCAATCCAACCATAGATATTGAAGATCTCTGAAATACTATTTAGCCTAACATTTACCTTGGTTAACATAAGCACTTATAGACCAGTAAAATTAAGGGTTTTTCAAAACGATAATTTCCAACCATTCCCGACCAATACCATTCGATTCAGTATGTTTTTAAATTCTCATGGTCAATTTTACCGTACGTTATATGAGCAAGAATTTAATTTATAAACAATTAAAGTTGTGAAAATGATGAAAATCGATGTTTCTGAATGTTCAACTTCAAACGCTGCGAAAACGGCAACAGATAGAGAAAAATTGCTCAGAACATTTTTTATAGAGCGTTAAATTCTCTTCAAAAAAGTCCACAACGGCATATCTCTACGATGAATAGGTAAGGCGTTACAATGAGTTAAATATTTATTATTTTTCTTCTGTATATCAGTCAGCTGTACAAGTAACGCGCATGCGCGATTAACAGACTCGTAGGCCGCGTAATGGCCGCCTGCGCAGAACATTTGAAAGTAGACTTGCTGTAAATCTTTCATAATTTTCTTATTTTTACAACGTTAGCAAATGTATTTATCACTTTTTTGGTCTAGATATAATTATTATATACTTTTATGTATACTCAAACACCTGGAAAATTATTATTAAGTTACAAGATAAATTATTATTAAGTTATGAGCTGTTCAGTTTGATACTAATAGTCGTCGCAGTTATAACGCGCAGTTATACAGTTTACTGGTTGTAAGCCATTTTTACATTATCATTGTGGTTGTGCTGTTGATTAATATAAAATAAACCGATCAAAAATGTCGCTAGAAGAAAATTGTTTTATATGTGAAGGAACTCTGCAAATGGGCAAGACTGTAACAGTAAAACAAAAATCGAATCGTTTATAGAAAACAGCAAGAAACGTGAGGATAAGAAATGGAATCAAATAGAAAATGTTAATGAAGTTACTGTTCATGATAAGTGTAGAAAAGCGTATTCCTCAAAAGATAATTTGAAGCCTGGCTCTGGAATTCCAAAAGAGCGATACCCACGTCGTTTAAGTGTGCCGCAATTTAATTTCGAAGAAAATTGTTTCTTATGTGGAAAAAAGTGGATACGCGTTGCGTATACAGCTAACCAGTACGCAGTAGAAAAATAATAAACATTTAACTCATTGTAACGCCTTAACTATTCATCGTAGAGATATGCCGTCGCGGACTTTTTTGAAGGGAATTTAACGCTCTATAAAAAATGTTCTGAGCAATTTTTCTCTATCTGTTGCCGTTTTCGCAGCGTTTGAAGTTGAATATTTAGAAACATCGATTTTCATCATTTTCACAACTTTAATTGTTTATAAATTAAATTCTTGCTCATACAACGTACGGCAAAATTGACCATGAGAATTCAAAAAAAAAAAACTGAATCGAATGGTATTGGTCGGGAATGGTTGGAAATTATCGTAAAAGTGGGCCTGATTTTTGCTTAATTTGATTGGTCTATTATATAAAAAAGGAACAGTGTGGGCAATAAAACAGATCCCTGTGACACCATATTTCTTAACATATGCACATTACACTATAAACTTTCTATAAATTCCAGTAGATTTTAGAGGGAGAATTTCTAAATGTCATTGTATATTAAATTAAAATTAAACATAAAGTTAAACGTTGCGATAAAAGCGACCCTAAATGAATAAGCAGCTAAATCCCACCTATGTTTTCGTATTATTGAGCATTATCGTTCATTTTTCTTTTTCGGCCTACTTGTAATTATTCGCTACGAATCTGATGTTTTGTAAAAAAAAGGGCTTAACATTATATATCCATTTATTGAGATTAATAACGATTATAAGTAATTTTAACACCATTCTACTCCATTGAGAAATATTTAATTTTGCGGTAGGTTCGCATGAAGTGATTAACATGGCGTTACAGGTGAACAATCCACTGTAGACAATCTTATACAGGGTGATTCATAGGGAATGGGTAATATTTTACCTGCCGATTATATAGCGCAAAATATTAATTTTTTTGCTTAATAACTTGTGGTCAAATATTAATACCTACTGAGATGCAGGGTGTTAAAGGTATAAAAATAATTCAGTAACATTATTATATTTCAGTTATTTTTTCACACATAAACATAAAAGTGGGTACAATTAGGTTTTTGACATAAGAAAATCGAATAAGCTAACATTTTTGGTGTATCGCATAGAGGGCGCTACCTAAACTATCTTGGTTTAACGGAATCCGTCATAACTTTTTTGTACCCCGTTCATTTATAATCTCATTGCAATTTTGTTATATAACCATTATTTAAAAAAAAAAAAAGGGATACTTGTTTGCATCCCTATCGAGATATTTACATTTTAGAAAATCCTGCGCACTCATTTTTTTTTTACTTTTTTGCAATGATCCTCTCTTTCCTCCTCAAAATTAATAATTTGTACTTAGTTAATATAAGACAACATCCTGATTAATTAAAGAGTAGGTGCTAAAAAATGTTTGACAAAGTTATGCTATGGAAATGTGTGAAACATACTGACACAGATGTATTTATTTCCTATCTGTCAAATATTTATTGTGATATTTGAATTGCTGGTGGTTGTTAATTATAAAATGTGTTAAAGTAAAGGTGTGAATATGCCACGACATAACGATTTTACTAATGAAGAGATGAGAGCTATTATCTGTGTTTATGCATGAGCAAATTTATATGGCTTTGCTGCAGCTATAGTATATCGACAAACATATTCTGGTAGAAGACAGCCTAATTACAAGATTTTTCAAAACTTGTTCAATTAATTAGGCGAAACAGGTTCATTTCGCCCCAAGAACCATACAGGACGTCCCAAAATTATACGACCTGACCAAGAAGATGAAGTTTTAGTTCAAGTAACTAGTGATCCCGAAACCAGTACACGCCGTTTGTCATTAGCTACTGGAATTAGTCAGTATTCAATAGTAAGACTGTTGAAAACGGAGAAGTTTCACGTTTTATTTTACTCCAGTTCAAAATTTACTTCCACGGGTTTACCCAACTAGAGGTAGTTTTTGTCGCAGGATGCGAAGAAAACAAAATGAAGACCGTTCATTTTACAAAAAATATCCTCTTTACAGACGAAGCTGCATTTACGAGACGCAGTGTTTTTAACTGGCGATATAGTAATTATTGGCAATTAGAAAATCCGCATTTAATCAGGGAAAGGCATTTTCAATATGAATTTAAGATTAATGTATGGTGTGGCATAATTGGAGACAAATTTTTAGGTCCAATTAAACTGCCTCCCAATTTAAACGGAGAACTTTACCTAATTTTTTAAGAAACCAGTTACCAGAACTTTTTGATGATATACCTCCAATCGTAAGAATACACATGTGATACATGCAGGATGGAGCACCACCACATTTTCCTCTACAAGTAAGAATTTACTTGAATGAAGTGTTTCCAAACTGCTGGATAGGTCGTGGGAGTCAGTTTCCTTGGCCACCTCGTAGCCCGGATTTCAACCCAATGGATTTTATGTTTGTGGTTACATGAAGTCCCTTATTTACTCCAAAACAATAGATATTCGTGAAGAGTTGTGGAGAAGAATTCAGGAAGCTGCTGATATTATCACAACTAACCTAGTCACTTCCTTTTCTGTAAGAAAAGAAAGTGACACATAAAAACAACATTCCAACTTTTATAAACACCTAACAGATTCTGGTCATACAATAACTGATGACTATCAACCTAAAATATTACATGTTTGTGGGAAAGTAAAAAATTTAATTCATTAGAAGTAGAAAATCATTGTGCAAACGACTAAAACGCTGTATTGAAGTGGATGGTGACAATAATATAGAATATGTTCTCTGAGAGATGAAACACTTTTATTTGTAGTTTCAAAATATTTTGTTTTTACTTCGTTCTTTCTATTCAAGTTGATAAATAAATTATAGTTTTATCTTTTAAATTGTTTAATTTATTTCCGCCATTTTTAGAATTTAAAAATACTCACCTTTTTTCAGCTCTTCAGATATTTAGTATTAAAAGTTATTTTTATTAAAATGGCAAATAGAATATTACAAATTATGCATTTTGAGGAGGAAAGAGAGAATCACTGCGAAAAAGTAAAAAAAAATATGTGTGCGCAGGATTTTCTAAAATGTTAGATAATTGTACCGACTTTTATGTTTATGTGTGAAAAAATAACTGAAATATAAAAACATTACTGAATTATTTTTATAAATTCAACACCCTGTATCTCAGTAAGTATTAATATTTGACCCCCAGTTATTAAGCAAAAAATTAATGTTTTCCGCAATATAATCGGCAGGTCAAATATTACCCATTCCTTATGAATCTCCCTGTATTTATGACTTACTGGACCAACGAAAGCTTGATCAGCAAAGTCATATGCACTGCGTCAAAAGACTGGATGATGGAATTTCATTTTAAAAAGAATCAGTATGTAAAATGCCATAGATTTATCAGGTATGTGTTGTAGAAGAGAATGACACTTATTTTTCTTTAAAAGTCAATAGATAATATTATGTTACAACGATCTAACACACTGAAGCAACTTAAGGTAATTTTATACGATATGCTGTAATGTAGAGACCTGTTGAATTCGTGTATTTCACAAGATTCAATACTTTGACCTCTTTTAGTGTCAATTAATAAACATTGTCTAACTTTAATGTTCACTAGATATCTATTTGCAAATTTAAAATTAGTACACAACTTACACTAACGTAGGGGGGGGGGGGGGGGAAAAGGTAAAAAAGGGGGGGGGGTAAAGAAGGGGGGGGGGGGGGGGGGGGGGGGGGGGGGAGAGAAAAAAAACAAGGGGGGGGGGGGGGGGGGGGGAGAAGGAGGGGGGAAAGAAAAAAGGGGGGGGGGGGGGGGGGGGGGGGGAGGGGGGAAAAAAAAAAAAAAGACCCCGGGGGGGGGGGGGGGTGTGGGAAGGGGGAAAAAAAAAAAAAAAAAAAAAAAAAAGAAAGGGGGGGGAGGGGGGGGGGAAAACCCCTGTTTTTTTTTTTTTTTTAAATAAAAAAAAAAAGGGAGAAAAAAAGGGGGGAAAAGGGGAAAGGGAAAAATATTTTTAAAAGGGGAAATTGGGGGTTGCGGGGGGGTTTGGGGGGAAGGAAAAAAAAGGAAGGGAAAACTTTATTACCCGCCCAACACTAGCAATTGCCAACATCTCCAAGTATTGCTGAGTCCAGTTATTAATATGTGATATAAATATGCTGCATTACTTTTATGAGATTTCTTAATTTCATAATATTCATACATTATTTGTTTAAAATACATAGTTTTACAACATTGTCAAGGGTTTAGGTAAGGTTGGTACCTATACTTATACTCGTAGTATAATATCAACTCCAACTCCTTTGATATTTCAAGATTAAATCATAGCATAGTCAACTAGTTTCCATAATATGAATAAACCCTTATTGATAATTGGATCTGCACGGTACCCGGTTAGAATTATTATCTGGAACTCCCATTATTTTATTTATTTTAGTTTTTTATATAAGTAACGAGTCAAATTTTAAGTCAAAATTAGATTTTACGAGGCGTACATGTACAAGATATTCCATTATGGGTAATAACCCTGTATTTTTTATAAGTCGGATAGTAAGTTGAAATTAATTATATCTTTAATCAATAGGAGAGATTCTAATATTTCTTCCCATGAGAAACATATTATCATTATTAGTATTCTTACTTCTCAAAGAAATCTGCTGTTATTCCACATCCCACTTGAACTTTTTAAAGTACAGTAAAATTAATGACTAGAATGACGTGTTTTTTTAAATATTTTTAATACTATAAAATATCCATAGTCAATAGTTAATCAATAAGATTGTTTATTTTCTTTGTTACATGTATATTGTATTTGCTTGCTACCATATATTTTATTATATTTGTTTAGTTAATGTTTGTCATGTGTTATATTTATTACCTATTTCTATATTATAATTGGGTTTTGACAGTTAGAATTGTAAATTAGGAAGTAAATATCTTTCAATAAAATACACAATAGAAATAATAATAGGATAACATATAACTTTTTATTAGGATAGATAATCCACCTAAGTTCAGTTTATCAATGCCAAGTAAATAATACAGATGTTGATTACACTGCATTCAACAACCGCTCCAGCTAGATAACCAGCAGCTATATTACTTGGCAGCTAGGAAATCAAACCGTACATGCAACACTTTAAAACTGTCACTCAAATCCGAAAACATCTTAATGATTCCTTGATTGAGGAAAGAACTCCCTTCCACGGTTCCGCCACTGGCTCAATAAGAGAGTAGAGAATGTGAGTCCATTCCCTTGCAGTCGGTCTGGGATAGGCCCCTCCCCCGAGAGCCCCTCTCCCACACTAGTTAGTTGAGTTGTAAGGCCTGCCTGTCAACTGATCGCCTGCCTCTACTCTAGTTAGTTGTCCGTAGTCTAGAGTCTGGCAGTGTCGTATTTTGCCCATTTAACTAATAAAGCATGTGCCTCCTTACGCTGTGACAATCACAAAGTAAAATAATACAAATTATCCAATATGGACGGACACCAATTGACAGTTTTTAAGTGTTGATTTAAATGAGACAGAACAATCTCGGTGTCTAGACAGGATCATTTACATCCACAAAGCTCTAGATGCAAATGCAATTGTCAATAATAATTTCAGTACAGTGCATTTGCGTCCAGGGATAAAAATATCTCTCTGTGCAGACAATGTGAAAACGACATGCACCAAAACGTATGCCTTATTCTTCCTCGACTACTTGAGATTTCCTTATTTGACCGGCAATTAATTAAAGCATCCGTTAGTGATTCGAGTGTAATAAACTTCCTAAGTGGATATCCTATTATGGTGCAAAACTGAGCAAATAGTGATATGTGATTAGTGACATGCCGGAAAAAGAAGCGGACTTTCAAGCCGCTATGTCTGCAGGACTACCCATGCAGTTTCCGTCGGCTTTTGCGGCGTTCCATGCACCCTTACCGGTTGACCAAAGGACCCACGAAGGGAGATATGTTTGGGACCATAGGATGCAACCGCCTGGAGGACCATTTCACCCACCAGCACCACCAAGGTAAGAACTATAAGACGACACAATTTTTAACACCAGTTGCGGGAAATGGATTAATCGAAGGAACCAATTTTCTTTCTTTAATCGCACACACAAGATATTTACAGTAATCGTTGGATAAATTTATGAAATGGAACCTTTTAAAATTTTAAATTTAGTCTTCCAAAAAATAAATTTTTCATGCATTTGGAAAATGTTTATCTCTTGACTTAAGTAATTACTTCCTTATTATTATTTCTTCAAAGATTCAATATTAATGATAAATGATCATGAATTATTTTTCAAGTCAATTAAAACCGTGGCATTATGATAGGAACTAAAATAATGAAACCATTCCCGTAATAAATTTAGATGAAAACACGTCTATGAAGAAATTCGGTTTAGGTATCTAAAGCACTAATAGCAAAGATTTATTGTTAAGTCAAATAGTGTGAAGTAGTCAGAAAAGAATGTATAAAATTTGTGTTTACATTGTTTGTTTATCTTGTCTTAAGCTATATTTACGGTTGCTAACTACAACTATAAAAATCTATCTGGGAAAATGTCAATTAGCTTGATGAATACAATTTAGTTAGTAGTTAATTGATTTGATAAATGACTCGTCATAAAATGAAAAATGGACTAGAAGAAAATAACTTAAAAACGGGTTATGATGACATTGTAGTTAAATCCATTAAATATTTTTCTACAAATTTTTCAGTAAATATCAAATACATACATTGTCTAATCGATTTAAATTAATTTGATTATTATAATAATTTAATGCTTTAAAAGAAACTCGATAAAATTCGTTCATGTTCATTTTATTGGACAAATAGGTACATGATTCCATTTAACCAGTTGGAAATAATATTACTGCATTTTACGATGCGGTTTTCTTAACTTTTAATTCGAAAAGCAAACGAATGATAAAAACGAAACAAATAGGTATAAAAGGAATAAAATCCTTTATGCTTCTATTAGATTAGAGGCGTGTATATTTAAAATAAACAAACATAGTTTAGATGCGGATTTTCTGCAATTTGTAGGATTTATTTAGGGATTTTAAACCGGAACAACCGAAATAACAAACATTTTAACGACATCGTTAAATATATACCCACATTCAAAGATAAAATAAAATGGGTACATCTTAACAATCTCCTTTTCGTAGAAATGTCAGCACGCAACCGTTGTAACATTGACGCATTGCTTGAAATCTTTTGGATTTCAACAAACTCATGATCTCTTTTGTATCGATAGACAGGTCCTAAATTCTAAATTTACCGTCCTGAGCCACCCTCCCATGGTCATAGGACAGTAGCGACGGACTTTAGCTTCACTGAGTCTTTTCATACGACTGCATATTTAACAGAGAACGACAATAAGTAGGAGCTATTTAGTAGAGATCCGAGAGCATATTAATGGGATTACTAATCTTTGTTTTCTTATTACTGATTTATAAATGAAAATAAGTGATGATTACACAAACAGGTAACTTGTTAGTATTTTTGTTTTCATTAAGCGGGTAAACATAAAAACATAATAAAAGTTTTATTTGAAACATAAATTCGAACGAAATAAATAATACACAATCAAGATATAATATTTAAAATAATCAAAATAATAATACAAACTATAAGGTTAATCCATATTTAAATTGTGCATAAAAGTCCATCTGTTTGATACCAAATTTGAAACGCTGTTTATGGAATAAATAATTAAAACACATAATTAATTATATAATACGAGATAACGTTTTTATATTCTAGGACTGGGCAGTTTTAAACTTTGATACAATTTTCCATCAAGTTTTTATTAATCACATATGCTTTGGAAACTTGTATGTCAATTTAGAGAACAATTGCAACATTATCAATTTCATTAACTGTTAGTTTGTGTTGTCGCTTGTCGCGCATTGTTAACTTCTTAAAATAAATAAAATTGAATACCGTGCCGTTATAAAATTCCTTACAAAACAAGGGAAAACTCCAAAAATTATTCTTGAGGAAATGCTGGATGTATAAGGGAATGATTATCCTTCCAAGTCAACTATTTTTGAGTGGTCAAAACTGTTTAAATGTGATCAAGAATCATTGAACGATGATCCTCGTCCAGGTCGCTCTGTTGACGTGATCACATCAGATGTTGAAAAACCAAGTGTCTGGTACTGAATGCAAGATTGAAGAAGCGGCAATTAGCATTCGGAGTTGTAGAAACCACGGTTTTCAGAATTCTACATGACTACCTTGGAATGACAAAGGTTAGTGCAATATAGGTTCCACGAATGCTTTCGCCATTCCAAATGTGTGTTTGGTAGAGACGGGTGAACAATTATTCTTGGCGCTTTGTGAAGACGAACCAGATTTAATAATCAACCAACCAAAACGTCTTTATTGACTTTTAAAAAGAAAACAGTACAAGTTCAAAAGGCGAAGTTTAGCACATGGCTATTCTTACACTTAGCCTTTATATCTTAATTATTAACCAAATTACTTATTATATCTACTACTATTTGGTAACAATAATACAACTATTTGTTTAAAAGAAAGAAAGAAAAAAATTAAATAAAATATTTCAATTAGGATAATTGATTGTTGAAGAGCTATCAAATGATCCTTTAATCTAAAATTTTACGGAACTCAATGGACACATTATTATATTTCTAAAACAGTTATATAATTTTACAGCATTGTATGTAAAAGTTCTCTGAAACATGGCTGTTTTATGTTTTGGCATGGTTAGTGAATTATAATGCCCAATATTAACTTGATGAATATTACTGCGTTTTTCTTTTAGGTAAATCGGTATAGATATAACCATTAGACGCGACAAAAATTATAGAAAAAGATATTTATATAAACATTTAGGGTTTAACCAACCTAAGCGTTGTATAGTTGTAGTAAGTATTTTCTTAAATTGTTTATTAACCTACAACATTTATTTTGATTTTTTTTGAAGGCGGCCAGCAGTAATACTGTCTAAACAAGGGTAGTAAACTATGTTTTAGTAAATTAATTTAGATAGAACTAGGCTTTGGCACAATGTTTTTCTGGTATTGTAATTTAGTATTTGTCTGTCACAATATAACAATTTAAGTGTCAGATAACATTGTTTAGAGAGATTGGAGACGTGGTCAGTAAATCTGAGATGTTCGTTAAAATGTAATCCATGATTTTTTTCAGAGAAAACAAAGCGAATAGTTTCGTTGCTTATACAAATATTCGTGCTAATTTTTAGCTCATCTCTTTTTTTATTATGGCAGAACAACATTACTTTAGATTTTGAAGCATTTAAGCATAGGTTATGACTTTGAGCAAAGTCACTAATATGAGCCAGTTCGCTGTTGATTAGCATAGTAGTATGATTCGAATTTCCAGTGTCAAAATGATAATAAAGCTGCGTATCATCAGCAAAGAACTGTATACGTGCGTGCTTAATTCTTTTGTGTAAATCTGACGTACATATTAAGAAAAGAGGGGGCCCAATATAGAGTCTTGAGGAACGCCAGAAATGATAGGTTTCGAGGAAGATACTTAATTATTTAAAATGACATTTTGCATCCTGTCTCTTAAATAATTACACAGAAAAAGTAGAGTAATCTGATCAAAACAAAAATATTTGCATTTGGCTAAAAGTAAATTGTGTCGAAAGCCTTGCTGAAATCTAGAAGCATCAGTTGTAGCTTCTTTTTTTATCTAAAGCTATTATTATATTATTCGTCATATTCAACAATGCGGAAGCAGCACTATGCCCTTTCTAAACCCCGACTGGTGAGTAGGAATTATTCTGGTTTTCGATAAATAATCATGAATCTCTTTCTAAAATTTTTATTATGATCCTGAATCGAAACAAGAGTCGACGCAGTGGCATGCCAAGGACTACAGCCCTACCAAGATCACTCATTCTGCAGAAAAAATAATGGCAATCATTTTTTGGAACTGTCAGAAAATTTTCTATATTGATTATGTGAAGAAGGGTAGCACAGTAACGGGAGAGTATTATTCAAGCTTAATGCATCCCCTATTAGACATTTTATTAATTCAATAATATATATAATTGTATTATTTATATTATTTGCTATTTATTTATTTTAAAAAATATAGTTTAATTTAGCACAAATTTGGCACAGATATTATTGTAACTTTACGATAGCTAGTATCATAATTGAGATAATTTAGAGATAATTCATTGCTTATATTCAGTTATGGTGTTGACCATCACAATATTATGTAAAACTGCTTCATTGTACATTGAAAATTTTTAAAATTTAATTTGTGATCGGGGGCAGAAATAGTGACGGCGTTAATTTGATAATTACTAATTTAATTTAAAACTAGTCAGTTTTTATAACTGCCTTGAATTGTTAAAAATGATTCTCCTCTCAATCTGTTTTTGTTGTATCATTGTTATGTCGAGTTCCCTAAAAAAATACATTTTTCTCTAATCCGCTCTAAGCTTGATCCATAGTAAATATATCATCTCAAAATTACAGTTAATCCAGAATAGTCTGTTATCCAAGTATGAGTCTATGTTGTAGATTCGATTAATTTAATTAATACTACTTCCAAGGGGAAGAGAAGTAAATACCTGCTTTTTTCTTGGTACTTAAAATTGTTTATTATACGGAGTTACTGCCACAATTATGGTATCGTTAACAAACATTTACTTCGAGATTTAAATAATTTGAATCACGCCTACTAACTGGTATACATATATGGATGAATTCACAAGCAATTAGGACAAAACTTTTTATTAATAACTTAACATTTAATTTAAAAGTCAACGTTTCAGTAGCTGATTACTACCATCTTCAAAACTGCAAGAACCAATATAACATAATAGTATACAATGTATGTAAATTCACAAAAAGTATGTATATTTGTATAATAAATAAAAGAAAACAGATAAATAAATTGGATAATTAAAATTTGTTGATGTTTTTTTGTGGGAATTAAATTGGATAAATATTTAAGAAATCCTCAATTTCTCAATAAGTCGACATTTCCACAATATTTATTATCTTCTTCAATATTATCTAAACGTCGACTTAATGAGAAATTGAGGTTTTCTTACATTTTTATCTACTTTAGTTCCAACAAGAAAACATCAACATATTGATTAGTAATGGATACTAAACTTTCATGCAATAATTAGAATTATTCAAACAGTAAAACAACTTTTTTTAATGTTTGAATAATTTTAAAAGCCAATTTTTACATCTGTTCTCTTTTGTTTATTATATCAATATTTTTCTATTTGCAAATTTATGTACATTGTATACTATTATATTGTATTGGTTCTTATAGCACTGAAGATGGTAGTAATGAACTACCGAAACGTTGGCATTTAAATTAATTGTTGTCATTAATAAAAAGTTTTGTCCCAATTTCTTGTGAATCCATCCATCCTTAGTTCGAGATATATTTTATTAGGTCATTTACATAAATGGTGAGAACGGAGGCCTCATTACTGAACCGTGTGGAACTGTTATCTCTGTTTTATTTCCTATATATCATCATACTGTAAGTAATATTTTTCTGGTCAACATATATGCAGTAAGCCACTGTAACGCGTTTGTCCTAATTCCTTAATTCGATGTCAATTCTATTGAGAGCTTTTAAGAGGGCTAATCGAACCAGTGTTTGTAAGGTAATTTTTCAAAATTTATTTCTTCCATACGGTTTGGTCAAATTACACCAAATTTGGAGGATCAGTAGTTGAAAGTGTACTAGAGGATACATGTATATCTATTTTAATTAATTTTCACTTTATATGGGGAAAATTTATACTATAAATATAAGTGAAATTTGAACGTGCTTAGCTCCTAAATTATGATATCAATCGGTAAAATTCGAGGTAAAATTCATACATGTCTTCTAGAATGAATCTTCATAATTATGCTCAGCAAGTTTCAAACTTTTATTGCGTACTATTTGGTTAAAATGAATTTTCTAAATAAGTATCTTTGTCACTACAAATGGAGCAAGGAAGTGCTACCTCTATCGGGAATCGTACCTCAATGAAGTCGGTGAATAAAACGTGCAGTGAAGGTATAGTCAAGAGCACAATTATTCAGCGGCGCATGTATAAATACTTTCTAGAGAGTGACACAGCTATCCGAAGCTTTTTTCTTGACTAGGCCCCTTAAGAGTTTAAACACTGACATAGGTCAATTTCTTGTTGCAAAAAATTTAGTTGTCGAATAAAATGAATATAGTAATAAAGTCATTAACAATTTGAGAATTTTATCGGAACAAAACAAAATAAATGATTATTAACAATCAGACTTGTATGACTTGTTCGTGTGGTAGGTGTTTTAATAGAATATTACTCCAGTAATAATTATATAGGACTTGTCTTGCAACTTGTTATAATCAAAAAGCTGTGGGCTGGTGACAATTCGCAATAAATAATGAAGGCATGAAGGTATGGCTGCAACCATACTGTCTGTAGGTTTTTCTTAATTACAATGGTAAAATGCCGAATCTGCCCATAATTCAACGACTGAATTTTTTATATCTCAATATAAGAGGCTAATACATCTGCTTCGCCATCCTTTATAATAAAATTTCTTATTCTTTACCAAACTTGAACAGGTGATAATAACATTAATAAAACTTAATTGACCATAATTAACTTGTTGCCTATTTAATGCTTTTAATCCATAACAGTAAAAATGTGTAAAATAGTTAATTTTTTTTATTAGTGGCATTTTAACTTAATTTATGTTATTATCTCGACGATTCGAGATATTATAATAATAAAATATGCATGATAGGAATTTTTTTTAAATTAGTATCTCAAGTTTGCTGTACAAAAATTAACAAGTTTTGGATATCACAATGTTTTTGACTATACAGGGTCCCAAAATTCACTTCCCCAGGTAGAGGTAGAGGTAGATTCTAATAAAATAAATTCTCTGATAAATTCTAATAATTCTGCATTCCTAAAAGAACTACGGTGAAATTTTGGAGGAAGCATAAATAGTGTTACGTGTTTGCTATCCACACAAACACCTATACTCGTAGATTCGTTGATTGAAAGTCCAGGTAACACTTATTCACTACTTTATTTATTAAATAACAATTAACAACAATAGACTAATTACTGTCTTAACTATAATTACACTTGAACACTTATAAGTCTCTTTCTTATTACTTCTTTACTCGCTCACGTTCAACTTAAGATTAAATCTCGGCCCACCGTGCGTCTTATTTATACATCTATTCTCCCGGTCTAGAGCACTCCAGAATATTCCCGGCCGTTCGTGTACAATTCCAGCCTAATCTAACCAGTCTGCACAGTCCAGTGGCGTAACACTGCCCCCTCCTTAAGCCTGAACGTCCCGATCAGGCAATTCATTATTCCCTGCATACTTGGCTAGTCTCTCTATGTGCACCACCTTCATCTTGGATTTTGGACTTTGCTGAATTCTATATACAACGTCGTTTAGTCTGGTGACCACAGTGTAAGGACCTTCCCAGGGCGGGTGAAGCTTCGGGGACCTGCCTTTCTTTCGTTGCGGATTATATAGCCAAACCAAATCTCCAGCCTGGAACCCTCCTGAATTCGCCTTAAGATCATAACGAGCCTTCATGCGATCACTTGCTATGGCAATTCGGTCTCGTACCAGCTCATGAATGTTCCTTAGCCGTTCACCAACTTCATCGGCGTAGTCATTTACGGAAAGTCGCTCCTCATCCGGTGTGCCAAACACCAAGTCACATGGCAGTCTAATCTCACGTCCAAACATCACGCGAGCTGGTGTCTGTTTTGTTGTTTCATGAATGGAGGCCCTGTATGCCATAAGGAAAAGAGGTAAGTGACGGTCCCAATCTCTCTGATGTTTCTCAACCACTTTGGATAGGTGCTCCTCCATGGTTTTATTATATCTCTCCACCATTCTGTCTGATTGTGGATGTAGGGCTGTTGTTCTTGTCTTATGAATTCCCAGTAGGCGACACATCTTCTGAAACACCCCCGATTCAAAGTTTCTTCCTTGATCCGAATGCAATTCTAGGGGCACGCCAAATCGACATACTAGATTATCTACCAGAGCTTGAGCGACAGTGGCTGCTTCTTGGTTGGGTATGGCATAAGCTTCAGGCCACTTACTGAAATAATCCATGGCAACTAAGATGTATTTGTTCCCATCATCTGTCACGGGGAATGGACCAGCTACGTCGATCGCAATTCGCTCAAAAGGAGCCCCTACGTTATATTGTTTCATTTGGCCCTTACTTCTTGTCCGTGGCCCCTTACTTGCCGCATAAACTTCACATTTGCGGCACCAAGCCTCCACATCTTGGCGGCTGTTCACCCAGTAGAATCGTTCGCGTACTTTAGTGAGAGTTTTGTTGATGCCAAAATGTCCGCCAGATGTTCCATTATGCACTTCCTGGAGTACTTTTGGTATGCGACACCTGGGAATTACCAATCTCAAAGTAATTTCCTTCCCGTCTGGACTTTCCCAAGCTCTTTTCAACAGTCCATCCTCTACTCTAAGGGAATCCCATTGTGCCCACAAAACCTTCAGTCCCACTGCCTTGTCTGAAATGTCCTTCCAGCCTGGTCGGGCTCCTCTTTCTTTCCATTCCAGAATAGGACCAGTTTCTTGATCTTTTAACTGCTCTTCTCTTAATGTCTCTCTTGTCCAGTCGTCAGGAACATCAATTTTAACGGTGTTCACAATTATTATCCCTTGTTGTTTTTCTACCCGGTGGCAGTGCTTGCAGTCTTCCCGACAGGGTCTTCTGGAGAGAGCGTCTGCATTTTTATGGGATTTTCCAGGACGATGTTCGATTTTAAAATCGTACTGCTGCAGTTTTTCTATCCAGCGAGCTAGTTGGCCTTCCGGAGTCTTCAATTGCAATAACCACTTTAATGCAGCATGGTCGGTCCGAACCTTAAAGTGTTGTCCATATAGGTACTTGTGAAAATGGTCTATGGACTTGACAATGGCCAATAGTTCCTTCCGTGTCACACAATAGTTACGTTCTGGCTTCGACAACGTCTTGCTGAAGTACTCAATTACTTTTTCCTGTCCATTTTGAATTTGGGAAAGAACACATCCAAGTCCAGAATTACTGGCATCCGTGTCTAATACGTACAGACCTTTCCGTTCTGGGTATGATAGAACCGGACTCGAACACAGTGCTGATTTTAGTGTTCTGAACGATGTTTCACACTCTTGTGTCCATTGGTACTGAACCTTCTCTTCTGTCAGCCGGTGTAGTGGCTTCGCAATATCGGCAAATCGTTCCACAAATCGTCTGTAATAAGTGCATAGGCCAAGGAAGCTTCGTACTTCGTGAACATTTGAAGGCCTCGGCCAATCTCGTACTGAGGAAATCTTATCTGGGTCTGTTCTTATCCCCTCCGAAGACACGACATGTCCTAGGAATTTTACCTCTTTCTGGAACATTAGGCACTTTTTGGGATTCAATTTCAGGTGTGCATTTTTAATTCTTCCAAACACTTCTTGAAGGTTCTTCAAATGCTCCTTAAAATCCCGTCCCATAACCATCACATCAAGATAAACTAGACATGTCTTCCAAGTTAGTCCTCGTAGTACCAGTTCCATCAGTCTTTCAAAAGTTGCTGGTGCATTGCACAGGCCGAAAGGCATCACAGTGAATTGATAAAGGCCACTTCCTGTCGAAAAGGCTGTCTTGTCTTTGTCATCTGGATGAAGTCCCACTTGCCAATATCCACTTCGAAGATCTAGAGTGGAAAACCACTGTGAACCTGCCAGCGTACTTAGTGTGTCATCAATTCGGGGTAACGGATAGCTGTCTTTTCTAGTGACGTCATTCAGCTTCCTGTAGTCAACACAGAATCTTAAAGTTCCATCTTTCTCAACGAGGCCAAAGCGGTATCCCACAGAATTTTCCTCCAGGACTGCCTCAATTACCTTCTCTGTTCGTGCAGGAATTTTTACTGTCCTCGAAGTTAGTAGCCTAATATTATGGAATTTTTCATCTGCCGTTGACAAAATAATTTCTTCATTTCCAATCCTGAGAACTCGTTCTCCAACGTCAAGTACAAATCCATATTTTTCCATAACGTCTAATCCTAAAATGAAGTCATCTGTAATGTCAGCTACGATAACTTGGTGTTTAAAACATAAGCGGCCAATCTGCAGTTCCATGTCGACTTCCCCATGAACCGCCGCCCTATCTCCCGTAGCTGTCCGGATGACTAATCCATTCTGTCCTTTATTTACTTTGAAACCCGTTATGAATCCTGCCCGTACTATTGATGACGTAGCTCCTGTGTCGATTGTGAACACACATTTCTTCTTATTTACATAACCCTCCAACAACAGACTACTTTGAACTCTCCGAAGTTGGGAAACTTTTATTTCTCGGGGGTCACAACATTTCTTGGCCAGCGCAGCCCCCAAATTGCCAGCCATCTTTAGTTTTCCTGTAGCTCCTCAACCACAGCAGCATTTACCCTTTCTGGGCTGCGTTGACGACAGTTCCTCTTGATATGGCCCACTTTGCCACACCTATAACAACGGATGCTTCCATTCGGTCTCCCACTATTTTGTTGTTGGTCTTGTCTTTGCTGGGAGTTCGATTTTGTGAGTAGTTGGGTGATCATCTTGTGTATATCAGATATCAGATTTTGTGTTGTGTTGTCTGGCTTGTCTTCCTCCACACTCACAGCTCGTACTCTCTGATTTGATTGGGTGGTATCCTTATAGGCAGCCTCAATCTCCAGTGCATGTACTAAAGCCTCACTACTAAGCTTATGCCTGGCTAACTTAAGAATTCGCCTAACTTCCTGGTCCCTTACTCCATCAATAAATGTACCAACTGCTAACTGTTGTTGAAATTCCATTGGTGCATCAGGATAGGCTAGATGGGCTAATCTTTCTACCGCAGCTTCGAACTCCTGGAGGCTTTCTCCACCTCGTTGTCTGCGTGATTTGAGCTGAGCCTGATATACTTGGGCGAGATGTTGGTCACCATATCTTAGTTCTAACGCTGCCTCCAAAATACTAAAGTTTTGTTGCTGTGCGGCAGGAATTGTTTGGAGCAGGTCTAATGCTTGGCCCCTTAGTGCTAATACCAATGCTGTTGCCTTTTCCTCATCGTTCCAGTTATTTGAACGTGCAGCTGCCTCAAACTGTCTCTTATAAGTTGACCATGAACTTTGACCGTCGAAGGAAGGTGGTTGTAACCTAGCACCAGACGACAGTACTAACTGGCCACCCTTCTCTCTTAATTGTTGTTTGAGTCGGGCTACTTCTTCCTTAACTTCAGTTATTTCTCCTCTAACTTCACTAACTTCTTCTTTAACTTCCATGACTTCAGCCTGTACATCTTCTTTCAATTGTTCAGTGACCGAGAGTATGACTTGATGCTGTCCCTCCATAATTTGTCTTAATTCTTCCTGGCGTTCCTTTCTTTGCTCTTCTTTTTCTTCCTGTCGTCTTCTCTCTTGTTCTTCTTTTTCTTCTTGTCGTCTTCTCTCTTGTTCTTCTTTTTCTTCTTGTCGTCTTCTCTCTTGTTCTTCCATAATTTTTCTTTGTTCTTGCATTTGTTGCACCAATGCTGCAAGTAAGTCTTGTGTTTGTTTCTCCGCCATGCTTCTTGTTGTTGGCATTAATTCACGACACGTAAATCAATTCAAAATAAAGTTTACTACACTATAAAATCCGTAAAATGTTGATATCACGTCTATTTTAATAATGGAATGTTCCAGAAAAATCTCTAAACAGCACTAGAAAGTCTTATTTAGAGTCTAAGGTGGAGTGGGGTAAGTGAGAATTTGGGGCAAGTGGGACTCGGATACATACAGTGTGTAATAAAGCAGTTTCAAACTTTCAACCAGGAATTATGTACTAAAAAAAAGAATCTTCTAGTGCTCTATGTCATAAAAAATGTTAATAATTGATTTTGAGCTAGGTTATTTAAAAACATCTAAATAGGTTACAATTTAATTACTGATCGAAAGTGTAAAGAAATGTTTAGCATTTTTTCTGGACTTGATATTGTAAATGTAAAAATGCGACAAGAGATATATGGGGACTATTTTATACGAATTTTTAAAAAAAAAAATGTAAAATTACAAAAATATCAACAATAAGTGCAATGGCGCCTAGGTCCCTCTTACCCCAGTTTTCTATGTCAGTGGGGCAAGAGAGACCTTGTTAGGTCTCTCTTGCCCCTTTGACTTTAATTTTTTTTCAGGTTGGTTCTGCTAAGTACTGAATAATTTCAAGTCATTTGAACTTTATATATTATTACATGTGAGATTTTTTGAACATTAAGTGTGCAAATTCAGGTAAAAATGGTACGAAAGTACATACGAAAAACAAATAGAGCCTCTTATCCGCAGGAAAGGCTTGAAGAAGCTTTACAAAAAATTCGCTCTGGTGAGCTGACGATACATCGCGCAATTCGAGTGTATGGAATTCCAAAAAACAACGCTGTTCAATCGTATTAAAGGAAACAGGGGACAAAAAAGTTCAACTTTAGGCAGATGTACTGCTATTCCTCTAAATCAAGAAAACGAGCTGGCCACCAATATTAAAATAATGGAAAAATGGGGATTTGGCCTCACTAGAAAAGAAATTTTCGAAATTGTAACCGAATATGTGGAAACTAATCATTTTGCAAACACCCTTTAAAAATGGTGTGCCAGGTGAGGACTGGTTTCTGAGGTTCAAAAAAAGACATAGGTTATCCCTTAAAAAACCCCAATCAGTCGAATTAGCGAGAAAAAATGCGTCAGACCCTTTTATCATCAATCATTACTTTGATATTCTTGAAGAAGCCTTTAGACAACACAAATTAGAAGATTGTCCTAGTCAAATTTACAATCTAGACGAAACTTATTTCTGTCTGGACCCTTCAAAATTAAAAGTAGTAGGGGCCATTAATTGTCCTTCTACTAGAACCACAAGTGGGCCAGGCAAGGAGAACATAACTGTTCTTATAGCCGCTAGCGCTTCTGGCCAAAAACTTCCACCTATGATGTCTTTAAAGGAAAGTTTTTATGGGACGCTTGGATGGCACCAGAGGAACAGTCATTTCCCAACCTAACTTACGCCTGTTCTAAGAAGGGATGGATGGAAGGCGATATTTTTTATAAATATATGAAACATACATTTATTCCAAACATTGGAAATGCCCGACCTGTTTTGCTTATTTTCGACGGCCATTCAACACATATTGATACGAGAACATTAAAACTTGCCATCGAAAATGATATAACTATCGTAAAACTTCCTCCACACACAAGCCATCTTCTGCAGCCGTTGGACTTGTGTGTCTTTCGTTCAATGAAAAATGATTGGGAAGCAAAATTGGTTACCTGGCAAAGAACTCACGTAGGGCAAAAAATTAATAAACGGAATTTCTCTATTTTTTGTGAGCCAGGTATGGAGAAGTGCACCAGAACAAAATATAATCAGCGAATTTAAAAAAAGGAGGAATTTTTCCATTTGACCGAGGCGTTGTCAAACCTGAGCAATACGATCCGGCAGCTCTAAGACGTTGGGAGAGTCATATCCGCGAACAAAATCCCCCGAATGTGGTAATTGAGGCAACTTTGCCAGAAGGCGATAATATGGAAAATCCAGTAATCCCAGAAGTGGAAGAAAGTTTAAATAATGAAAATACCGAAATTAATTTGAATATTCCTGCCACTCTCGCTCCCATCCCCTCAACTTCACAGGTCCAAAATTTCCCAGCAGTAAGAAAGGCTCTGCACACTATTGACGATACTGACCCTGTACCATCCCCTACGAGCAGTAGTGTAAGTTTCGAAGAAATTCTCTTGCGTCAAGTTAAACAACGACATAACGAAGGTAAAATTAAGAAAAGGAGGGTTGGAACTGGAGCGGAGATTTTAACCAGTAAAGAGGCCATAGAAAGACTAGAAGAAGCTGAAAAACGTAAGAAAAATAAGTCGGCAACGAAAGGAAAAAAACTCGTAAAAAATACAATAAAAAAAAGGGAAAAAGAAAAAATATACAGACACCCAGATTAGATGATTCTTCTAGTGAGGCGAGTGAAATGTTATCTCTTCATGATTCGAACAGTGACCTCGGAACTATGGAAGATTTAATGCGTGAATTAGAAGAGGAACAAAAGGAAGACGATCAGGATGACAATATAAAAGTTGGGCATTGGGTACTGGTGGAGTTTGCTACTAAAAAAACCAAAAAACATTATGTGGGTCAAATACTAAAAATAACGAATGATGAAGTAAGTGTTAAATTTACAAAAAAAAAAAGAAGGCGACAAACAAAACACTTTTATTTGGCCAGAAAAAGACGATGAATGCTGTGTTTCTGAGGAAGATATTGTAATGGTTTTACCTGAACCAAACCTGGGAAGGAGAGGTGAACTCATTTTTTAGCGTAAGATTCAGCAATAATTACAATGTGCAGTAATGTTACTTATTTTTTTTACTTTAGGAAAAATACTGTTATTTCGGTTTATTAATGTTAAAAACCATGTTATTTTTAAGTTTATTATATCTTATTGTATTATAACATCAGTCTGATATAAGCTTAAAGATTATTTTCTCTTTATTTGTTAAATAAATTAAAATGGCAAAGTATAATTTCATTTTTCTTTAGTATAATCTTTAAAAATCATCTTGTAACTCGAAAACTAAAGGAGATAAATTAATTTTGAAAATTGTCCTGAAAAGTTCGCCACTTATAGAATGTTCTCTCTTGCCCCACACATACATACAAAGCATGCTGAACGTTTTACAGCACTAAGTCCCACTTGCCCCATTTTATGGGGCAAGTGAGACTTAGTGTCATATTTATTTAGATTTTTTTTTTAATCGGTTAAAAAAATAAAATTTCCTTTTACAACTACTACGATATATGGTAAACATTGCCGAGTACCTGGGGTAAAAATTTCAACTTTCCAACGTTATTTTTGTGGCCGATATAACAATTTAAAGTTGACCTTTTAAAATTCTAAGTCCCACTTACCCCACTTCACCTTATACCTCTTTTGTGTTGACAAAATTCACTTATCTCCACTAATTGTCCAATGGAATGTTCGAGAATTTTCACGAAATATCACTAATAAGTCTTGTTTTGAGTCTACAACACGTTCCCGTCTACACAATTTACGTATCCCCTGTAGTTTCCAAATAGAATGTTCTAGAATTTTCCCGAAATTGCACCAGTAGCCCTTTTTCTCAGTCTACAACACGTTATTACTAGCGGCACTCACGTATTTGCAGCTATTTCTAAATCGAATGTTCTAGAAACTTCTCGAAAATCCACTTTAAAGTCACTAATCAGTCCAGAAATAGTCCTCAAACACTGCCCAGTAGTTTAATTCTTCGTGTTACCACTAATTTCTGAGAAGAACACTGTAGAACCTTTTCGAATATTCCAGAAATTTCTCTTCCAATCCACTTCCGACACCAAATTGTTACGTGTTTGCTATCCACACAAACACCTATACTCGTAGATTCGTTGATTGAAAGTCCAGGTAACACTTATTCACTACTTTATTTATTAAATAACAATTAACAACAATAGACTAATTACTGTCTTAACTATAATTACACTTGAACACTTATAAGTCTCTTTCTTATTACTTCTTTACTCGCTCACGTTCAACTTAAGATTAAATCTCGGCCCACCGTGCGTCTTATTTATACATCTATTCTCCCGGTCTAGAGCACTCCAGAATATTCCCGGCCGTTCGTGTACAATTCCAGCCTAATCTAACCAGTCTGCACAGTCCAGTGGCGTAACAATAGTTTTTTTTTGTGTTTCTTGGTTCAATCTTTTTAGTTTGACACCCAGATATTGCATAATGGCAGTAAAAACCTGATTGAATTAAATTCAAACGGACTAGCATAGTAGTAATGACTTCATATTTTTTGTAATATTTATGGTCCTTCAATCCCTAATGATGAAATTTTGGCATCTCTATAGTTTATTTTATTTCTGTCCTTAAAGTCTACTCCTTTGAAGCAATGTAAAGAAATATGATTTTTCCGAAAAATTATACTTTTATGTAAGTACGTCAATATTCAAGTTGCCATTCTACTTACTGATAAATATGTTTTTAAACGTTCATAAGAACATTTAACTGTATCAATTTTTAAACTTTAATGTGCCCAAAAATGGTAGTGACAAAACGTTCCAAAACCATTGAAGTGACAAAAATTCTCTCACTACTCAATGTGTTAAACATGAATATTCCAATGGAAATTCTATATACTGTTAGAACCGTATCTAAAATTCAATTAAAACAATTTTTTACTTCAATTTGAAATATTGTAGGAATCAGTTTTCATATCTTCAAGATTCTTGAAATTTATTTTATTTTTGGGCATAAAATCTTTCCTGTCCGAAGAGGAGTAAATTTCGGGACTCATCTTGTGGGTAATTAATAGTTTCAAAGTAAAATTGTTCAGTCCCACACTAGAAATTTTTTTCAAGTCCAAGGATTCGACAGACTTCAGATGTATAAGTCTGTACATTATAACTCGTTTATGACAATTACCAAATACAGAAATCTGAATACAACTAATGTTATACTCTATCTTTTAAATGTTTCTGTCATTTCATCAAATTATCTTACTAGTTATTCACATACTAGAATTTACATGCCCGTATATTAAATCTTGACAAATAAAATTTGTCTTAAAATATACCAAGTACTGTTATCGTTTATTAGCACTTCCTTTTTACTTTCTTATATCTAATATAAGGAAGTATAGTAATCGTGATTTTTTTCGACCTCGATATTTTGATTGATTTATACCCTTTGAACCCTCCTGAATCCTTTCTAACTATTTTCCAAATGATGTCTGTCGGTGCGTGTGTGTGTGTGTGGATGTGTGCGCGTGGATGTGTGTATGTGTATATCCGCGATAACTCAAAAAATACTAATGGGAGACTTCCCAAATTTGGCAGTTGAAGATTTTCAACAACATTTTAGGTGACATATTAAATTTGGTGAATATGGTACCATCAGAAAGGTCATAATGAAAGAAGAAAAAAGGTACAATTTTGGGAAAAAAAATTAAAAAAAATTTATTGCATTTCTGGATGAATCTCGACGAATTATAATGAAAAAACATAACTTTATGGAAAAAGACTGTCTGTAGTTTCGCAATAGCAGCCACAGTTTTTGAGATAACGCTTTTGTATTTGCCTTTACAAAAATATGTATTATTGGTAATGATAATATAATAATAATAATAATAACACTACATGAAATTATAACCCCCTTTATCCCTGAAGGTCTGGAATGGCCTTGTGTGGGAGAGGGCTATTTAGAGACAATGGACACACACCCAATATCCGAGTATACTATGATTAATCTCTCTCACAGAAAAATCCCAGTCCCTCGACCGGAAATCGAACCCGGGACCCCGAGGTTTCGAGGCAAGTACGTCACCTCTAGACCACGGAGCCATATGATGGAAGATTATAAATCATATCTAAAATATCAAGCCAATAAAATATATTTTCCAAGTACTTAAATAAAGCTAATGTAAACTGACATATTTTACACATTTGACCTCATAAAATGAGGTTAGGATAAATTTAACAGTTTGACATTTGAATGGTCTAATTTAGTTACAAAAATGTCAATGTCAATAAAAAGAAATTATTAAAATATATGACATGAATTATTATTGACAATATCGAATGACGCTGATAATTAATTATTTGAAAATTATAATGAAACATTTCAAGGTACGCTATTAATATTTAATTGAGATTAGTGAAGAATTAAATAGAATGATTTTTTTAGATCAGGATGATATATACTGGTATCAGAAAGTTATGAGCTTGCCACATCAGATATTTTTATAGTTGCATTAAACAAAAGTGTTTTCGATAGTAATAGAATAGAATAGAATAGAATAGAATAGAAATTTATTGTTTTTAAAAAAAGTACTAAAGCACAATTACAGAAATCTAGTCAATATGTAGATATACAGGGTGGGGTAATAGTGGGTCCAACTTCGATATGTCGGGTTCTTTGATAGCTAGAAACTTGATTTAAAAACTACACAAAAAAAGTATATAACCTGAAATTATTTTCGAATATACAGGTTGGGCCAAGATGATTCTACAGGGTCAAATAACATTTTTTTTTAATAGAATATCATGTATATCAGAACATTTTTTGAAACCTCTTTGTGGTCTCTTTCCACTCCTGTATTGTTATTGACTCTCTCCCAACCACGCACAAAAAATGTTCGTTTTTCAGTCCTACATCACATCGTCTAAAAATATTTAAAAAAATTGAGAAAATTCAGTTCAAAAAGTTGTAAATATAAAAATCCTTTTTGGCCACCCTGTATACTTTTAGGAAGTGAAAATGGCTGAGTGTCATAACTGGCACTAACATATTTTTTCTTAAAATCGATAGTTGTGATTGTAGTGATATTTTTAATATACACGTGTAAATGGTATAAGTAATTTCAACAAAAAAATTATTACATCCAAGTGGTTGGAAGAAAGTCAATAATAATACAGGAGTAAAAGAAGGCCACAAAGAGATTTCAAAAAATGTTCTGATATACATGACATTTTATTTTAAAAAATTTTACTTGGTCCTCTCTTGGCTCTGTATATTCGAAAACAATTTCCGGTTAAAGACTCTTGTAATAAATAATATTTCGTTATATCCTGTAATACCTATATATTTTTATATTATCTGTATTTTCTTGGAATACCCGACAATTATCTTTAATACTCTTCGAATTGCCTCAATATTTCCTCTTCCACTGCTTCATTATGTGCGTACGTCAAGTTTATTTAGTGGTTTACCCCTCGATTTAAGATTTTCAGTAGTGGAATTTCGGAGACTTCTACGATGGATTAGAACACAAACAAATCCGTTAACAATCGAATAATTCATCCTCGTACCTACTGTATATAAAACTTCTTTTAGTATTTGTTTATGGCTATAATTAATTTGATAAAAACAAAAAAACAGCGAATTTTACCTTTTCTGTTTCTAAATAATTATTTCTTTTGTAATTCGAAATATTGATTTCTGTACATTTCAAAACTAAAAAGTTTAAATGCTACGCATATCTCAGCAAATGGAAAGTTGTATAATTTTCTGAAAAATCCGTAAATATTTACTACCACTACAGTGCTCTGGACTAATTGTCATTGGATGGTAAATGTGTCCAGCTTCTTTTGTTAATACTATTGATGTCTTCAACTTGATGTCACGATATCAGTTTAAATATCGTCACTTTTTACGTCTTATGGTCACGATTGACTCCTCCCATATGTTAATAAAAATAGACAGTATTAATAATTTGCATCTGTATGTAACAAAATTCATTAACTATACTATATGTGCTGACTAGAGGTATGATTAATATACGATTTATATTAAAAATCATTCAGCTATTAAATTCGATCAAACTCCCGGATCCATCGCTAAAATTTTAAAATGAGATGTATATTTACAAGTACAAAAATATTACCTGGATCTAATTGTAATTTTATCTGGTTTTGTAATTATAACACCATTTATAAAGTAAGTAAACTTGTATCTGCCTATTTTATTTATTTATTATTTTGTAAATGTATATTAGAAGTCAATATTAGTATTTTATGATTTTTTAGTGTTTATTTAAAGTAAATAAATCTTTTATCATTTTAATCATATTTTGGTTTAATTGTGACATGACCTGGTTTAATTGTGATATTGTATCAGTTGTACTGAATGTAATGTGCATATTATCTATTTTATAATCCAAGTTTCAGCGTTTTGGCAAATAACCGGGAATATAATTGTTTAAAAAGATATAGGTTATACTTATCTGTGATAAGTTTTTCTAAAAATTTGTTATCGTTATTATTTTTCATTTGCCTGATGTCTCTTTATTATCCCTTATCATTTCAACTTTGTAAAATGTATCACAAATAAAACAAATGCTTAAACACGAAATATAAATTTTTGAAATTATTGTCACAATAAACTCAAAAGAAGCCATAGTTAAAATATCTGTAGAGAGAAGCGGAGGGAAACATAGCTATCATGTGACATTACAAACCCTTTCCAAGAAATGAGTTGGAGCATGATTGGCACATGTCTATTCTTTGATGCAATTCAAAGTAGACGAACCGCTTTTTTAATGTTCGCGGATATTTTAGGTTATATATGATGATATTGAGAATATTGATTGAGAGAAAAACTTTTTTTTTTTAATTTTTGCATTAACCAAAAAGAAATTGCCTTGGAATATTTTAAAATTAACCATTTTGTAAATGTAGATAACAAATCATTTTAAATCCTAAGTAGGTAATTTATATTTTTTTCATAAAGATTAGAGGTAAATAAATTACACATTTAATATGCATGGTAGATTCTTATTAGATGTAATAATGATTGCTATGGAATATATTACGCTTTGTGGCAATTTGTCCCTAGGCAATTTTCTTCCTATAATTTTGATTCATTTTAATTAAGTAATAAAAAAGCCAATAACTTCCTAACCAATTTAACGAATAAAGCCAACTGCAAAAAAAGCTAATTTTCATGGTATATACAACTTATTTCTTAACATCGATTGAACATTTTTAAATTGCTAAGAACGATACGAACTTTAGTATGATCCCCACAAATGGTTAATTCATTTACGCTAGATCGCCCTTATTTTATATTTTTCAGTTCACTTTTTGTCAGATAGAATTTGCTCTACGATACGTATTGCCTACACATCTTGTAAACAATTATTAATTTTTGGAGAAATATCATAAATGATGATTTTGTGTTTACCTGTAAAGCCCTATAACTTAATTTTGTCTAAACGTCTTGTTAAGCGTTCAGCTTTTAACATCAATTTCTAGTGATTCCTCGATAAATAATGTACCTATGTATTTCTACAGAATATTTACGAAAATATATTTATGTCGGTGGGCAGAATTTGCTCGAGAAATTTCTGCATGATGATAGTATTCGCATTTTGACAAAGTTCATTAAAATCTTTCCTAGTAACTGTAGTAGCAGTATTATCAGCAAAAAATAATATGTACAATTAATCAAGCATTTAGAGGTATTAGTAAATAAAACAGTGAAACAGCGACACCTATATATTTGGAAATATCATAAGTAGTATCTTTTTTGTGAATAGGAACAATATTAGCTTTCTTTAATTCTGCGAAAAATTTTTCTTGGAATTAATAGAGCTCTAGAATATAATCCACAACTTTTCTTAATAGAGAACATGGTATATCATCAAAACCTGAAGAATCGTTTATTGAAGAATAACCATATATATGTTTGCTATCTACATTGGAAAAATTAATAGGAATCTTTTTCTTATTTTTAATATTTGATCTGTTTTTCCATTATAGACCATTCCTCAACGTTTTTAATTTATTTGTGAATGGAAAAGTTGTAATGACAATTTTTCTTTGCTGACTTGTTTCTTATGACTAGCGTTAGTTGTTTTATATCTTTCGTAAAGTAAATTATCATTAGTTATTTTGTAGATTTTAAATACATGGCTATTAAACTTTCCTTGGATAACTAATGCATCGTTTATCCGTGAATTGCTTGATGTTCCTTGGTTTCAATCCAACTTTTTCAGGAGAAATATCCGTGAGGTAGACCTTTATAAATATTATAGTAAACGTGTTAAATTTGTTGTTAAAGACATGTCTACATTATAAAGTAATTGCTTAAATTTACTTATATTTCCTTATTAAAAAATCTCTTAAATATAACAGTTTGTTCAGTATCAAATTTAGATAATGCAATGAGGTACACTGCATAAAATGATCCAATATTTCGGAATAAGTAATTATTTGATCAAGATGTGAGGAGTGAAAAAAACGTTGTCAATAATACTTTTCGAATTACTACATAACGAGAATATTTTCCTAATCTGATCAAGAATTATGTGGTGAAAACAAAACTTTTGATTGTGAATAATTAATTGTAAATATAATTCCGAAACATCTAAGGAATATTCTCCGCCTCCTTTGATGTAATAAAACTACAAGTCATAAATTTAAAAATTCGAATTTCCTGATGGTGGATATTTAGATAAATTCTTAGATCCACCCACCAGAAATAATCAGTTCCTGATTTTCTTTTAGTTCTGCGTAGGTGTTTCTGTTTTCACAAAGAAATCTGTACGTTTGTTAAAAAATAACTGAGCGCACCTAGTGGCTCAGCATTTATCCATTGTGTTTAAGACCACAGGACTACGGATTCGATTCCCAGCTGCATTGTTAATGGTTCTTGGTGCTTGATAAATTGCAGAATATGTCAAATATATCATTGTAAAATTCAGCGCTTCTCGTAGATATATAGTGGGGCGATTAGCTTTTTTAATAACTTATTTAATGTCGACCTGTTTCCGCTACCAAGGACAATCACCAACGCCAGGAAACCTCCAATCTAGATATGTTGCCGAATTTGTTCTTTGTCAAGGAATAGGAATCTTTGACTTGTCTAATATCTTATAGACAAGGGACCGTCTGCTTTATATCCTCTCCGAATGATGGTATATCCATTACGCCTAAGATTGCATATTTTCTGCTTTTTAAGCAACAGCAGCCATTACTTTACTTTTCTTAATATTCTACATGAAATAAGCTAAGCATGCGCGGTTGGTCGAATAGCTGTTTATAGTAAGATTTATTTTGCAGAGGACAAATTTAAATATTATTTAAACTGGTTGTTTAAGAATATTATTACATTTTTATATATTTTTGTATCTCCTGGTTCACACTTATTAAACTTAACTTTGTGGTATTTTGCACCAGTTTTTATCAAGAACGTAAAAAAAAGTAATCATTTTGCATGCATATAAATGCCCAAAGCTAAAAAAAAAAAAACTATTTCGTCACCGTACATTATCAAATCACAGGTGTATGTAGTGTGTCTGTTGAGGTTGTTGCCAGTCATACCAACATTGGTGTATGTCCATTTATTAGTCGGATTGTGCTGTCAATACGACTGATCAGCATTTTGCCTCCCCGTCGACTCGGTACGGCCGTGATTGGGCTGGTTTTTGTCACGATGTCCTGGCTTTGTATTGTCAGCCACATTCTTACAGACATGTCTATATATCACTCAGCATTCAGTTTGAACATAGTACGGAGGCTGGTTCAAAGTTAAAACTATTTCAAGATATAATGTTGCGACAAATCATAAATTATGACCTCTCATGAATTTCGTCTGGAAAATTGAAATATCTATTACTGAATGTCCATTTCCTGGTGTCACTTTTATCTTTAGAATTTCATTGTTTATTCCGCAGTAAAAGGGACAATGTAGGAAACAGGATGTCATTTGTACGTGTTATTTTTAAGTCACATGAGGGTTTTATTCTGGCTGAAATCTTGTTTAACTTTACGAGATTAAATTAATTTCATACTGAAATATTATCAAAATTAGTATTAGTCCAATTAACCTCGGTATATTTCATGCAAAGTTTGGTTGTAAGTTTAAATAATGTTAGTCTCTCCTAAAGTTGATCCATATACAGGATGTCTCACTAGGAACTTCATCGATCGATACAGGCAAAAGAAGGCACCAGAAAATTTGGAGAATTACTAATGGCAGTGTGGTCAATCCAACTAAAATAATTACAAGCATCTGACACTTCCGGTTAAACCGGAAGTCGATAACAACTTGCTTATTTTATATGGAATACCCTATATATATTAGGGTTTTTGAAAAGAGCATAAAATTCTGCGTCAAAAACATGCAGGATATCCTATGCCTAAACCCAGCCGTTTCTGAGATATTTGACATTTAAAAAAATTTTGACAGGTATAATCGTTTACAGTAACCTTTATAACTTTCTTCGTGTAAAAGATACTCATTTGCTTTTTGGTATGCCGAAATACCATAAGGTGAGCTATGGTATACAGTTTAAAGAAATTCAATAATCGTATACCAAGTGTTCCATTTTTGACGTTACATTTTGTAAATTTCAACCCTCGAGAACTTGCTTAAGTCAAAAGGAACACACTGTATTTTTTTACATCAAGTTATGTAAAATTAATATCCTTTTTTTTCTGATATCAGCATTGTGGTGGTTTAAGTTACAACTTTTTGAAATATTTGCGCTTTTCTTAGAAATTCAAGAATTTTTAGTAAAAATTGTATCAAATTTGCCATGATTAGAATCAATCAGTAATATCAGTCATTCTCTTATGTCAAAAAAATGCCACCGCGTTTAAAGTACACCCACGAAGACTTTTTGAATTTGTTTATTATTTATGGAGAATGTGATAAAGTAATATCAATAACTTGGTGAACATTTGTTACTAGATATCCACGAAAACGGAAAATAACACTAAACACTGTAACATGCCTATTAATTAGATTGAAGACACTTTGCATAAACTAAAATAGCCAAGATATAATCAACTAAAAATATGATTCCATTTTAATTTAACAATTGTTCAAAATTCCTCCCTCGAACCTCCACACATTTTTCGCACCTTCGGATTAGTTCTTAATGGGTAGCTCTTCTAACTGAATCCTGTGATAAGTTTTGAAATGCATTTCTTACTCCCTGCACACAATTTTTAATAGTTGTTAATGAGCTCTCATAAACTTTATTTTTAATAGTTCCCCGAATAAAATAATCTAAAACTGATAAATCGGGCGAGCGAGGAAGCCATAGGAAAGGTCCATTATTGGCGATCCATTGATCGTAAAAAAGTTTCTTGTAAAAAATTATTTATCAAATACGGTTTATGTGGGGGAGCACCGTCGTGCTAATAAAAAATGTTTCTATGGTCGGCGAGAGGTAAATTTTCTAAATAGTTATTAACTATTCAAATTTTGTAAAATATTTAGATATTTCACCCAAAAAAAATAAAAAATAAAAAAATAAAAACAAAAGAATTAACTATACATATTAGCAGAAGAAGAAATCTTTATAATTTACTGTTTAAATGTTCCTGGTAAAATTTTAATGTCACCACTCTATCGTTTCTTATGGCACAGCAAACATTAAACTGCCAAATTTCTTAAAAATTTTGCTCGTGAATACATGCGGATTCGAGTCACTCCAATAATGTGAATTATGTCGATTAAAAAGTCCATTTTTGGTAAATTTAGCTTCATTTGACCATATAATATTTCCCAAATAAGAATCGTCGCCTACAGAATAAATTCACAAAAATTTTCTCTTCTTAGGAAATTTGTTTCTCTTAATCGTTGAACCATTTGGAATGAAAACGGGTGAAATTTATGTTTAATTAAGATTCTGTGAACTGAATCCTTGCATAGTCCCGATTCCAGAGCAGCTTGTTTTAATGACATCATTGGAAATGCATGAAAATATCCCAGAATTGCTCTTTCTACGTTTTCGTCATCAACAATAGGCTTCCGCTTTTGAATTATTGCCTTAATAGAGCCATAGTTTTTAAAATTATCCAATATGCATTTTACAGTGTTTGGTGACGGTTTCCGTTTTTGTGGATACCGAGTAGCAAATGTACTACAAGTTCTTGATATTACTTTATCACATTCTCCATAAATAATAAACAAATTCAAAAAGTCTTCGTGGGTGTAATTTAAACGCGGTGGCATTTTTTGACATAAGAGAATGACTGACATTACTGATCGTTTCTAATCATGGCTAATTTGGTAAAATTTTTACTAAAAATTCTTGAATTTCTAACAAAATCGCAAATATTTCAAAAAGTTGTAACTTAAACCCCCACAATGCTTATAACAGAAAAAGAAAGGAATTTAATTCTGCATAACTTGATAAAAAAAAATACAGGGTGTTCTATTTGACTTAAGCAAATTCTCGCGGTTTGAACTTTACAGGATATAACGTCAAAAATGGAACACTTGGTATACTATTATTGAATTTCTTTAAACTGTATAGCGTAGCTCATCTTATGGTCTTTTTGCATTCCAAAAAGCAAATGAGTATCTTTTACACGAAGAAAGTTATAAACGTTACTGTAAACCATTACAAGTGTCAAAATTTTTTTAAATGTCAAATTTCTCTGAAACGGCTGGGTTTAGGCGTAGGATTTCCATGTTTTCCACTTGGAATTTTATGCTCTTTTCAAAAACCTTAAAATATATAGAGTATTCTATTTAAAATAAGCAAGTTGGTATCGACTTCCGGTTTAACAGGAAGTGCTAGATGCTTGTAATTATTTCAGTTGGATTGACCATACTGCCATTAGTAATACTCTAAATTTTCAAAAATTTTCTGGTGCGTCCTTTTTCCTATATCGATCGATGAAGTTCCTGGTGAGACACCCTGTATGTTGTGTTGTGTAGTTTCCCAAAAAATATTCTAAAGCATATATTTTTATGGTTATATTTAGTTTGCCTTCATATAATAAACGGTACCGTCTTATGAACGGACAATCCAGTAAGAAGTTGTCGAAAATTATCATATTTAACCGTTTACTGATTCAAAATATCTCATAAATAATGATATAATAAACATATTTAATATAGTGTAAAATTTTTTTGAAAGCAGACATGTAACGGCTGTGCTGCAAATTGCTCCTTTTTCCATCGATGGTAACCAGAAACAAAAACAATTATTTGAAATTTGTCCCTTTAAAATAATATACGTCCCTTTTAGGGAGGGAACAAGTATATTTCATCCTATAACTTTTTTTTGTTCAACTTTCTTTTAATTTTGACCTTAAATTTAGAATTTTCAAACTCAATTTACTCAATAGTTGTCGATATTGACTTAAACAAAGAGGACATTCTTTAAGTAAAAATGTCTAAATTTTCTAAATTTATTATAAAAATTAAAAGACCCTTGAACAAAAAAAATTACAGGGTGAAACACCTTTAGTCAACCCTAAAATGGACGTTCATGATCTTAATAAACAAAAATAAACTAGCGCATCTTATTCAGCATGAAAAACTAACTGAATGCCAATAATTTTGTACATATACATTCTTTAAATAATTAAAAAAAAAAAAAACAAATATCATCTGAATCCCTTTAATGGCCTCTAACTCTAGTTGTGTATTTTATGCCGCATATTTATAAGAATTTTTTTGCCTTTTTTGATGAGTACTACACGCTGTATACGTTTGGAACCCTATTTTAGAAACACCCTGTATATTGCAAAAGAAAGAACGTTTGTAGAAAAATAAATTATTATACAACGTATGTGTTTCAGGGCAATAAAGAGACTAAAATATTCGGTTAAACAATAACTATAACTATACTGGGTGTACCTATATAATTCGGTTAGTAGTAGCTAGTAGTAGCTACTTATTTTACTAGGCAAGTAGGCCACAATGGGCCTTTTTTACCTAGGGACCTACAGTTTAGCGTGGACTCCGAACCACGGTCCTCGACTGTCAACTAACCCACCGCCTGGGCCTGCCCGCCTGCACCGCTAGCAGAGTGGCAAACCTCCTGGGTAGGTCTCTTCGACCCTCCACCCGGGCTCGCCTCTCCGCCTGCATCAGGCTAGCGGCCTTCCCGGGATTGTCTGTTGACAGCCTACCGACTGTTAGATGAGCTATCGGTCATCCATCCAATTGCCGGACTCGATCAGTGCTGCTTAACTTCACTAATCGAATATCGGATATTAAACGGATGTCCATACCTCATCCCCCTATATAATTCGGTTAACATGAAAATAAAATGACAGTTCGGTACAATGTTAAATTTATTTGTTAGAGTATTTGATATCAATATTTTAATTTCAACAAAAAATGTGTTAAATATTTTCATGGGGAAAAATGTATTTATTAATAAAATATTTAATATTTTCATGGGGAAAACATGTATTTATTAATAAAATATCAGTTAATTTTTCGTTACTTTTTTGTTCCTCAGTTATCTTTGTTTCACCAAAAACCACTGTTTTCGAGGTATTTAGCTTTTAACATTCAACATAAATCGATTTAAAGATAAATATCTCGAAATCGGTGGCGTTTATTTGTTTACTAAGAGCATCTTTTTGTCCATTTTTTAACGGAGAAATTTATTATCTTAACCTTTCTTAAAGAAATTTTAAGTTGAAAAAAATATGAAGAAAATGGCTCTCCAGAAAACACTGTATTTTATAATTTTATAGTGAAATATATCTGTACTTCATCTAGTTCCTTTCAATGACAATACGAAATCTGTATCTCAGGGCGTTTTTGATACATCAATAAATAATCATATTTTAATTGCACTTTAATTTAAATCCAGAAGTAGTTATTACTAACTTAACGATAAAAATAATCTGACCATTTTATTCATCGAAAACTTAAATTACAAAGTAGCTATTAAATGATGGAACTGGCCTCATATTGAAATGTTATTAGTTTCTAATCTTTTCCAGCTAATGACAATTTGACGCATTTTTATAAGACAAAAAACTGAGATAATTAACTTAAATAAAAGATTACGGTTATTGGGACGTGTCCATATGAAATTAAAATTATCCCCAAATCAGATTGAATAATATTACAATTCATTCGGCGACATTTAACAACGATATCTACTTAGACGCCAATAAAACTCAGTCAGATAATTCGTGCCTGCACGACAAGATTAACTCACATAAATTCACACATAAATATATCTTAATTATATTCATGATTTTTAAGCTGTTTTACCATACTCTGGTAACCTCACATATTTCAAAATGTTTGGCGTCGTCTTTAAACTTCTTCCAGGCATGGAATGTGGCTCTATTATAGAATCAAGTTCTACAAACACACGTATTAACACTAAGAGCGTCCTGTATCCAATTTACATCTCAATATCAAGTCAAATGTTTACTCAGTTTTATGACCGATCAGGTGTTGACGAAATTCTGTAAAGTTTTCACATTGTACGCTCGAGGAGCTAAAACTATATAAAGGAATTTTTATTATAGTAATACCTACTAGAAAATGTTCAATAGTGTTTATTTATGTTAATACATTATTCATATTTAATCTTCTAAAATTTGAGTCTCCCCAGCCCACAATCTGATAGTTTTATTGGTATCAAACTATTTTACGATTATTATAGAAATTTATTGCTATGTAATGTTCTTAATCGACGTTACTTTAAAACGTCCAGTATATTAAGTCGAACTAAGTTTATTTGTCAAAGAAAATTTTAAAATAATGTTGATATAAGTTTTACAGATGTGACTAGAAATTGTACAATAAAGTTTATATACAAATGAACAAATAGAAAAATATTGTACCTATGCATAACAATATAGACGCATATATATACTGTAATATACATATGTAGATACAGCGCCCGTCAGAAAGTGTGGAACAAATAGCAGAAAATTGTATTATCGAATTTAAAGTGAACTGGAGTATAGGGATTTACAGTGCATCATTTTAAATATAAAAAAAGACTGTCTGCCGTACATAATGGGGTTTGTTGCCTAAATGTTGCACATTAGTCGGTGGAAATAAATCGGTAGAATCATACTAAAATGGGTAAGTTTTATCATATTTACATAATACAAAATACAGATGGTCGCATTTGATGAAAAAAATTTCGGTACAAATCAGAAAAGCTGCAAAGCTTAGAATAGCATTACATAAATATTTTGGATTATTTAATCAAAATCTTAATTAATTATAACAAGAATTAAAATCTGTTACATGTATGTCACATGTAATGGAAACAACAAAGTAAATGTACACAAGTTGCCCAATAACAGAAATACATATTGTTACCCAGCTCCTTCACCATAACACAGCAAAATGGAAAAATGTTATTAACAGCAAGCTTAATTTTTAAATACGTATAACTACTGCTGATGAAGTGAAACGGTATGGACTAAATTGTAAAAAATACATGTTGCAGTTAAAAAGAAAACACAACTGCAGCAATTTTCCAAGATTAACAATCCGTTTCAGTTTTTCAGTCTTAATTTAAACATTTTCAGTCAACAACCTTTGTTACGGTTAAATTGTCATCTAAAGATAAAAATAAAAATGAAAGTCTTTTATTAACAACCTTTGTTACGGTTAAATTGTCATCTAAAGATAAAAATAAAATGAAAGTCTTTTATTAATGATAAAGAATTTTTCTTTATATTTTTGTAACGAATTAATTGTACGTTTAGTCAGATTTAGTTAGATTTAAAGTTCTGTTTTATGGGAATCAACAATTTTTTTTTTATAGATTACTTTTTATTAGTTGTTTTTTATCACTTTATGGTATTGATTTATGCAAATTCTAAGTAAGTTCTTTTGTGTGTTCAGCGAAAATTAGCATCTGCTGCGTCTATTTTTTTTAAAAACAGCAACATTTTTGTGTGGTTTGTACAAATGCGCTTAAGCTGCACGTTATAAAACTACAACAATTACATTTCTATGATTTGGGAGTAAAAAAACGCACTGCTTAATTTCTGCTGTAAGTTTTTATATTACATTGTTTTTTTATTTATCTAAAGAATTTACTTTATGGTTAGCGCCAATGTACATATATAGTTTTTTGTGAATAATCGCCTACAGCTGGTGTTAGATTTGAAAAATTATGTATACCGGCTGTCCCGGAAATAAATAATTTCTCAATTTTCCTTTCAATTAAAATTTTGTTAATATCAGTTTGAATAATACTTTCTAGCATGTCATATTTCTCGTAATTATTGTAAGACATCTTCACTTTTATAATTAAATGGGGTGTAATTATGACAGAAACAAAATTATTAATATGCAATGTACTGACAAACACTGTTATTTATGACACACGCCTACTTGGAATAAATATAAAAAACGCAAAAAGTAATCTACTAAAAGTTTATTTTCGCTATTAAATACTTACGCATCAAAAGTGACCCCACATATGATATACAGTTTGAAAGAGAAAAAATTTCCTTTTTAACTAAACCATAGCCAGCTATGATTTCTATTTAAAAAAATACAACTTTATATCATAACTCGTAATTGCACCTTTTTTAAATTTTCTCGACACCACTGTATTATACAGAAAAAAGTGCCTAAGGAATGTAAAAGTTGTTTTTTCATAACTTTACAAACAGCCAAAATATTGACATGTATCTAAAAGTCGAAAAGTCGAACTTTTGTTTATAACTCGAAAACAAAAGACGACAGCAAATTTTTGTTTTCGCCAGTGAATCTGTCTCAAAAAAAGAGATCGAGAATGTGTCTCCCATTTTTTTTGTATCTCTTACAGTTACCGAAATTTGCCCACCCTGTACAAACCAAATCACCCAAATTTTACAGCCACGAATGCAAAACGATTATTAGTTGTGACTATGTAGTGCTAATGCAATGGCAGATTTTATCATTCTGAATAATACATTGTATCCTTTATGTATTTGTTTTATGATTCATTTTATGCTTTTGCTTTTATTTTTCTATGTATATCTTTCTGTCAACCATGGGGCACTATTAGCTACTGGTCCTGTACTCTGGTCTAGTTTCCTCTCCCTGAAAATAACGATTGTATGATCTGTATAATTTGTGGGTACTCCTAATGTTGATTAATCATATTATTAATGATATTATGTACGATAAATTTATTTATGTTCTGTAAATGGTAGTTATCTATTTTAAATCAAATCCTTTTTTAAGATGAATATGGTGGATAAATACCAGCATTTGGCGCCGAGCGAGGGTCAACTCAATAATTTATTTGCATTGTTGTCTCAATTTTTTTGAGTAGTGAATAAAGTGAAATATTGCGCTGATAAAAAGCAGCGTAGGTACATTCAGCCGTCCAAGTACACATCGCCACGGTTTGGATAGTTTAATCTTGGCAATAATGTTGTGCAGTAGACATACATATGGAATTTATCGCTTGAAATAGCGTCTCTTCTGTTGAAATATAGCTTATAGTAAATCGCATCAGCACATATAAGCCAGCAATATTTCTCTAAAGTGAAACAACATTTCGGACGTTGAACATATACGTCTCTCTTGCGTATTTGCATTTTCAATTTATCAACATCATCAAAACTAGTCTCAACGCGGCCATAGGTTTCAAGGGAAACAACTTGTCTTAATACTGTCAAATATAAAACAATTAATAATTTAGCGGAGTGGTCATCAAGTGTTGTTGACCCTCTCACAAAACAAAGATCGTTTAAATGCCGAAAGTTTTAAATGTTTGGAGATTTGCTACCATTCCAATTTATATGTCTTTATAAAAGTCCTTTTGCACAATTAAAAAGTACGCTTAATGATAACATTTAAATGCGGACAGTGACTGAGGCCATTATTTAGCCAGCTCGGTGGCAAAAACCGCGATACGCAGACGGCAACGTTAATTGCTCTGGCCTGAACCAATTATCTGACCAACTACACTTACATCTACCATCTAAATCTCACTGGAAACGTTAAATCTTTTTCAAACTATTACTATTAAACTTCACTTCAATACGGAAACTTTAAAATCTGTTCAAAGCAATAAAGTCGTTTTAACATTTACGTAGGGAACAAAAACTTTATATTCTTCTTTTAAATTGGTTTATTATACTAATGCGTAAGCATCAAGGGAAGGAATAAGAAATTATTATGTAAATCCACATTTAATATTAAACACAACCAACAAACTTGAAATTCAATCTAAGTAAGTTGTTTATGAATCACTAGTTAGAAGCTGTCACGATTATTATTCTACTTCCATCTGTGTATGTAGATTATAACTGCAATTTCATTCAACTTTCTGTATTCATTAATTACTGGCAAAAATTGAAATATTTCAAGTATGATCAAATATATTGACCCATCAGTTTAACTGTGAATACATATTTATATTATATGTTCCTAATTCTAGAGAGTAACCCACTTACTGAAATTTTAATTATTTACGTTGAACAGTTTTCAAATTATATAAAAAAAATGTCCCACTTTTTTAAGTAAATTTTGACCATACAAGTTTTTAATCCGTATACCATGGAAAATGTATATCCCATTTAATGACTGAGACATCCGTGAGCCAAAAATCTTGAGTCATTATATGAAAATATCTTATACAGTTTATATCCCACTTATTTGCAACATAAAAAGCTTCCTTGATTTCTTTATAGCCGTCAAAGAAGCTGACGTTTTATATGTTGCAAAAAAAGAGAAATTTGAGAATTTTCAGAATGTATTCGAAAATAATATGTTTAGATACATTTTCTAACCAAAAGGAATACGTCCCATGAGGTCTAATTCCCACGAGATTTAAATGATCCGAAATTATTTTCCCACGAGATTAACGCATCACACTGTATATCTGTTCGGTTTTCCCATAGACTGATTTAAAAACCCGAAATGAAAATCCCACCAGATCTAATTCCCATGAGATCTAATTGTGACGTAATTTCACACATAATGTCCAGAGGCGTACGCATATTTTAAAACTTCAATTTATATCCATTAAAATTTTTTCATTTTACAGCATGATTTGTTACCAAAACTGTGATTGTGTTGTATATAAAGAATTTATAATTTTGTTATATTATAAATATTAATAATGAATTTATTGATAAAACTTATACAGTATTGGACTCAATTTCATGTAAGACCTGCGTTTAACGTTGCAGAAAGTGATGGAATAATAAAAATCTGGTAGACTACAAAGACAGTTGCTCTTTGCTACTGCTGAATTCGATATTCACTTGCGCATTATATCGCACCGGGCACCTTGTGACAATGAAGCAGTATACAGTCTAGTCTCTCCCGCAGATTTAAACTCTAATTCCCTTACTTTTTAGCGCATTAAACGCAGGTTTTGCATGAAATCGAGTCCAATAGTTTATATGTAAACAATATTACATGTATATTTAAGAAAACGCCAAGCTAAAATATTATGTTAACACCTAAAAATGTTTCATGTAAATAACTTGCTTCTGTTGATAAATCAATTTAAGTTTGTATAAAAAACTTTACAAGCACCATAAAAAATAGGTACATATATTTATCAAGGTTCCAAAATTCAAATTTACTATAAGATAAATGTATATGGATTTCAATTTCATGACTTTGATTAAAATTGAGTTTTATTCGATTCGGTGATTGAGAACATTTCATAATAGTTTATTACTGTTAGTAGTACTTATATATACGTTTTTATGGTATAGTATATAGTTATCCCTACGTCTCTGAATGCTGCACATGTAATGCATTACTTCAGTATGTAAGGCAACGTTACATTTTTAGATCTCATGAGATTTAGATCTCGTGGGATCTAGATCTTGTGGGATTTTTAAATTAGTACTTCTAAATATGACAAATGATAAAACGCATTCGAAAAACCGAATATTTATACAGGGTGATGCGTTTGATCTCGCTGAAAAATGGAACCGGAGTTTGAGATCTCATGAGAATTATATTTCGTAAGACTTAGAAGTCGTGGGAATTAGATCTCATGAAAATTAAAAAAAAAAATGTTAGTAAACAATCTCATTCGGAAACACGAACAGATTTACGTTCCCACCACATATTTTTGGATTTTTTATTAATGCTCGTTCGTCCTCCGAGAACGTTCTCCAAAATACGTACCCGAGCATTTTACATCACTACCTGCTTATAAGTTAATATTCTAAAGAGAAGTTTCACAACAGCTTCAAAGATAACTGAACAGAAAAGGTAACACATTTTTGTAATGGTAATGGTGGGGGAGGCTAATGTCTAGCAAGTAGGCTGCAGACAGGCTCTTTTTACCAACCCCCAGCTATCTTCTCAGACATGTACTACTCTTGGTCCCTCGTCGAATCGTTTTTATCTTCTAATGAAGGCCAGAATGTTACTTAGTGCCAGGGAGCTCATTTAGTCCTTTAGAGGCGTTTCAATGCCGAAGATTCTACGCCTCAGGCGTAGCTTCACACTGCCTTAAGAAGTGGTAAGACGTTTCATCATCACTCTCGCTTCCTGGACATGTAAGGGATTCCTCAATACCTATCAATGATAGATGTCTCCTAAATCTACAGTGGGCTGTCAGAACTCCGATTAAAAGATTCATTATGCCAGTGATCCCTAGGCAAACTAGTATTTATACTTTTGTCAGCTTTCGGGACGTGGTCACCCTGTCCACGCTCGGACACCAGACCACAGATCCATATTGGAGCCTCGGTCTGATGACCGCCATGTACAGCCAATGCAGGATCCGTGGGTTGAGGTCGCAGTTCCTTCCTACCGCTTAGCTCAATTGCCTGAAGGTTGCAGTCTACCTTTTGACGACGTTGTCGATCTGCGGCCCCATTTTTGTAAATAATTATAAAAACAATTTTTCAAATTACCACATAAAAAGGATATTCCCATCTACAAAATTTACTTAAATTTACATAAAACTAACAAGTGGTTTCCAAAAATGATCACTTAAAATTTAATGTGATGAGTGCAACGTTAAAATTGATACATTTTTTTAGTATAAATTAAAAAATCTTCATCACGCTTTAACCGAGTGGATAAATACGTATTTTTAAAACATTTTTATTTGATCTCAATTCAGGACCTCAAAATAAGAAAAACGTTTCCTTCGGACGTATGTCAGGAAACACTTCAAAGATGGAGGCTAAAATTGGGTTTTTAATTTTTTTCTCAAATTTGGAAACTAAAAAAAAATTTTTAGTAAGAGATTTTCCACTAATAAGAATTTAATCAAACTTTTTTAATAAACCCTAATTTTATCGTATGAAAATGTGTCTTGGAAAGCTTGAATTATTTAGAAACTCTTTTGTCTCTTCTATTTTTTTATCAGACTGATAGTTTTTGAATAAAGAAATGAAATAGTCTCGATCCACATGGTTAGCAGGAAAATGGCATTACTTAGTAACATGGAAAATGCCTAGTAGGCTAAAAAAAATTATGCTTAACTTAAGCCCAGAACGAATTAAGATTATTTGACAGCAGCCTACTAGGCTTTTTTCCATTTTATTAAATAGGTAAAGCAATTTTCCAAATAACCGTGTGGATCGAGATTATTTTATTTTTTTATTCAAAAACTATCAGTCTGATAAAAAAAATAGGAGACAAAAGAGTTTCTAAATAATTCAAGCTTTCCAAGACACATTTTTATATGATAAAATTCGGGTCGGTTAAAATTTTGAAAAAAAAATTAAATAAGTTTTGCCGATTTTCCCCATTTTACCGATAAGGGATGATTGAAAAAATATCCCTTAGAAGCGTTCTTATCTGTAGAAAATCTGTATCAAAATTAATTTTTTTATCTTTTTCCAAATTTGAGAAAAAAATTAAAAACCTAATATCAGCCTCCATTTTTGGGGGATCGTAACTCTTTAATAAAGCGTTTCCGTATATACCGCCATAGAAAACTTTTTTCTTGTTTTGATGTCCTGAATTCAGGTTTTAAGTGTGACAAGTTAATCCTGAAACATCCTGTATTTCATGGGATTTCTTGATATTTCAGTGAATGTTATCAGAATTTCTTAATATTTCAGTGATTAAATCCCTAAACTTAAAAAAATCCCAGGACATGAATACGGTTGTCTAGAATTTTACAATTTATTTAGAATTTTCTTTAAACTGTACGCCAAATTCTGTCTAAATGTGTGCACATTTATATTAAATACCTACAATATAAGTAAGTCATCCAAATAAAGAAGTTTTTTCGCATTCAATCGAGCCTGTTAAGTCATTAATAGATAACAAGAATATCAAAGGCCACAAATAGGACCCTTGCAGAACTCCAGAAATAAATTTGACATTTAATAATTTTATCGTTAGGTTTATTTTTTGGATGAGCGAAACCATTAAAAAAAACAATCTGACTAATCATTTTGGCACAAAGGCTTATTTAACAAAGAGATTATGGAACAATGGCTTGATACTCAAGGAAAGGGCGAGAAACATTAAGATACCACAAATAAATAATTATAGATGATAGTATTTAATGGTCCCTAATAATTTTAATTTTCTCAAAAGTTATCGGGTTTACAAGAAACGATACAGATACAGACGCGCAATATGCATACACACATACTAACAGACAAACTATTCCATAAAATTATTGGTTCAAAGCATTGCGAAATGAATAATGAATGAGCTTACTTGATTTCGTCAAATAATAATAATAAAATATATTGTGAAACTGCTTTGCATATTACTTATTATAATTATAACTAATAGTAATAAATTAATTAATTTGTTGAGTCTTGCTGACGTATTGTTTAAGTATTATCATATCACAGTGAAATAATGTTCACCTAACTCATAATTATAAAATCTGCACATATCCGTTTTTAATTTGTCGAGCCTGCACGGAATAATAATGTGGCCACACAGGTTAAAAAAAGTGACGCAAAAAAATTTGCATCTAAATTAAACCTTAGTGAGATATTAAAGTTTGTTATTGTGTTAAAAAGACATAAAAATATTTGGCTACAGTAATAAGGCATTTAACCTTGAAGGAATCCTAGTTATTTTTAATGATTGCAATTTTGTTTTTACGGAGCACGCTAAAACGAAGAAAATCCATTATTCTACAAGTAGATCTGCTATTAATTCTATGACTTCTTCTTATATAAAGTCGAAGTAGTTCAAAAGTATAATAAAACTATAACGCCACAAATAGGGAATGTTTTTCTTTGTTACCTAATAAGTATGGCAAAATGAAACAAATACCGCTAACAACAAACGAGCAGAAAACAAGAACACGAAAAAATCTAGTAAAACAACTTTTTTGCTGATGTATTTAATACATATAAATCGTCATTATGTGCACTGGCAGCATAAAGACATACCAACGGGAATGTAGTTCTCAAAAATAATCGCCGAGCACACATCCATACGTCAATCCAATATAATATACGGCTTGCTCTTTGCAAATCGTGTACTCGGTCGGTACGGCTGTTCTCGTTTTTACCGGCCCGAACAAGTCTGTGATATGTCGGCATGAGCACCAAATTGATAAACACAACGTTGCTATTTCAGCCAAAAAGTATCAGAAACAATTTTAACGACTGTCAACGAAAACAACTTTTGGAAATTTCTTTTTTCACCCGATAGTCTGCATACTTTTAGCATTACAAAAATTTCAACACACATTTAACTCTCTTTATTCGTAGTATTCTAAGAATACGATTATGAGTTAATTTGTAAAATTCCTGATAGGCTGTCTAAGTAATTACATACTTCTTAAACCGCTGTACTTTATCAAATACTGTTCAATTAATACTGTAAAAAGTTTTATTAAATTAGATATGAGACGTCTACTAAGATAGTTTTCTGCCCTCTCTCATAATAATGCTGTGTTTGTTTTGTTCAGCCTTTGATTATTTTATTTAATATTTCTTTAACCGCCTCAAAATATCCTGATGTGTGGAAAATTGCGAGAATATGTCCCATACTTAATTTCGATGATTCTTGTATAAATAATTATAGAGCAATAGCCATTTTATGCAACTTTAGAAAATTATTAGAACTTATTCTTTACATTTACTGCCATCAAAAATATAATATCATCTTATCAACATAGATTCATGGAGAAATAACTATCACCAATTTGGCTATTATTAGCAATGCATATGTGACTGTTTAGATTCACAAGGTCAAGTACACAGATATACTGAAAGGTTTTGATCAAATAGATCATTTCCTATTATTGTCAAAACTAAGAGAAATTGGTTTTTCTGACTCCCTAATTTAATTGAGTATCCTTAATTGGCAGACAGCAATTTGTTAAGTATTGAGGTTATAGTTCCCAATCATATATTGCAATGTCAGGAATTCCACAGGATTCCAATTTGAGACCACTCTTATTTTTAATTTTTATCAATGACCTAACAACAGTTATTAATGCTCAACATTTACAGATGATTTAAAGATATTCGTAAAATTAAGTTCCTTGGAAGATTGTGTTTCATTGCAAAATGGGCTTAATAATATCTATAGCAGATATAGCTGGCAAATTTTCTAAAATTAAATATTTCCAAATGTAAGGCTATGTCACATATTTATTTTTGATGACCAAATAGATCGCAAGATTCTGGACCGTTGTGTAAATTACAAAGATCTAGGAATTATTTTTGACACTAAACTTACTTTTTGCCATCATATTAATAAAATGGTTAAGTCAACATCTAGAGTCTTAGGCTTCTTTGTCAGAAATTGGAGTGGCTTCTTAAATGTTAACATTATAAAACTGCAGTATATATCATTTATAAGGAGCAAATTGGAATGTGGGCGCCACTCATAATAAAGTTGTTAAGAAAATCGGGGTGTTCTGATAGAATCTTTTCCATTCTATTGCAGAGAAGATGATTTTTTCATAGTATTTCTGTCATATTTTTGAAGAATTTAAAACGCTTCTTAATATAATCTACCTTGTTCTCTCGGTCTGCACAAAGTTCGGATCCTTCCTGTCGTTTTTTCTTGCTACAGAGGTCGCTCTTCTACATTTTTGGACCCAAAGCAAAATGTCCTCTCGTGTCGGCACGTGTTGCCACGGAGACAACGCTGTGACTAGGTTTCGACTTCAAAAACTTTTTGTTTGTTTGACCGATTCTTGATTAAAATGAAAACTGTCAAAAGTGACAAAATAGGCTTAAACAAAGCCAGCTTTGTAGATTTTGGTTATGTGAAAACATTTATTTTCTAAAATAAAAGTCCATAAAAAACAAAACTAGTTGCTTGGAAAACTAAATTTTAAATTGGATATCTCATTTTGCCACATTAAAAATAGCTGTCTTATAAGTATGGTAATCAATATCAGGTCTGCTTAAAAATTATATACTACCTGAATAGTAATCTGTATTTCAATTTTGATGATTATTGATCATCAAAAATGCAACCTCTAAAAAGAAGATGCGTGGGAAATGCGTTAACATACATCCAAGCAATACATGTTTCTTTGTATTAAATCTGAAGTGGTTTCTTGATAATAAAGCCCTAAAAGTACTTGAGTATACTGTATAGTAATAATGCTTAGCCTCTACGTATTTGTTAAAGTATTTAAAAATGTATTTGTTTGGATTGGAAATTAACAAATAATCTTATTTCCTCTTTTTGTAACTACTACTAAAAATACAAATGTATATGCCATTAAAATTAGTAAGTTGAAATCAATAACACTTCTTATCAGATTCGAGCTCGATTTAGAATATCTTTGCTTTGTTGTATAGGAAATAATTAAATAATTAACAATAATTAAACACGTTTGTCGAATATTCAGCTTTCAGGACCGTATTTAGGAATGCTATTGTAAATTTTACCAAATCTGAATTATAAATTCATGTTTACTTAGATTATAAATATACATAGGTTATCTTACTTTTTGTCAAAGTGTGTAGTGAGCGAGTAAATAAATAGCACAATATATTAGACAAAATAGATATTTCTATGATAAGATATAGATTTCGGTAACACAAGAAACATACACCGTTATATGACGAATTTGCTCGCTTTCCACCCAGCTAGCCAACGTGAAACGAAAGTCAACTGGCTATACGTGATGTTCTGCAGTACTGCAAACTCTCAAATACGGCATCGAAGCAGAACATCGATTGTGGATATTAAGGCAACATCGGCACCCTACTATCGACGGCAACGATATTCCGAATGAGGAACATTAATGTTTCTTACATTGCAAAACTCGTTGATTAGCTTATTTTTAAATTTTAAAAATGCATTAAATTAAGCAAATAACGTAAAAGTAAAAAAGATATTTTTTTTGCACGCGCCATAGTATTGACATCTATTGCCGTCGAGTGATATCGCTGACAGCAGGAGTACATTTAGTATTTTGCATGAGGCGTCAGAATCGTGGCAGTGAATAATTAAATATCGATTGGTCCAAATTTGTTTTTTTTTTATTGTAATTAAGATTTCGAATGAACACCCATCAGTGGCGGCTGGTGAAGTTTAGGCTGTCATATCTTAATATTAGACCGTGGAACCCAAGCTTTAAGGCATAACTATCAAAACTTCTTCATTTAGAAGTTTTGCAGAAAAAAAAATACGGTTGAAATTTGCGAAAAAAGTTGTGTGCTGCGCCAGGTTATTTTTAAACAATTTGTTAAATATTTGGAACACTTCTTTTAGTTTCAGGATGAAAATATATCGACAAATTTGAAATTTGATAAAAATATATTGATTTTTTACCAAGTTGTACCTTTTTGAAATTTGCACAGTAAAAAATAAAGCTAAAATAAAATTTCAAAACGGTGTAACTTTTCAAAAAAAGCAATATTTTTTTATGAAATTTGAAATCTGTCGATGTATTTTCCACCTGACTGAGGAAGAAATGTTTAGCAAATATTTTACAGATTATGTTGATATTTTGTCGGAATTGGATAAAAATTTAAGAAAACCTCACACATTTTTTATATAATTTTGGAAATATAGCATATAAACAATTAAATGTTTTTCGTAAAGATTAAAAATACTGACTAAATTAGTTATTTCAAATGTCAAACTGCCAGATTTATCCTAACCCCATTTTATGAATGAGGTCCAATGCGTACAAAACTTCAGTTTACATCAGCTTTATTTAAGTACTTGGAAAACATATTTCATTCGCTTGATATAGTAGACATGATTTAAAATCTTTCATCAAGAATATACTTTTTTTGTAAAGTCAAATACACACACACACATGCACACGCACACGTGCGCACGCGCACACGCACACACACACACACATGCGCGCGCGCGCACGCACGCACACACCGACAGACATCATTCGGAAAATAGTCAGAATGGATTCAGGAGGGTTCAAAACGGATTAATCATTCAAAATCTCGAGGTCGAAAAAAATCACGATTACTATACTTCCTTATATGAGGTATAAGAAAGTAAAAAATTTATAATTATTATTTTTTTAAATTTCTTAAATATTGTAATTATCATACTTTTAATGTTTTTACATTTACCATAATTTCTTTTCCAAAATGTTAGTATTTTTAATCTTTAAAAAAAATTAAGTGTGTATATACTGTTTTTCCAAAATTATATAGTAAATGTGTGTTATTTGTTGTAGTCATGAGGAAGACAATAAATATTGTCGAAACGTCGAATAAATGAGAAATGAGGTTTTTTATATTTATATCCAATTCCGACAAAATATCAACATAATGAGCAGTGCTGGATAAGAAACTCTTATTAAATTTTACAAATTCTTTAAAAAATAACCTGGTGAGCACACGATTTTTTCAACTTTTTTTTCGCAAAATTCAATCACAATATTTTTTTCTGCAAAAACTTCTTCATTCAGTCTTGATAATTATCACTTGGGTCCCATGCTCCAATACTGAAATATGACATAGACTAAATTTCATCAGCCGTCACTGACATCTATGTAATTTTTTTTAACATCGATGCTTAAAATTCATGGTATCGATAGTAAAAACATCGGCTATCATATGCAAATTATCTATAATAATCGCACACCTATGTTTTCAATTGTCTGATCAATTACTAAAGTAGTAAAAGGTGTTTCAATAAGAGCGCAAGATTTGAATTGCGCGCCAGTTTGGCTGTCATGATGTCACAAGATTATTACATGCCAGGTCGATAGGAGACAGATGAGACTTAGTAAACATGGAGCATTACACGATAGAACAACGCGTCCTGATTGTTAAACATTATTATCAAAATGGTGAAAGTTTGATTGCCACGATTCGTAAAGTGCGTCCAATTTTCGGTCGAAATAATGTTGCTCATTCATCTACTGTAAAAAGAATAATCAAAAAATTCGAAAGTACTGGTTCGGTTTGTGATGCGAAACACACGACACGAGCTCGTAGAGGTCGTTCAGAACAAAACATCACGGCAGTTCGCGAGACCGTAGCCGAGAGTCCAGGGACGTCCATTCGTCATCGTGCACAAGAATTGGAGGTTACAACAGCCACTCTTCAACGTATTCTCACTAAAGATTTGCATCTTCATGCCTACAAAGTCCAATTGACACAACAACTTCTGCCAACAGACCACGCACAACGAAAAGAGTTCACCAATTTCGAACAAAGTCATTTTCAGTGATGAGGCCTAATTTCACCTCGATGGCTTCATTAATAGGCGAAACTGCTGCATTTAGGGCTCAGAAAATCCACGAATGATTCATGAGAAACCAATGCATCCAAAACGTGTCACTGTTTGGTGTGCATTGTGCTCTGGAGGAATCATTGTCCCGGTTTTTTCTCGAAGACGAGGCAAGTAATGCAGTAACGGTGAATGGCGAATGTCATGGTGCTATGATAACCCAGTTTTTTGTGCCTCAATTGAAAGATATTGCTCTCTACGACATGTGGTTTCAGCAGGACGGTGCCACCTGCCATACCGTCTATGAAACATTGACGGTCTTGCACGAGTCTTTTCCTGGTCATGTCATCTCTCGGTTTGGTGACCAGAATTGGCCACCACGCTCTTGTGATTTAACACCTTTGGGCTTTTGGCTGTGGGGTTATCTGAAGTTTATGCCAACATGCCCGCGACCACCAAAGCATTGAAGGCTGAAATTAGACGCTATATCAACGAAATACCGCCACATGTATGCAACACCGTTATTCAAAATTTCGCCAAAAGAGTACGCATGTGCCAGCAAAGCCGTGGCGGCTATTTATCAGATGTGTTGTTCCATACATAACTTCTATATGTCTGCATTATAACTCAATAAATATTTCAATACTTTGCTACAGAAAACCACGTTTTATTGAACCTTGAATTGCGCTCTTATTAAAACACCCTTTACATTGGTAGCGGTTGGGGTCAGTCGCATTTTCAATTGTTCAAGTTTCAATTTACGTGGTTCGGGGAATTTGAAATTTTTAAATCATTAGCATAAAATTTGGCGAATGACAGAGCAATTCTTCATTATTAGCCCGACTCTCTTGGAAGCCATAAATAGGAGATTTAGCGTATTCTCATAAAAACAAGCCATTTAGGGCCAGATCAGGAGATCTAGCTGGCCATAAGGTGGTTTCCCATCCTCTCAGAGAAGACTTTCAATTCTGCCGCAGGTGTGCCTTGTTTAATCTATAATTCCTAATATGTACATAGTCTTCACCACAGTATAACAACCAGTAGGTTATTTCACCTTATTGCTAGGCATCGCCGCCGGGAACCTTCAAGAGCGGTTAAACTGACCTGTTATAATGAAAAGCATCAGTGTAGTAGTGGCCGTCTGAGCGGCGTGTATGTTATCAGCTAAATAAAAAATAACTCGTGGTGTAAATACTTTACGCGTAATTGGCTTACTGTGACAATTGTATGCATTTTATTTTATTTTAAAATGGAGAATGATAAGAAAAGAGGGGGAGTGGTTTGCTCATGTAAAGGGTGTTCAAATAAAAGTTATTGTAGTAATGAAAAGTTTTATTAATTTTCTCGTGATGTCGAAAGCTAAGTGAAAAACTGCTTTATTATTGCAAGCATAAAACATATTAAATTTGGTATAGGAGTTAGGTATTGTTTTGCAAAAACAAGAACCATTAATGCGGTAATTTTAAGAATATAAATTGAAAGTATAAATAAAATACGGGCTAGAATAAAAAAATAAAATCTTTAGTTTTGTATTTACAATTAGACGAATGTTCTTCTGCATCTACTTTGAATAATTTTTAAAGATATTACAGAATAAATTTTAAAATGTGTGTTTGTTGTAGACAAACTGCACATTAGTCAATTTATAAAAAGTTTAGTCAGTTTTAAATGGTTATTGGTGCTTTCATTTTGTAAATCCATATTTTTTAATTCAATACTGATAATTTCAGCCAGGCGGCGACTGGTTGTTATTAGATTTATGTAAGACAATATATAGGAGATTATTTTTAACACATCGTATCTTGGGGTTCTATTATTTGCGGGTCATTTACAGGGTGGAAAAGTTAAATAAAGTTAAAGCATATACAGGGTGTCCCAATATAAATACCTTCTTTCAAGTGGGTAATAGGACTATAAAAAATAAGTTGAGTTTTTTTATATATGCCTTAAGTCAGTTCATAAAGGGGAGCTACAATCCCTTAAAGGGGGTAAGTACAACGTAGTTATTTGCCAATAAATTCGGAACGTTGTAAGTTGCAAAAATTAAATTTGGACCATGATTAATTTTATAATGTTACATATTTTGATAAATTTTTATCTACATATCATGATTTGTTGGAGTAATTACAAAGGGGGTGGGGATTAATTTTCGCCATAACTTTTTGGCTTTTTTTTACACATTTATAGCAGAAAGAAACGATAGTGTTAAAAACTGAATAAGAAAGATCCTCTTACTAAATGTCGATATGAGCTATCGTTTTAAAGTTATTTGTACTTAAACATTGCAATGCAGGATGAGTATACAATAATCGATAGGTAACTACATACCTCTACAAAAATAATTCCGCACTTTTATTTATAAACTGATTTAAGGCAAATGTTTATATACAAAACTCAACTTATTTTTTTTCTATAGTTCTATTACCCTCTTGAATAAAGGCGCTTAATTATGGGACACCCTGTATATAAATTCTTGGGAATCCTTAAATTTACGATGATCATCCGTTAAGTGGTTTGCATTTTTAATGAGTGCTATTCTCATCCATTACGATTGTTTCTTATTTGATCGTAAAATACCTATGTTAGAACACCCTGTAAAAAATGATTTTTTTTATGTCCTCACAAGAAAAGTCTAGGGACATTTTTATAAATATACGTATTTTTTTAATTGATTTAAAAAAAAACAAGCAAATGTGTTTTTTATGTCTGGTATAATTTTGTAAAAATATCCTTAGACTTTTCATGTGAGTGTACATTAGCGAAATAATAAATAAATGTAAAACTAACATTGATTGCAGTAGTTACGGAAAGTTTTATTCATATTCCTTCGTGAAAAAACTGTTACATTAGGCTATTGATTTTAGTATAGGAGTTATTGTTTTACAAAAGCAAGAACCACTAATAAAGTAATTTTAAGAATGTAAATTGAAAGTACAATATTGTACATCCACACCAGATCATGTGAGTAGAAGCGGTGTGTATTGGCAGTTTTTCTAAATTATTGAAAATAAGTGCTTTAAGAAAAAAATACAAACATATTTTACAGTCTTAAATTTATTAATAGAAATTAAAAACTGGCAAACGAAACACAAAATTAATAATTTGGAATTATCAATAATTCATTTATATTTTATTTATACCTAGCTATTTTATTTGGTAATCTAAGAAATGCTTAGCATTTATTATTCAATTATTAATAAATAGCCTATTGTGTAGCTTATTTCATTTATCTAAATAATTTTTCATTTTAACCATACAAAATGTTAAAAAATGAAATATATACACCTGGCTGCACAAACATTAAAAACCCGTGATCACTTTCCTAACTAATAATTATTAATTTTATTAATTAATCAACATTGCTCAATTTGCTTTGTACACCCATGGTATCCTTGTAAAATACTACGACTGTAACGCAACCACCTGCCTTCGAGGTCCCAGAGCGTTCAGTGGATTTATGAATGAAATGTAGCTGAAATAATCTACTGGTTATACTGTGGTCTTCACATACATCGACTTGATTATTATAAATTGTTGCATTATACATTTTATTCACAAATATATATGCAGATTTAACGCGTATGGTGACTTCGCGGTCGAACGGTAAAAACACTTGCCTATCCTAGTGGATTCCGGGTTCGATTCCAGTTCGAGAAACTGATTCTTTCAGAAGCAGAAAGTCATCCTAGAATACTTGGATACTGGATGTGTCTGTGTAGCTCTCTTCCATACAAAATAACTAGGGAGATACAGGGGGTGTTTGTGTTATCAGTGGTATACGTTAATATAATGGTCTTATTTTACTAAAAAATTCTTCCGAAAATTGTCCTAAATGAGAATTCAGCAGTTGTTGAATGAAATACTACTAAGAAGGAATGGTTCATTTAAAATTAAAATCATAACGTTATGCATGAGTTACAGAATTTCTTCTCTTTATTTATTTTTGTTGCTAATGTTTTCAAAAATTACTTTTTTTGAGAGACAACATCAGGAATGCACAGAATAATAATAATAATAATAATAATAATAAACGTCTTTATTATTTTCAATTACTATAACATAATGTAAAAAAAAAGCAAAAAACAATACAGATACAATGTGGGTAATCGAAAATAAAAGGCGAAGTTCAACACATTTAGCGCGAACGCCAATGAGTTGCTCTTCCACTTAACCTAAACTTAGTTGCGCTTTGCTAAAATTTAAATTACCTACTGGAGCACTGATAGTAGACGATTTAAAATATGTGTAATAACTAAATGTAAGGCACTTTTATTTTCATCCTTTTAAAATTATTGTTTTAATTGGTGGTTAGCGAGAAGATATTTTTTAAATTTTATTTTGAAATAATGCATATTTTTAGACTTTATATCCTGTGTTTTAAATTTTGGTGGAGTTAATAATGTCTTGAATCTAATATTGATGTTGTGGACGTCAGTTCGATATGTAATTTTTCTGTGTAAATAAGATGGCATTTTATTAATTACAATGTTATGAAAAAGGGTATTAGCATGCATGATTCTACGATTTTCCATATTTAACCAGCCGGCAACTTGTAGTTTATGAGATATTCGTTGTCGCCTTCGTATTCCAAATATAAGTCGTAGACAAGCGTTTTGAACGGTTTGAATTTTACGTTTATACTGACTGGTTAAGTTAGGACCATACACACTATCCCCATAATTAAAATTTGACAACACCAGTGTTTCACAAAGCATCCATTTTATTTTCACAGTCAAATATTGTCTGTGAGTGTAAATTATCTTTAAGGCAAAATATGATCGCTGTATAATACTGTTAATATATTTTTCAAACCTTAAGTTATAATCCATTAACAGCCCCAAATTTTTTTGCATGATCAACGGTTTCAAGTGAAGAATTATTAATTTTAATACTAATTGTATCATTCAAAATTTGACGATTCGTTCTATTTCCAAAAGTTACTACATTTGATTTAATATGGTTTATGATCAGGCAATGATCTGAGGCCGTTTTAACAAATGACTCGAGATCACTATTAATTGATGTACAGGCATTATCAAACATATACGGAGGGAAGCTGTAATAGATTTGAGTGTCATCTGCGTAAAAATGAATCTTACAGTGCTGGAGACTGTTTATTAAGTTGAAAGAGTATATAGAAAAGAGTAAAGGGCCCAAAATTGATCCTTGTGGTACTCCAGATTTAAGAGTTAGATAACAGGAGCTTTCATCATCAATACAGACTTTCTGTTGCCTATTTTTAAGATAATTTTGCATTAAATTAGCAGAATGTTCAGAAATGCCCATATAATGAAGAATAGCTAGTAACAAATCATAATTAATCGTATCAAAAGCTCGACTGAAATCCAACAAAACTAAAACTGTACAATCACCCTGGTCAGTGGCCCTAATAATGTCATCTACAACGTGGAGTAATGCAGTTGTGCAGCTGTGCCTTTTTCTGAAGCCCGATTGTACTGATGGTAACAAATCAAATTGTGACAAATGATTCCTCAACTGAACTTCCATTGCTCGTTCTATTATTTTGGAAAGGGTAGGTAATACACTAATAGCCCTAAGATCCTTGTATTCGGAAGGGTTTGATTTTTTTGGCAACACTCTGACTATAGCATTCTTCCACACTGCAGGGTAAACATTTTCCCGTAAACAAAAATTTACTATGTGAGTTATATATTGTACAATAAACGGGCAACATAATTTAATAAGTTTAATATTTAGACCATCACAACCCATTGCATTACTTTTTATACTACATATAGTTTCATATACAAATATATCATTTACTTCGACAAACTTGAATTCGCTGTTTATAATACAATTACTTCTATAAAAATTTAAAAGCTGTTCCGGTGGCTCAATAGCAGGGATTGAATTTATGAAAAAATTATTAATTTCATTTACATTATTTATATTTGCAGGTATTTCATTTATTTTTTCGGATAACATACAATTATTTTTCAAAATTTTCCATGCATCATTTGGTTTACAATTATTAAATTGGAAGGTAAAGAATGCCCGCTTTTCTCGTTGAATAGCCTTGTTTACATAATTTCTCATCTCTTTATAAAACTGGAGATGAACATCAGATTTTGTATTCTCATATTTTTTCCGAGCCTTATCACGGAGTGATATCATTTCTTTAATAGTATGTGTGAGCCAAGGAGCTTTTGGCTTAGTCATTCGAGAAGTAGTTTAATAAATCCATTCGAAAACTGTCTTCATTGAAATATTTAAAATTACGATGTGTGCACATTTTAGGTCTTTTCTTTTCATTGAATATATTTAACTTACAATACACCAATTGATGATCAGATATATGATTTGCTTCAATAACACCCTTTTCTAATACAGCTTCCCTACGACAAATAATTAAATCTAAAAGACTGGAGTTGTTAGTAGTAATTCTAGTTGGAGTATCAATAACTTGGCTAAGCTCATATGATTCTAACACTGAAACAAATCTATCTACATTATTACTGCAAAAATCTAATAAATTAATGTTAAAATCCCCACAACATATAATTTCATCCACTGTTGGATATATAATACTTAAGGTATTTTCAAATTCCACTAGAAAATTATTTACATCTTGATTAGGAGGCTTATAGACAATACCTAGAGAAATATATTTTTTTTATTTTTTATTTTAATCCATTATCTCGCTATTAAAACTATTCTTAATGAAAATCAATAAGCCCCCGCCTCTTGTATTTCTATCAGTTCTATATATTTTAAAACCCCCAATGTTTAAAAATTCATTGCTAACGCTTTCTCGTAACCACGTTTCACAAATCGCAAATGCATCAAAATTTTCACTTAATATAATTTCCCTTACATGCTGATACGATGGTAATAATGATCTAACATTTAGACAACCAATAAGCATAATACATATAAACTAAAAACAAGAAATTTTTTTTTTACAAAATTACAACTCTATAGGTTTGCTAACACAAGGTAATATAAAAACCTATAGCATAGCAAAAAAATTAAACTTAATACACTAGTTTTTAATAGTTTAGCTCGATTTGATACAAGTGAAGCCTCAAACCGCATTCAGCATTTAATTTATTCCGATAATTATTTTTGACAAAAGGTGTATGAAGAAAATGCTCTTTCGCATAAATATTTACTTGCAAATGAAGTTAAAAATTGTAGAGCTAGCTACATCTGCAACGATAGGGCACATTTTAAGAGTTTCTAGCCAAAAACATATCAAAAGCTTTCTTTCAAAAGCAGTCTTCAGATCAGAGTTCGTGGATATGTCAATTATTGTTCCATTTGTTTAATTTCCAAATTAGCCGATGACACGCAATCATCTTTAAAGGGAATTTGTATTCAGTAAAGTTCATTTCCAGTCTTTGTAAATTACTATTACGCGTTTGCTATCCACACAAATACCTCAAATCGTAGATTCGTTGATTGAAAGTCCAGGTAACACTTACACACTACTTTATTTACTAATTAACAATGAACAACAATAGATTAATGATCGTCTTAACTAGTATCACAATTGAACACTTAGAAATCACTGCTTTCTTCTCTAACTTATTTATTCTTTACTCGTACAATTCCAAATGAATACTGAGTTCCTGGACCTTAGATATATGTATATCCATACATGTAACGTCTATCCTCAAAATTCCCGGTCCTTGTCCAACAGTTCTAGTTCCTTCTTTATAAATCTAGATTAATTTGGCTACTAATTCCTTTTTATAACGATAAATTATTAGCATAAAATTTGGCGATTGACACAGCAATTTTTCATTATTAGCCCGACTCTCTCGGAAGCCATAAATGGTAGATTTAACGTATTCTCATAAAAACAAGCCATTTGGGGACAGATCAGGAGATCTAGCTGGCCATAAGCTGGTTCCCCGTCCTCTCAGAAAAGATTTTCAATTCTGCCGCAGCTGTGCGTTGTTCAATCTACAATTCCTAATGTGTAAACAGGCACACCTCGGAACCAGTAGTCTACACGGTCAACTCCACCACCATACAGTGGCGTAACAGTATTCTTGAAATGTAATTTTTAGTGCTTTTAGATAATCAGTTATATAATTTAAAAACAACGACTTAAAAATTCGTGGAGGCACTCAAATATTTCAGTTCTGTCTTTTTTAAAGACAAGTAATCCAGAAGTCACTTTTTAATCACTGAGTCAACTCGATCAGCCACAGTAAAGACAGTGATATTGTCGGTAATTATGTATTTGAAGAAAATTTGGGAGCAAGGTACCTTCACGTACCCTCAGGGTACGCCTCAGGTAATCCTGGGGGTATGCGTACCACAGGTTAATAACCGCTGCTCTATGTGATTAAAATGAAGCAAGCACCTTCTGATATAAGAAAATTTCTCTTGTTTTGATGAGAGTAATCAATTACTTGAGTGTTTCCTCCATTTAGGAAAGTCCAAGTCTAACATGATTTTCGCCTCGATTAACTGGTAAAAAATGTTATTTGAAAAAGTTTATAGCTGCATTAGCTACGCAAGCAAACTCATTACTGATTGGTGATTACTTCTACAATGCACGTGAGTGAAAGTAGAATCTCAATTAATATTGAGTAACATGGAAATTGGCACTAGAGTATTAAATAAAATAAACATTTAACATCTTTAAAAGCAAATAGTGCTAAGTACCTAATCTTTGGTGTATGTTATGCATGCATATCTTGTCAAAGTAAATTTAAATACACCGCAAATATAAATATTGAATCAAGCTAAACAAAGTTTACTTATCGGGTCATATTGTACACACTAAGATTTATTTATTTTAAAATACTAGTAGCATTCGTTTATTGTGTTTGTCCCTGTAAACGAAATAAAAGAAAACATTTTAAATGGAGTTATTTATGAGAATTATTATTAATTTATATTTATTATGAACTGCGATAAAAGAGGTTATCGTCACCATTAAGAGAAAAGAGGAATTCACTAATTAATACTTCGTATTAACTTATTGTGTGTTTTTTATTAGTAGTCTAATTTATTTATTAGATAAGCGTTGTTTATAATTCTTGGGAGAAATGTAATAAACGGATTTTATTATTTTAATCTGTTGCAAGGCGTTGTCATTTAAAAAATCAAAGTTTGCCCTTTAGCCTTTGCTTATTGCAGTGTCATACATTTCGTGGGAAGACAATACTTATGAAAAATAAATTACACAAACGAAACGAAACCGAATGTATTTTTATTAAATAAATATTAAAATGTGTAAAATGTTAAATAAATACACAACAAAAAATTCAGAAACATGCTGCTTACATCAATGTAAGAAAAACTTCCTATGAAGATACAGGTACAGGATGATGAAGGCCTGTCTGAAAGTGAACATTTTTATATTTTAACAAAAAACGGTTTTTTTGAAGTTTCACGATATTTTGCGTACATGATTATAGGTAATAATTTAATGATTTGACATACCATTTATATGATATTTTTTTATCAGGGTGGAGAGATAAAGAGCCTACGGGGTATTTCATTTGAAAAAAATTATGTGCGGTATTTTTGAAAAACTCTAAAGAATGGCTAATATATACCGTTCTCGAGAAAATTGACAAAATATATTTTGAGGCCAGTTGGTGACTCGATAGTAAGAATTAGATTTTTTTAGTTTAATTGTAAATTAAAAAAATGTTTAAGTACTTATCGAAAAAGAAATAAATTGCTTTAATTGAAAATACCATTTCCATTTGTTTTACTTATATAAAATAAATAATAGGAAAATAAAAATAAATAAGATAAATATAAGACAAATAAGTAAAATAAATAAGTTAAATATGACAAATAAAACGAGATAAATGATACAAATCAGACAAATGAGATAAGTTAAATGAGATCCATGAGACAAATGAGAAAAATGGCACAAATGAAACAAATAAGACGAAGGAGGCAAATTATGATTATATAGAGATAAATGAGAAATACGAGACATGAGTCGATTGAGGCAATGAGATAAATGAGGCAAATGAGATAAATGAAATAAATGAATTAAATGAGATAAATGAGGCAAATGAAACAAATGAGACAAATGAGAAACTAGACGAGGAAAATGAGGCGAAAGAAATGATATAAATAAGATAAATATGACAAATAAGATGATATAACTAATAAATGGGACAAATGAGATAAATTAGTAAAATAATACCAATAAGACAAAAGAGACAAATGAGATAAATGAGTCATATGAGACAAATGATTTAAATGAGACAAATGAAATAAATGAGGCAAGTGAGATAACTATAAGACAAATGGGGCAAATGAGGCATATTACAAATTAAACGAGATGAGAATGAGATAAACGAAAACGAAATAAAGCAAACGATTGAGGCAAATAAGACAAATGACAAACGAGACAAATGAAGCGAATAAGTCAAATGAGACAAATGATATAAAGGAGACAAATAAGAAACGAAGACGAAATAAAACAAAAGAAAATAACTTAGTTTTCATTCATTTCAGATTGAATATAATAAGTATGGCCGAGACCGACTTTTTTTTTATTTAATAAAATTAATTTTAAACGTTATTTCTCAGTAACGGTTAATCTTACGAGAAATTATTAGTTCTTTTCGGCACATTTCCTCATTATGAACATTTTTTATTTAAAACATTCTTTGATTTGACGCAAAAAAAATTTTTGCCCTCCCTGGTACACCAATTTCACTGACATTCAATAGAGTTCGTCCTTGGACATCACAGATATATGCAGAATTTCAGATTTCCACGTTGAGACGTGTTTAAATTAATGTAGTCACAACAATTACCTGTGACACACAGACACGCATACGGCATACTAATTCGAATTAATTTTCTATTTTACAGTCTCAAAACGTTCATTTTCATCATAATATGAAATTTGGTTTTTCTCACGACTCCAATACTTTCTCTGTATATATATATATATATATATATATATATATATATATATATATATATATATATATATATATATATATATATATATATATATATATATATATATATATATATATATATATATATATATATATATATATATATATATATATATATATATATATATATATATATATATATATATATATATATATATATATATATATATATATATATATATATATATATATATATAGATGATAAAGTAAAAGCTATATGATTGTCATTCTAAAGTTTTCAAGAAGCCGTTTATTTTTCAAGTCTAAAACACCTAATTGGTCTACTCTTATAGTTTAAAAATTCTTCTTTTGTAAATTTCAACTAATAATAATTGTAGGATCTCACCCCCGAATATACGATTCGTTTATTAAGCATACGTCACTACGACTAATAACCGTCACTAAATTTATCTTTTGTATTATGTAAGGATTTTTATTGGTAGACTATGATACGATTTAAAGCCGGTTTGATTGTGATTTCCAAACAAGACAGTTGATATTATATTCTTGTAATAAAACGTTGTGTTCTATAAAATACAGTCGTGTATTATCAACAGCACCCCGCACACCTAACATCAGAAGTGATGAAGAAAAATGCCCCATTATATAAAATGAAAATACGTGCCAGTCCTAGTTATAGTTATTAACTTCCCTATTTCCATATTTGAAATAAAAACCTAAGTTTAGGAAAAATTCACATATATATATATATATATATATATATATATATATATATATATATATATATATATATATATATATATATATATATGTATATATAACGACTCTAATAATTAAATTCCAGGGCTTGTTTCGTTTAAGCCAGAATTGACCTTATGAATATGTTATTGTTTAAGTAATTAAGACGATATATTTCAGAAACCCATAAAATAAAAATGCAATATTTACATATTTTCGTGTTGACGAAAAGGCCTTAAAATAAATGTATGCAGGGTGTCCCATGAAAAAAATGAGGTTATGTTTGCATCTTCGCTATATTATTATGATCTATTATATTTTGTTAATGTGCATATTCTGAAGGTTTATAACTAATACAAAAACTTTCCCTATTTAAAGCTTTTTCTGTCTCCAATAACAAACTTTTTAGTTATTGTGTAAAATATACGGGACTACCCTGTACAAAGAACATAAATCATTAAATTGAAATATCCCATGAAATCAAGTTGCCCTAGAATTTCACGTATCATTTCACTCATAACATCATTCAATAATACCACGTGAATATCCTGCATATATGTGTATATTAATGAAATTTGTGTTGAACAAGATAAGACCCAGAACACTTCCTTGGGGAACATATTGAGATTAGCTGACAATTTTGTAAATTTTTACATGTTGTTATCTTTTTGTCAAATAACTTATTATAGTTTAAGTATGCACTAATAGTGTAACCATGCATCTTAGTTGCTAATGATATAAATTTAAACATTGACTATATGCAATTCACATTGAGCGATATTACAAGTATTTAATCATTCATCAACAATATTAATGATCAACTTTTGTTGGTTCTATTGTTAAAATATTAATTTGTTCAAATAATGAATGTAATTAATATGCATGATATTCATACCATTAAATTAAAAACGTCATCGTTTAGTCAATTCATATCCAAGGTTATTGTTCAGCTGCACGCAATAATTTTCCTAGCACAAAATATGTTTTTAACCCTCTCGATGGTTCAATCTCCTCACAAAGCTTTGAGCACTTTAAGAACCATCTGTTGCATTTATTATATTTTTTCTTAATTAATTTTGTTTTCTTCAGTTATTAGTTATTGCCTTTAAGATACATATATTTGAGGTGCAAAAAAGTTACAAATTGTGACAAGATGTATTTATAAATGTAGAAATCTATACCCTGTGTCATTTAGAAACCCCTTGTTTCAAAAGATAGGTCCTTCCTTGCCTCTGTGAATTTGCTAACCAAGTTCACACTTAATGAATCAGAACCGATTTCTGGCCTGCCTGACTTTATTATATTTTGATATAAACACAAGTTAGTTATTTAAACGTAAACAACTACATGCTTAACTGGAACATTGTTTAAAAGAAACAAAGTAAATGATAAAATAGAGAGTTGTATAAGAACTAGTAGGTAGTTGACGTTTTTAAGGTGGTTATGCCAATCATATCATAAAGTGAACATTTAGAGAAACAATTTCTGCTCTACGAGATGACTTAAAAGTATCTAAAGTTATCATCTGGAACTCCATATCCCTCGACTGAGTTTTTTTCATACATGGGAAACATAAGTTGAAGATTAAGTACGGTATAGGAACACTATTTCTCTTTCAAATTATGTTATTTCCCAACAGTCTCCTTTCAATGTTCATATTTGAGTTAAAAACTGTATCGCTACAAAGTCTTGTTCCTTGGTGTCTTTGTAGTAGGGCTATTTCTTTTCGTAGGGGATGGAAGTACCAGTTATAAAATTTTAACCAATGACTCTAGTAATATTTCATCTAATGGCGAATAGTTTAGATTAGATTAGATTACGAGTGCATCGTTTAGGCTTGCGTAGCCTTTCTTCACTGCAACCTGGAAAGATCTTTTGTGATAATCCTTAGATCTCTGTGTACCAATCAAGTCTTAGGCTTCTGAAGAGACCTATTTCTTTTTCTGGGGACTATTTGTCGGACAGTGGCAGGTGTTAGTAACTGTTATTGACTTTTATGACATACAATAATTCGTTGAAATGTCGAGGTCTGAAATTCGAGTGGTTTCGTCAACCAAAAGAAACTAATAATTTTATGATTTTTTAAAAAGTGAATTTCTGAGACACCTTGTAGTTACTAATTGGGAAGATTTTGGCATCTCTACTTGAATTAATAGTTTCATCGTTGAGTAAGTCAAGAGTTTAGTAGGTACTGTGTTCCTTTCCTAACAACCTCAGGATTGTCATCAAGTTTTAGTCCAAATTACAAACATTTTTTCATTACACTAACAACGTCCTCTAACTATTGGCAAAGGAATACAGTACCTACTAAAATATCGACCCATAATAGGTTGTTAACTCCTTCAATTAACGATTTTATTATGACTTACTAGTCAATCTGAATTGTGGACATTAAAGTCTTCTAGGATTATCATTTTCTACTTTGGATGATTTTCTTTTCAAATTTACCTATGGATAAGATAGTGAAGTTTAGAGTGTCAGTTAACACAGCTGCACAGCCAGCACTCTCGATATCAAAATAGGTCAATAAGACCATACACACCACACCGTCCTGAAACAAAAATAGTAATTGAATTAATAATAAAAGCAAGGTGAGTAGTGTCGATCAATTAAATTGTGTTTTACAAGAGCAATCAGATGGGTTGTATGTTTTAGAGATAACGGTGTTAACAGTTAATCAAAATGTTAACATTCAAGGCTTAAAGACACTATATTAGATATTGTAACTTTTGTTCTGTCATGTAGAATAACCTTGGAGGAAATAAATATATGAATATAGATAATGATAAGGTTGCAATTAAAAATTTTAACTGAAGATTGTGGTCTCGACAGTGTTACTAGTATATACAGAGTCAAACGTCTTGAGTCACGAATTGAAGGAACTCGCACACCGAGATAGTATTCTAAATTTTGTTTCTGTAAAAATTTAATAAAAATTTTCTATATTGTTACTATTTCGTTCATCCTATGTATCTCATCTGATAACAGAGATAATAAAGTGAACCAAAAAGTAGAATGTTAAGGAAATATGGAGCGAAAGTTTGCTTGCATTTGCGGGATTTTTAAGATTAATTCATATATTCTAATATAATCTTTAAACATTAACAATTATCAAATCTGTTTTAATAATTTCCACCTGGAAAATGTTTAAATTACTAATTGAACTTCCGAGAATATCAGATGTTTAGGCGTGTCTGAGAACGCTGTCCTATTGGCGCGACGTCACAAACTACATCATCTACGGATGGTGACCGGTTATGCATTAATTATGGGTGGTTGTTTCATAAAATTATTTGGTAGTCTCTGGTTTGCGATATTTATGCAGACGTCATATTATATTGTAAACACCTACTGAAACATTCCCAAACAGAAAACCGAAAATTTACACAGCATGCTGAAATGAATTTTATTTCATTTTAAAACGTTAATACGTAAACTATCTACTATTCGATTCAAATGTATCAAGAAATTTATCTCTTACAAATTCACAAAATGACGTTTAAGTTAATTGACACCAGCCCACTTGGCCATTTTGTTCAAATCCCATTTACCTAGAATAAATTCTTTTAAGCGGTTTTTCGCGAAAACGGTTGGTGCTTCGACCTTGGAAGATGAAACCTTTTTTTTGTGGAAAAGAAAAATAATATTCTAGTGATAAAAAGTAAAAAAAATAAAGACAAAAAAATAGGGGTGTAAAGGACCCACCCCAGTTCCCCACGTCCCTATTGAAGTTCATTTTACTTAAATAAATGGTGACCCTCGTTAATAATGAGCTATGTGCTAAAGCGCATCCCTGCAGCTTAAAGATATTAAATAAAATCAGTTCTTGTATTCGTCTTCAAAGGGCTGGAGCTCCTGTAAGGAGAATTTTCGGTTATATGTTTATAGGAAGTTTTCTTTATATTTTCTCATTTATGCATCTCATTGCCCTCTGAAATATGGTAACGGAATTTCTGGACACCCTGTATATTCCATATAAAAAAAACCAGGGCATTGAATCATCGGGATGGTTAACTCCAAGTAACTATATGTAAAATATCCCTATGTTAATATTAGACTGAGATAGTTGCCTCTCCCAGTTCAGAGTAAGCAACATGGAAGCTGTCTCGGTCAGATTTTACTTCCTTTCTATTGCCTGTCAAATTAATTGCCTCTGTCGATCGCAAAATTGCAATGCTAAGCATCATTCCGTTGCTAGTTGTCTAAAATTAATTTTAGCCATGACAAGTCTAGTTTAGTCCTATTTTTATAACAATATGGTATTTAATATTACTTTAATTTACTGATAGTGAGAATTCATTGAACGACACTCAGATTCCTGTATTTTTCAGGTATAAATTAACTGATTGAAAAATTTGTTTACCATGACACTATGTAAACAAACGTCCACATTATGACATTAGGTATGATTCTATACGTTGACAAATGTGTGTATTGACTTCAATAGCTGCAGTACCATAAAATCGATGTGACGGTTATGATATGACCATCGTGTCAACAGAAATAAATCGAATGTCGACAACAAGCGTCGCTTTCCATCAATTTCGTATAAATAATGTAACGAATCATTTGCATCTTTTATTTTCTTTTAATGGAAGATACTTATTTTATAATGGAGTTTTGGAAAATCAGTTTTAGAACCCCCAATAATGTAAAGGTCAATTTACGATACGACAATAAAACGCAAATATTAAATGCTTCTTCATTCCAGGCTCTAACAACCTGGCAATAAAAATACCTGTGGTTTTATATTGCAACTAATTATGATAATGGCATTATATAAAGTTGTTTTCATTATTTTTAATTAGCTGTAGCAAAGACTGACTGTCCAAAATTACATGCAAATAACGGAGCACATTTTTAAGCTCTCGTTTTTGCAGCTTCCATAAAATCGAGTGATCGTGTCTGTTCAAAGAGACAAACAATAAAGAACAATCCAAACTGTCGGCTTTCCCAGGAACTGACACATCAATTAAGAGAGATCCTGTCAGAAAAAATCAAAACATCAACTAGAAACATTAAAGAGTTCTTGTTGGATTTTTTGCACCGGCAGTCATTTTGGTCACAGACGCTATAATAAAATTTTACGATCGGCGTTGTGCTCTGCAGAAAGACAATAAACTTTGCTTCAGGGATTCTCTACAGTCCCCATGCAACTCTGATTGCCCTTACCAGTTGATCTTCGCTTATTTACCATCACCGTCAACTATTTATTTTCATGCATGCATTATCACATTCTATCTCTCATTTTGTGTTTACAGATTGTTTTTCCTCATTTATTTTGGAACAAGGAAACATTAAATTTGATACGTTAAAATAAATGGTTTTTGGTTGCATACACAACAGCGTTTTTATTATGTAAATATGTAAATATTTGATTAACTTCTTAGGCTTTTATTAAATTTCAAGAAAAATAAAACTTGTGTATATATATTTAGGTAATTAAAATACAGGGAAGCTTATTTATTATTTACAATAAAAACAACTATTTTGGACTGATGATTTATTATGTTCTAACATCTGTAAATTTGTCTTCATTAAAGCTCCAGCTCAAAAAAATATTTTTTTTACAGAAGTAGAGCAATATTTCCAAACTAGTTTTATTAATGCACTATGAATCGTCATTATTATTAATATTGTTGTGTTTACAGATACAGTATCCAAAACTAAGTTTTTTTTGTATTTTTCTACAAATGTCTATAATAAGGTCATTGAATATTAATATATGGTCTATGATGACTAAAGCTAGAACTTTGGTATTATTTTCAGTGGCGCTAAAAAAATTTTCAAGATAAGATATCGTTTCATATATGCATGCAAATCTGACACATAACCACCCAAAGCTAACCCTGGTTTTTCGTCATATCCGATTGGCAAATCTTACCTCTGGAGATCAAATATGCGCATACGCATAACACTGCTGGAAATCACTTATATAATTTCCGTCACTTGACACTACTTAATGTATCGTAGTTGTGCAAACTTTATCTTGTTAATATCGGCTGTGGAGGTCCACATAAAAATGACATCATAAAAAACACACAGTATGAAACCTGTAACTGGCAATTTTTTATGTGACGCTTACTTTAAATATGGCTTTTTCACTTCCGGTTTCGCTGGAAGTGACACTAACTTTCGATTCTTAAATAGAACACCCTGTACATTATTGCATTCTTGAATTCTGCATAATTTTCTGAATCCATCGATACCAAATAAGTGATATTTCAAACGTCAATATTTTTTATATTATAATTTTTAGTTTTCTATTTAAGTGTGCCTTGATGGTTCCGATTTATTATAAATGACCCGTGTAATGATAGAAAAATCAAAATCCCGTCAAAAATACTAAATTACATGACTTATGAGCAAATAAATTTCATCAAAATGATTTTTGGGGAAAAACTCAATTTTTTCAAATGGATCCATTTTGGTACCGTGGTACCATTTATTAGTACTATTCATAAGGAATTTATTCATATGTCGTATTAAAATGTGCGATAAATACAAATAAAATTACAGCTAAAAGAAAATAAGAAAATACAATTTTGTTTTAATTACCTTGTTATACATAAGGTGGTATTGGAATACAAAAAATGAACACAAAACATTACAACAGTTGTTCAAAATGCTGTCCATTAACGTCAATGCACTTCTGAACTCGCATGGCTGTTCCTCGAAGAACGTTTGCCAATTGCTGGGCCGTTATGCTATTAATTGCACGTCTTACACGTAGCTCCAGATCTTCACGGGTTGTAACGGCTATTATGTAGACAATATCTTTTAAATGACTCCAAACAAAGAAATTAAGGGGTGTTAAATCAGGTGACCTTGGAGGCCACCTCACAGGACCATTCGTCGAAATTACGTTTTCTCCAAATCTCCGTTGAAGATAATCAATTACTATCCTTGAATTATGGGGAGGAGCGCCATCTTGTTGGAAATGCATTCCCTGTCGTAAATGGAAAGATAATTCAGCTAAATTGTCCTCAATTTCATTCTGCAGAAATCCCAAGTATCTGGCACCAGTCAGGGGTCCTTCAAATACTATTAGACCAATGATTCTACTACCGATTATTCCAAGTCAAACATTGAATCCGAATCGCACTTGAAAGTTACCCTCACGTAATAAATTTTGATTTTCTTATAACCAATATTTTGTATTTTGTCGGTTAAATAATTCCAAATTTGTAAACATAGACTCGTCCGAAAATAAAATCATTCCCAAAAAATCATTGTTTGGCTGCATGTTATTATGCAAAATCCAATTGCAATATTCCATGCTACGTTCGTAATTATTTTCGTACAAGTGCTGGTGCAATTGGTATTTAAAAAATGTATAGTGGCATTTGTGCAAAATTCGTCTTCTCGTTTGGTGACTGATTTCCAATTCAAACCCAATTTGCCTTAAAGAAACAGTCTCATCAACTTCTACTCGAGCCAAAACATTAATTTCCATTCCTTCGTCAAGAATGAAATTTTCTTCAGGATCATTGTTGAGCTTACTTCGGAATTGATTTTCAAGACGAATAAAATAATTTCTTGCTGGACATTGTTTATCAGATATCGTTCGGCATAAAGGTGTCTAGCCGCAACGGCATTTTTTCTACATTCCCCATAAATAATTAACATGTCCACTTTTTCATCTCTTGTATAAATTTGCGGCATTTTGAACACAATTAACAAGAATTTTAAACAATTTTTAAAGACACAATAAAAACACCGGTAAACCAACAGATGTTTGACAAGCTAAATATTTCATTGTTTTCAAAGCCACCTTAGTTAGTTACTTCTTAACATTTAATTAGAACAAAATTGTGTTTTCTTATTTTCTTTTAGCTGTAACTTTGTTTGTATTTATCGCACATGTTAATACGACATATGAATAAATTCCTTATTAACAGTACTAATAAATGGTACTACGGTACCAATATGATTCCATTTGAAAAAATTGAGTTTTGACCCAAAAACCATTTTGATGAAATTTATTTGGTCAGAAATCACGTAATTTAGTATTTTTGACGGGATTTCAATTTTTCTAGCATTACAGGGGTCATTTAGAATAAATCGGAACCGTCATGGCACACTTAAATGGAAAACTAAAAACGATATTATAAAAAATATTGGCGTTTGCAATATCACTTATTTGGTATCGTTGGATTCAGAAAATTATGCAGAATTCAAAAATGCAATAATATATAGGGTGTTCCAGTTAAAAATCGAAAGTTAGTGTCACTTCCGGTTTCGAAAAGTAAATCACTTGTATGTCAAAAAGTACCGCTTATTATGTATATAAGATATCCCAAATTTCAATAAATTATCTTCAAAACTAAAGGAGAAAAGAGGGTGTACCATGATCCTGTTACACCCGGTATTTGGGGATTTCTCAACAGTAGTGGATAGTCAATTTGAGAATATACAAATGAGCTGTTAGACATGACTGATTGCATTTTCTTGGAAATGAACTATGTTATGCTTTTGAAGGATTGATGTAAACAAGATTGAAAATCCATTCCAAAATTCTAGTTTGGTCCAGATTTTCAGAATTGATGCGTAAACATCTGAATTTATAGAATTCTTCTAAAATAGTTGGCTATTGAAGTAAAAAAAATTACATGGAGAGTAATGCCGTTTTCAGATCCTGACGCGAAAAGTAATTCGTCGATGTGAAGAAGAAATAAGTAAAAGATAAAACAGACCCTTGTGGAACGCCAGAGTTTCATAAGCGTTTCTTGTAAGATTTCATCGCAAAGTAAAGTGAGCTGATATACAGAAGAATCTACTGAATCCTATATTGATCCGTCAGCAGATTTAATTTACTCCTCAAATTCGTTTGCACCATTGCATTATAATGAAATAATTATATGAATCGTGTATTGTAAAAAAAATGTGTTGCGGTGTCATTTCAGGCATTGCTTGAAAACAATTATAATAATTGGAGGAGCTGAATTGAATGCTTATATTAAAATTGGGGAATTTTAGCATAATTAACCTTATATTTACATATTATAAGACGTAAATATGACCACACAAGACGTAGTAATAATAAAGTAAGTGCAGGTACATTTCTTCGTACATATAATTTCGGTCACTGTTTAATAAATTATATATAAAATTATTATTTTTTGAAACACTGACTGTCAAAAATTGTACCTCGTCGTTAGTAGTTGACTCCATTTTTACAAGTTAGCATCGCCAAATGGATTGAACGCCTACAGCATTGAAGTTATTTATGAAAAATAATGTAACCAATTTGACATTACCTCTGCACATTTTGTACAGGTGTTGCTACTACTACTTTTCTTAGAAGAATACTTGAATATAGTGGTTTACGTTAATAAGTACAACAATTCTGGAAAGAAATACTATGAGAGTAGAATTACTAAATACGTGTTATAAATTAACTTACATAACATGTTCCTATTACTTAAAGATGAAGATAATACGACATAATCTTTGGGTGAGTTTTAATTCTATCGTTTTGAGTTTTCCTTTACGTAAGGTGAGATTAGTTCTATGGTGCATGTAGCTATGAAATTAATAGTGGCAAGGACTTCAAAACTACTAACAGTTATCATAACCTGTTTCACGTAGATTAGCGCATCATGTTCTAGAAAACTCAGGGTCATGCCAAAGCCAGGTAATCATATTTTTGCTATGAAACTACTTCCAGGCAGTAGCTCTTTTCAAAAAGAAGATTTTGAGATCAACACGTCACAGATATATCCAACAGGAAATCTTGCTAAGAAATATGAATGTCAGGTTTATAGTGTAGAACATAAAGTTTAATACTTGTCTGAACAAAATGAACCTCTTAAACCATTATTTTATATTAGACCAACTCTGCGATAAAAATTCACGAAAAGTGATTTGAAGCAAAACAAAAAAAAATCAAAATATATCTCACACGGACAAATCTATATACTAGGAACTGCACAATATATAATTAATCATTTTAGATAAAACTAATATTATTTTGAACCTATTTTACAAGGAAACAAAAATAACACTAACAAAGAAGAATTTACAAGAGAAGTTACGGACAATTATGGAGTAATCATCAATACATATATTGTAAAAAATTTAAAATAAGGGAAATCTAATTAATTAACATTAACAGCGGGAATAGAACTGATGTGACGGTGCATCTAAATCCACTGAGCTGTCAGATAATAATTAAAACTACTAAACGACCGGTAGGTTATAATTTTAAAATTAATATAAAATGAACTATGTATTTATCAATACATGTGATATATACATAAATTATATGGCGCTGATATTTTGACACGGTGGATACACACCAAATGTCAGGTTAATTTCCTTTTTCAAAAAAATTCAACTGGGGGTTGAATCCGGGACGAATAACATCTTTTACTAAAAACGTTATTTAAAAATAAATTTACGAATTTCGACAATTCATATTGATAGATTCTATTGGGATAATATTAAAGATATACCTGCACTTGTAACTGTGACAGTATGATATAAGTTAGTGTTCTTAAGCATAATAATTTTACAATTTACAAAACTTGTGGGTAACATAATATTTAAGTAACTTATTTTACCAACTGATTTACACCGGTAGAATATTTGGTTTCAGAAGTGGTTTTTCCAGTTATGTACTGTGTATAACCTGAAAAATTTAACTTCAAATTAATTATTATCACATCTTTACCAATACCTGAGAGCAGCTTCCAATAAGAAAATGTAAATGATATGTTTCATTTAAACGTCTACTGCCGTGAAGAGTAATTATGCACTGAGAAATTGATACATATATGATGGATAACTTTGCTAATTTTAATGAAATCTCATTAAAAAGCTCATATGAGAATAACAAATGTGCTAGATGATTAATGTACAGATCAGAACTAAAATAACTCTCGTGACGGATGATTTGAAGCTATTAACGCTTTTCTTTGTTGGATGAAATAATACCATAAAACCAAATAAAGTAAAATCAAATGATAAATGATTCATAAAAAAAATTAAATAAATTCTCAAACAATAAGAAGAAATGTTTCGCTTTTAGAAATAATATTATCATCATCATCATATCATAGCAGTTTACTAAATAGAATAGATCTATTTTAGACACTAGCAGACTCATTCCGGGACTTTCATAGATCTAGCAAAATAATCCTTTGATACTCTCTCTCTCTCTCTCTCTCTCAACCGCCAAAAGCAATTGGCAAATTATATTCTATTGATGTTGATATTTTCCAAGGAATGGTTTCTGCTCCTATCGCAATGACATTCTTTCGGTGATAGTCATTTAATTTTCAGGTGTTTTTCTAGAGAGATGAGTAAGTTAACTTGAAATTTTAAATAGTTTAAGGACAATTTACTCGCTATGGATTTGATTAACACTTTGAACGTTTATTTATTCTCTGTAAATTACAAAAGTAATTTATATACCACAGCGAGTTTATGTGAATCATTGAAAATATTTATAACCACGAAATTACTTCATTTACAGTAATATGATTCAGTGCTTAAAAGTTGCTCAAAAAAATGGCCTACAAAAAATAATGTTTATTATTAAACATAGTCATATGTAGATACAGATCTGCCATTGGTTATAGTGGGAAAGACCGAGGCTTGCCATTCGTCTAGCCTTTCTCGCTTGATTTTACATGTTTAATTCAAGTTAGGGTTACGGACAAGTTTTAACTTCAGTAATACTAATCATGTTTATTTAATGCATATTAGAAACAATAAATACAAGTAGTCGTATTTTCAGTAAATGTACATTAAAATAAACATAAATACACCAGAGAAAATATCAGAATAAATATTTGTGCTTGGAAAATATAAGTATTTATCTCAAGTAATATAGGTACTTGAATATAGAAAAAAATTTACTAATAAAAAAAATACTAAATTACTTATTCTAAAAGTGAGGTACTTTCAAAACCTTCAATATTTATATAACATTCCGTATTATCCTGAAAGTTGTAATTAAATATTAATAAGATATAAACTTAATTGTCTCAGTTAGTATTTAATAACATCAGCTTTTTTGCCAAATTTGCTTAACCTATTTTCATTTTCAGGTAAGAACACTTTCTAAGAGTAATATTGGACTATTGGTAAGTAACTCAACCTTTTAAAAACACATTTTACACTCAAACATACCTAGCTGTCAATATCTTTTGAGATACCTAAAATTTATGTTTCCGCATTAATACATTAGATGCTTTGGTCTTACGAATAGAATATCCATCCCGTCGATTCCAGTGATCCTAACACATAAATAAGTTACTTGTTCTAAATAGTGATGGGAACCATACGGTGCTACTAAAAAGTCAGATCTGTTAGTTTAGAGATCAATTTTCACTGAAATAAGAGAGCCACAGAAATTAAATGTTTTGAGAATAAACGATATATTTTCAAAGTTATTTATGTGATACTTTAAATTTTTACTATTTTATGATCATTTAAGTAGATACTTCCGCTGTTAACAGTCAACCTACTTAGAATTGTAGTTACATGAAACTGTAATATTAAATCGAGATTTATGAATCTGAAAACTGATAGGAATATATAAAACACCAGGTATTTTTTAATTTTTTGCAGTTATACAGGATGTTTCAAAAAACATGCAGCAACGTTCAGCTGGAGATCCACAATTAAAAAAAAAACAGAAAAAAATCCTATAAATACGGGTCCAGAAACGCTTCACTTATTATTTTCTTTAGTTGTTAATTATTTAGAAGTTGCTTGTTAAGCGTTAAATTTGTTTTTTTTTACGTTAAAACACATATTTCTTAAAAAATTTAAGTCAATGCTTTTTTATGTTTATGTTTTACGGATACATATTCTGTCAATTTTCTCAAAAACGATTCAATCTAAAAACTTAAACGATATCTTTTTGTAACTTTTAACATTCTGTACCATTTCAGTAACGAGTCGTTTTCAGACTCTTGTTAATAAGAGTTCTATAATTTTATTATTATGATTTTCCAGCTGAGCGTTGATGCATGTTTATTAAACACCCTATATAAAGTGATATATTGATAAACTTCTCCCACTTAAGTTTTTTCTGGAGCAGTAAAAGATTTAATGGTATTAACATACCACATACTATTTTAAAGGAACTCTGGACTCACAAGTATCTGCTTTTGTAGAAAAATTGTTAAAATAAATCTAGCTCTGAAAATTTTATTTTCCAGCAGCTAGTTTCTTGACTTTTAAGTCACATCTTCAGAGTTTTTAAACGTTTTACAGGCTTTGTTTTAATAATTTACCCGATGAATTATTAGTTGATTTATTTTAAAAATATTAGTACATGGCCGTTTTAAATTATTTCTTTTCGGAAACGTAGGTTTAAAATTATGAGCAAGCCGTTCCCAGCCTTGCAATGTTTTATAAACTATTGTTTATATGAATTAACGCAGAAAATTTGTTTATATACAATGCGCCACACTAACTGAAACAACGTTTGCCACAGGCAGCAGCCAACACGTTCGCGCGTGTCGCAGACTCCTGCCATTATTGGGCAGGGGTTTTAGTATAAATTAAATCACACCGCTTGAAAGAATCACTTCGACTTACACTTCATCTTAGCAGTAAGCAACTCCCGATCTCCAGTGTAGTTCGCAACCAGTGGTAAGAATAATGTTGACCGTTCTACTGATTTTATTTGTATTTCCGTCATTTACCGTTTGTGCCCGAATTTACAGTTTTATTGAAAACAACACAACACAACAACAGGCACTTCGGGCAAAAGTCCGAAGTACCTGTTTTCCGAATAAGTCAGAGATATTCGGGAAATTGCGCGATTCACTAATAAAGTTGGGTTACCGTTTCAACGACAAATATCAAAATTATTCGGTTGTCATTTTTATTTAGTATTGACGTAAAAATAGGATGTTTACACCTCGATCTCTAAAATGATTTCTGAGAAGGAGTCAAAAATGGAAAACTTGGTATACTATTATTGAATTTATTTAAACTGTAGAGCGTAACTCACCTTATGGTCTTTATGAATACCAAAAAACAAATGAGTATCTTTTACACGAAGAAAGTTGTAAAGGTTATTGTAAACCATTACGCCTGTCAAAATTTTTTTAAAATGTCAAATATCTCTGAAACGGCTGGGTTTAGGCGTGAGGTATTCCACATGTTTTTGACTTTGAATTTTATGTTCTTTGCGAAAACTCTAAAATATATAGGATATTCCATTTAAAATAAGCAAGTTGGTATCGACTTCCGGTATAACCGGAAGTGTCAGATGCAGATAATTATTTTAGTTGGCTTGACCACACTGCCGTTAGTAATTTCCTACATTTTCAAAACTTTCCGGTGCGTACTTTTCCCTATATTGATCGATGCAATTTCTGGTGAGACAACCTGTATAGTTAAACAAACATCGGGATTATTCGGTTGTCATATTTGTTGAGTATTGACGTAAATATAGGACTTTTACACCTCGATCTCTGAAAAGAGTCCCATTTCAGTCGTAGTTGCATTAAAGTACCAGTGAAATATTTACACCTCCATCTCTGAGAAGGATTTCATCAGGTGCACGCGACTACAAATTGTTCCGTCCGCCACATGTAGGCAAGAAACCCTAACAAGGGATATTAGGAGCTAGTCTAAAGATATAGATTGCTACGCAACCGACAACCACATCCCCCTGGCTCCATGAAGGACGAAAGTGCTAAGAAAGCACTTAGGCCTTCACCTCCTAGAGCTACACAGTTCATCCTCACCTTGTCCGATGATCCAGATGACAATGTGTCAATTGACACTTTGTGTACTGGCAGTCAATCCCAAGTCACAGAATATCCACACAGTCCCTGACAGACAGATGACTACCCCCCGGGGGTGACAAGCTGGCGAAGAAAGAAGACGAAGACAGAAGAGCGACAGAAAAGGCCCTAGCCAGCAGGGTTCATCAGCCAGGACCCAGGGAGGTTGACCGAAATCTTCGGCACCGCTCACATTTGTGAGTGGGGCCGTTCGTAAAGTAAGCTAACCCGCCCTGCACGAGGCCGGTCCAGGTCTACAGCGATGACTAGGGTAAAAAGGCAATAGTCCTGCCTGGCCCTAGCATCCGAGACCGTCATCATGCCAAATGGATATTGGCGCGCGGCGACAACCACACACACAGACCGCCTGGACATTCCGTTTCTTCACTGAGTGACCCTAGCTTCTATCATAACGCTGACAGAATAAAGTGGTGTTTCTACACTTTAAAACAGGAATTGGCGCTCGAGGCCGTACCGAAATAAACATTTCAAAGTACCGCTGTCGTACTGAAGGGTATCAATGTGGCACACACTACAAATAGGAAAAGTTGCACATTTCGTTATGTCACAATATTATCATTAGGAATAAAAAAAATGTTACAAAAATTTTTAAAAAAACGTGTTTAAAGCACAAAAATTACAATATTAAAGTATTCCAATAGAGAGGGTAAAATTAATTAACTAATAGTAATAAATACTAAAAATAATACCTAAATAAGGTACAGAGTCGTAGTGCTCTAACTTATTTAATTGAAGGAAGTTGCCACGCATATAGAAGTGATTGCGATTGCTCACTAGTAACGGATTTTTTACCAAAGAAATGGAAATCCTTCTTGAGGCCGCAGCGTATGCCATTTGCGGACCGGTTTCAGGTTTTTACCTTCTTCAATGCGAAGTAGGTATACGCCACGACAACAAGACGGATTTCAGAATAATAAGTTTCTACGTGAAAGTAGAGTACTAACTAGTTGATGGTAACTCCATCTACCAGTTTCAATCGCAATGTAATAAATTGTAAAAATGCTCACGTAGAGACTTATTATTCTGAAATCTGCCGTGTTGTCGTGGCGTATATCTACTTCGCACTGAAGAAGGCAAAAATCAGAAACCGGTCCATGTATTTGGAACAAACTTCAGTATCAGATTTTCAATTTGCTATGATTTCAATGCAATAACAAATACAGTAGTATCATTGTTCTTTTTTTTTTCTTGGAACTTACTACCGCATGAATTGGTTATCTAAAAAATCTATTAACGTTCTGGATAACTAACAATTCATATGGTGGTAACCCCACCAATTCACGTGGTAGTAACCCCAAGAAAAAATAGAAATTAAGAGAATACCACAAATAACGTTTAGATAATATTTACAGTAGTATCATGAAAAGAAAATGGCGGCTCATAGCAAAATTTAAAATTTAGGTAATAAATTTTGTATATTTAAATTTTTAAAATAGTTCACCAAAATTAATATTTCAAATTGAATTATGGATCATTATTTCTTGATACATAAAAAAATAAACAAACTGTATTTAGGAAACTTAAATAATGTCTGATGGTCAAACATTTTTTTCAATTGTTATTGAGGAATGCAGTGCAATCACACTTGCAACATTCTTGTGCAGAACATTTAATGCTTACATATGCAGAAGAAATTATCTTATTTTCGTATGCATGATGGTCGATTTGCCACACTTTGCCATAATTATCGAAGAAGATTAACTAAATTAAGTGTAAATTATGGTTGAGAAAATTCGTTAATGATTTCATTTAGTGAAACGTCTCACTGCACGGCAAAACTTCTTTATTCCATGTAGTACATACAAGCTTAGATTCGGGACATTCTGATGCAATTAATAATATCTTGACTGTCATTTTTCAAACCGGTAGACGGCTCCTTAAATCTAGCATGATAATCTTACAAACGCATGCATGCATTCTGCTCAGATGACGGGGCCATCTGTTAACATATCTTAAGAGTCTTTCTTGCTCGATACGATACACCTTTCTCACATACTGCTTCTGTAGATTATCGAACTATGTAGGAAGATAATAATATACTAGACAGTCAATATGATTTTATTTTTCAGTTTGGATTAATAAAACCACTAGGTATGTTCTTTCAGTACGACAGATTTTTTTCCTGACATATCCGAGTTCACCGGCATTTAACCTTTATTTTCGTATTAATAAAAGAAGGAAATTTTGTGCAGTTATTTATTTGAGCAATTTCATTTGGTTAGACAAAAAAGTAAAAACTAAAATGCATTAAAATTTTTTTAAATTTGGTTGGGTTTTTCAAAATGGCTGGTAAATGTATTTACCAGTGATCAGTGATTACTATATTGACAATTTTCATGTTACTGTTTGTGTTATAAAAGTTAAATACGTGTTATTGTATTTATATTAGAAAAAATACGGTATACCGAGTGGGTCGCAAAAGCAGTAATTTTTGTTTTTCTGTGACAAATTTTTGTTTCTCAACCGATTTTAATGAATTTGTTATTAATAGTTAATTGGTTATATAATATAAAAACCAAATGTCAAGGTGATGGAAATATTAAAATTCCAGATGGCTGCACAGTGGATCAAAAACGATTAATTTTGGCCAAAAATAAAAAAGAAAGCAACCTTCCTGGAATCAAGCCAAATTATATGGAAATGCTAGTAGGACAATTACTGTACTCAGATATGTAAATATTTGTCACTATAAAAATTTATTCAATCACGTATAAGCCTTTAAACAGTGAAGATCTTTAACTGTTTTTAGTTGTGCAATTAATGGTAAAATAATCCCTTTTAATTTTGTTGCATTTCTCGGAAATGGGGACGTGCAAGTACTTGAAAAATAATTCAAAAGAAAGCTGAAGGTATATATTTTAATGCGATATTAAAATGTATAGAAATAAAGATATTTGTAAATACGTTAGTCCGTTTTGCTGTGTTAAAATTTTAATTAACTACTTGCAAAAAAACCGCTGTCAATTATGTGGGGATCAGAATTTCCTCACCGTAGTAAAACTCGATGTGTGGTGGAGTTTGTAATAAAAGTAATTTTTGACGTTTCAAAAAAAATCACATTGGTGGAATATCACTAATATATTTTTAGACATTTCAAGTTTTAAGAAGTGTCAATCAAAATTCTAATTTTATGGTGTAGGCAAAATGTTTACAATATTTTAATTTATAGCTTTATTTAAACTCTTGAACACAATGGGTTTGTATAACAGATCTGATATATAATCTTTCATCACGAATAAATTTCAACGAACTCAATCTCTATGCAAAATTTGCATCAAATAAAACATTGTTGAGTAGTGTACTTGAAGAAAACACTAAGAATATTTGGAAATATCTACATCAACATATTGAGCTCGAGATCGACCAAGAATCCTGCAACAAAGATTTTAAATTATATAGAAAAATTCTACCAGATAAATTTCGAGAAGTAAAACGAATCAAGACTAACTAAATAGACTTTTAGTAAGTTCTGATCCATACATTACAAATCTGACGTTTACAAAAAAAAAAAAGGGGAAATTTTCTGTGTATCCTGAAATGATTGACTTTTAGTTGAAGCAAGACCACCGAAAAGAGGAGACTAGACAGAAAACGATTTTGATGAAGATAATAAAGATAATGCATCAGAAGATGAACTTTAATTTTATATTTTTACTAATCTTTTTATTGCGTTTATTTTTTACTAAATTTGACATGAAATTTATTTTGTGTATTATATAAAAAATTAATAAATATATTTATCTGTGTATTTATATATTTATATATACTTTCTGCAATCGTCTACAAAGTTAATTGTTTTTGGTCAATTTTTTTGAGTGGAAAATACATCTTTACTAGTCTAGGTCGGTCACGTGACATAAAGTGATAAAGTTTCAGGTACGTAATTATCCACTCTAGACAACAGCGTCTGAAATATGTCAGTTGAATTTTATAAATTTTGTTTACAAAAGATTTCAGGTTGAAAAGTGTTTTGAGACTAGCAAAAATGGTTGCAGGAAAAATATTATACGCAAGTTACGCAACTCACACCGAAAGTGTCTTTGCTGGCGCTCGCCCAGTAAAGAATCACTTTCGGGTATTGTTACGTAAATAACTATTATATAGTGTATATCACTAAACAACATTTTAAAAATCATTTTAGTATTTCATATTTCTTAAAAATTGGAAAAAGAATAATTTAAAAAATGTGTATTTTCCGTATACCTACAAGGGTTAATAGTTTTATCAATATTCGATATAATTATAGAATATCGTATTTTCATCCAAAATAATGTCTTTCTTCAGTCAAAATAGTAAAACTTTGCTGGTTCTTTTAAATTGAAAGTTGTCAGAATGATAGAACTAATGACAGGTTTCGAAAGAATGAACTTCGCTCTATATTTTATTACTGCTATTAGTTAAATCTGTATGGATTTTGGAGACTAATGAAATTCGCTGTCAAACAAATGTAACATTACTGAATCATTAAAAAAGATCAGTACTTTTAAACACTGAAGCTTCAGTTACTAAGTAAGTAATGAAGACTAGCACATCATACCCCTTAAATGTGATCTCTTCGTTCAACCACAATTGCCATAACTTTTATCCTCCAACTATGTACAGTCCGAGCTATTGAAAGTTCTTGCCTTGTTGCAGCACCACAATATTATTAATTTGAATTTGGCCATTGTCGTGCAATCATACAAAGTAATCCAATGAAATCAACTCAATACTGCAGGGCGGGCATGGTATAGAAATACAATTTTCTTTTTCGAAACAATGTTTGACAACTGTCTTGTGGTTTTACTTGTTCCTGATCTATCTTCATGGATATATACCAGTTCACCGACTTGTTCCTGCTTTCTGAAATTAAAAAATGAATTGAGGACCCACCTATTAATTTCATTATTAACATCATTTGAAATCGTATGCACTTCGTTATTTACTGTGGCCGGGCTGCCTCAGTAACTGCCTCCTGCATGGTCTCCGGTCAATTGATCCTGCTTCATTTATTTTCTTGGCTAAATAGTAGTGCAATTTTTTTTTGAAATTCCACTGAAAATTCAGCGAAATTTGCGAAACAGTACATTTAAAAGTGATTTCATGGAAATTTTTTATTTTTCCTTGAGCATTTTCTTTAATTAAATGTAAGAACAATAAACTCAAGTCAGACCATTTTCAATGGTTCAGACAAAAATGATTTTTATTTACTTTTATCAGATTCGCATCTGGAAAAGATTTAATAAAAACGCATTTATACTTATTTCAATTGGCCAAGTTGGAATAAAAGGCAATTATATGTCTGAACTGTTGACAGTTCTCATTTGAGTTTGACATGTTTGAGTTTTATTGAAGAAGATGCTCTCGGGAGAAGATAAAATTCTGATACAAGCTCTTATACTGGGCGTACTGAGAGTGGGACTTTAAAAAATAAATCCTTTATGATTTATCCAGAAAAATAAGGGAAATGGAGTTATCCAACCGAAAGTCTGGTTGTGGCAGACCATTCCCAGTAAATACCGAAGTAAACACAATTTTAATTGATATTATTAGTGAACAATCATAATACTAAAAGGTGAGTAATGAATTTATTTTATAATTTCAGAAAAATGCTGAACAAGGTGGGGAGTCAGAAAGATAGTCACTCTGTAGTCTTGTAGTAAATCCATTGGATTACTTGGACAAGGCTATATTTTCTCCAAAGACTGCACGACAATGGCCGATATCAGTTTAATAATATTGAGGAGCTAAGATAAGATTTAATCTAATATTGGGAAGAACTTTCTCAAATGTCTGTAGCGCGGGCCACACAGCTGGAAAAGAGTTACAACAGTTATGGAGATCACATCCATGGGGTATAATGTGCTAGACTTCATATCTACTTGTTAATTTAATCTGTAGTGTTTGAAAATACTGATTTTTTTAATGATTCAATAATACATTAATTTCTTTTACAGAGCGAATTACATTAGTATCTACTCTGATGTACAAAATGGTATTTGTGCTATGCGTTACTTTGGCACCCTTTAGTGCAGCAGCGGTACTTTGAACTTTTACTTACGGTACGGTCTCGAGCGCCAGTTCCTATTTTAAAGTGTAGGAACACCACTTTATTCTGTTAGCGGTATGATAGAACCTAAGATAACTCGGTGAAGAATCGGAATGTCCAAGCGGTCTATATGTGTGGTTGTCGGTTGCGTAGCAATACATAACTTCACCTTACCTGTTGAAAATGATTCTCGGTGTATGACCAGATTTATTACTTATGCTCTAAATAAAAGACAGACTCTCAACTTCACTTACTCTATTTTATTTAAGACTGACCTCATAAAATAAAAAAGAGTAAATATTAAACAGTGTAACCAATTATATAGGTAACAGAAATGCTGGCTAATAAACTAAGCAAGAGGTTGTGATAATGCAAGCAGGTATATCAAATGCGGCTAAGTTACGGAATCTATTACTACTGAAATGTATAATGATAATACAAGCAGATAAATCAAATAAAGTTAAGTTACGGAAACTACTATTTTTCTACTGGTATTTAGCGAATTTAAAGGTTAATGTGTTAAAAAGCGGCTAGTGCGGAAGCGGTATTACAGCAGGCGGTGTGTGCAAAACGATCTAGGTGCAAGTGGTTACGGTATGGAAGCGTGACACTACAGCAGGATATCAATCTAAGGACTGATGGTTACTTGAGAAATGTCTAATCGCGAGTATACAGATAGATTGGCCCTTATGTCCCCTGCTAGGATAAAACGTGTTCTAATTTGCGGACTACTTGGTCAGATTTTATCCTCAAACGAGTGACACTAAAAATCAAGCTAGTAGTGTTTCCTAACTATATTATTGGGATTGGATTCTATCCTCCACGAGTGACACTGACACTGACAGTTTTAGTAGAATACAATCTAAGTTGAAAACCGGCTGTTCCCGAAAGACGTCTTAACTAGATAGCACCTTAATCTTTATTAATGAAATTGAAATATATCAAATGATAAGAATGTTCCTAAATTGATCCGGCCTGAGATATTCGTGGTAACTCGGCTATATATCTAAATATATCGTTGGTAACAGTTTATAGGTTCAAACTCCAGGTTGTCGCATCGAACATGAGCTGACCTATATAATCAGATATTAATACCCAGACCACTTGGTCAGATTTCATCCTCAAACGAGTGACACTAAAAATCTGACTAGGAGTTCTCCTTACTATTACACTGGAATTGGATTATATCCTCAACGAGTAACACTAGAATCTAATCTGTGTATATACATAAAAACATCAAATGGAAACGGTATTCTCCCGAAGCGTGTTTCTGAATAGATAATCCTATTTTAATTACTGAATCGCGAAACTACCGAAGTATCTCTGACCGCCCCGATTAACAGGTATACATATACAAAATGGTAAAATACGGAAAAGCAGATACAAGCGGTTAAAAGCAGTTAAATACAGGAATGATGACTGTTATTTGCGGAGCATACTGGAGTTGTCATGTGTTGATCTGTAGCTGGTGGATCGAAGAAGTGAAGTTTTGTTCCCAACGGTTTGGCGAGAAAGTCACGTGGCTCCTGCGCGAGGGACGGAATTTCGGCTGATGTGGAGAGGTACATATTCTCTAAGCAAGCTTAGCGAAATACGTTTAAACAAATTTCCTGCTTTATTTGATATAAACAACTGTTTACAAAATATTCTGAATATTGGCTTTCTCATAATTTTAAAACTATGCTTTCAAAAAGAAAAGAATTAAAATGGCATGTATTAATATTTGAACTAAATTACTTAATCTTTTATATTGTAGATTATTTATAAATAATAAAAATATATCTACTAATAATAAAAGATCCCTGTTACTTAGTTTTATGTGAGCGGTACTCAATATAAACAAAATAATTATGACAATAAGATAACTTAAGATTACCCTAAAAAAGAAAACAATTTTAACAAATTGAGAAACAATTGTTTAAAATAAAAATTAAATACAAATTGTTGTATACAGGGTGTACCAAAGTGAATAACGATCCGATTCCGTATTAAAATAACGGAAAATTAATATCAGAAAAGTCACTTCGTTGCACTACAACCTAATTATGGATTTCTAGTGAAACACCTCATTGCATTATTTACCTAGATAGGTTTTTTTATGAACCATTTCTCTAGTTCGTATTGTTGATATTTAACAATTTCTTAGAGCCGACTCTATTGTCTATATAACAAAACCTGAATTTAGTTGAGAAATAAAGAATTGAAAATTAGCAGGAAAATTATCAAAGTTTGTTTTTTGTTCCAGATTTTAAAAATGGCAAATAGGTCTTTTTTTGAATTCGCTGTATCTCCAAAATCAGTGAATTGATATAACTTATCATAGTCTTAAAGCATAGAGGCAACATCAGTCTCTCGAAATTTCTCATTAGTTGTCATTTTGACAACTTTTAATTAAAAGAAACGAACGCAAAGAAACGCCTATTTTCAATTACATCCTGCATTTTGAATGTTAATGTTTAATCCAACTTGATATTTGGTCTTTGTGTCCTATTCAATCACAGCATCCTGGGAATGCCCTCGGATACTCTGCCTACCATGACCAACTACGAGCTGACCTTCAACATCCTTTCTCCAGAAAGAAATGAGTGGGATCGAAATAAAGCCGACCTACTGAAGGCAAACAGTTGCTGGTTTACAGACGGCTCCAAAACTCCCGAGGGAACAGGAGCCGGAGTACATAGCTACAGACCAAGGGTGAGGATATCTCAAGCCTAGGTACTCATGCAACTGTTTTTCAGGCTGAGGTTTATGTCATTGAACTGTGTGTACGAAGGCTGAAATATATGCATCTTACACGCAGATCAATAAAAATTTTCTCAGATAGCCAAGCAGCTATAAAAGCTCTTGGCTCCTACCGGTGTAACTCCAAAACGGTATGGAATTGTCAGAAAGCTCTAAATCATTTGAGCAAAAACAACAAAGTGACTCTGGTCTGGATACCCGGCTACTCTGGTATGGAAGGTAACGAAATAGCGGACTCCTTAGCCAGAGAAGGAGCGGGATCACGATTCATCGGACCAGAACCAATACTTGGCATATCCTCAAGTACTGCCAAGATGGCTATCTCAACCTGGGCTGAAAGGAAAACTCTCCAGTATTGGTAAGAGTTACCAGGATTAGTTCATTCGAAGGCGTTTATAAAATACCCTTTGAAATCAAGAGCTAAGAAACTTTTAGAGTTAAACAGAGTAAACCTGAAAACTCTAACAGGCCTATATACCAGGCACTGCCGACTAAACTATCATCTGCATAAACTCGGTCTAGCGGAAAACGCCGAGTGCCGTCTATGCCTGGAGGATGATGAGAAGGCAGACCACATCTTATGCACCTATCCCGCTGTGAAGAAGATCCGATTCTCAATATTTGGCAAAAGGCTGCCAGAGGATCTGGACACATTCTCACCCAATAAAGTTATCAGTTTCATTAAGAGACTGAACTTATTGGGTGAAATATAATTAAGCATGAGCCACAATAGGCCTGCTGATGGCCGCAGTGGAGGGTCTACTGAGAACAACTCACAACAAACCTAACCTAACCTATTCAATCAGCTAGCCATTGACAATTGAAAAACAATAATTTGGCAAAGAAAAATAAAAATTAAGGTTTTCTGGCTCACCCGGTATATGTATTTATCACTAAATGTTACCTTGGTTTTTAGTGCTATATGTTTTTCTAATTTTGTGAAGATACGCTTTCATTTTTATCTCCCTTTTATTTCTATTGATCTTGCCATAAATTTCTACTCTATAGAAAATATAGGTCAAAAGTGCCTGTATGAAAATACGTCCAATTTTTTTCCGAAAAAACATAAAACATTCACTAAGCATCATAACGACATTGTCAAATTCAGTGATGTATATACTAACCACTTTTTTTTTACTGAAATACAATAACATTTTTACCGAGCTTACGAAAAATTTCTACTCACAGGAATAGTAATAAAATAATCCTTATTTTGAATTCGTGGGTAAAAAGCAAGTGTGACATAATTTCCCTCTTATCCGAATGTAAGTGATGATTGTAATATGTATAGAATACTCTTAATTTTAATTTTTTTACTATATTCACCTTAGTTGATGTTCAATTTCCATTCTGTTGCCACATTCGTACATGCTGTGAAAGAAAAAATTGTTACATGCGTTTTTGATATTTTTTACCTTAATGATAAATCTAAAAAATCAACTGACCCACCTAAATTGATCATCCTGTTCTTGTTTTACCTAATAAAAATAGTAAATATGTAACTAGCTACCTGAAATATTTTATATCTAACGAAGTCATTTTTGCAAGTTTGTGTAAAAAAATACTGACTAATATAGTTGTAAATATTGTTTTGAAATTAAAGCAGTAAGTTTCTTTGCTTAGTATAAAAGAAATGTATTATTTATATCTAGTGATGACATTTTAACATTTTTAAAGTCTATAAGACTAATATTTGACGTAAATAACTTCTAAACTTGCTATCGCCAGTTATATATTATGTATGAATGTGAAATATGCACCAACTGTCCCATATACATAAATATTTCAGAATATTAAACTGACTAGTAAAATTTCTACACAGACACAGTAACTAAAAGGCTGAATAGAAATCTGATAATCATGAAAAAGTTAGTAGTTCATTAGAATAGAATTATGTGTACCAGATGATTAGAACTGATGAGATCCTCAGATCTTTATGTCGTCATAAATACATATGTTTACAGTTATTTATAACTTTTGATTCCTATCCCAAATCCAACAAACCTCATCGCTCCGACCTAATTAATGAGCAAAGAAAACACATTTCAAAAGGCAATCGCACTTGTAGTGCGAATCATAATTATTACTAATGGACCTGTCTGGTCGGTTAGAACTAGAAGTAATAGTTACTGATTTATAATTGGTTTAGCTTTTTGCTGGCATGTTTTGTCAACAATAAGAGTAATTAACTTGGTCCGCCGCAGGGCAAATGCTTCCGCGGAAGACTGACTATCACAAGTCCGACTTATCTGTGCAGTTATATCTGGGCTAACTTCTAGCATTACCTGCTTAAAAGAATGTAAACATTCAATCAGAGGAAACAGATAAGATTTGATATTCTCATCAAGATTATCAGACGTTTCCTGTGACAATAAGTGTTTGCAACAAGTCGGTTTCAGGAAAAAAATTTGCATTCAACATTGTCTGTGCTATTCCTGTAATTGGTTTCTGATTTATTACAAAAATGTGCAGTTAGGTGTAATTTATTCTCTACAAGTACTAGTAGGTACCACCTTTGTTGCATATTTATATCACATAAAAATTACGTTTAATCACATTGTACATATCAATCTTTGTTGGACAAATGCATATTTTTATGTATGTATCTTAAAGAAAAATGAGAATGCTTATTATGTAAGTCAAAGCAAGTCCAATGCGGGACAAAAAATGCACGTTAAGATTTTCTTATTTACTTATTAATCAATTTCTTTTTTATTTTAAACCAAAATAAATGCCAAATAACAATTAATTGTTTACTTAACTTGTTTAAATGATACTGAATCTGTCTTAAGAATCATGTTTTTACTCTTAATTTATGGCAAAAGACATTAAAATTGCCTTAGTGTTTACCAAACTATAAAAAAAGATGTTGAAAACATTAAATACACTGCTCCAGAAAAATTAACGCACCACCTAGAAAAAATAGTTTTATTAACTGTTAAAAAGTTATTATTCCTATATATGATAAAAACCAATAGCGTAATGTATTTTAAAAAAACTAGTTTATTTTAAAAAGTAGTACAAAAGAAAACTAGCAGTAACAAAAATTTAAAAACAAATCTCAGTTGCGAGTGTTTCCACCTTTAGCCCGGGTAACTTCTTGACACCAACAACCTATTAAAAATAAGTGATCTAATTTCATGTTGATCAAGATCATTCAAAAATTCTGCTAGACCATGTCCTAACTTCTATATTAACTGGTCGAATTTGGTGGTCCTAAAGTCGTCTTTGAATTTAATCCGGGCCTTTGTGATAGCCACTTCATGCTTTGAATACTGACTTTTTGAAGATAACTGTAGCGTAAGTTCTGCGTTATCATTCAGTAACAAAAAATTTTCGCCAATATGTGGTGCCAATAGGACTAAATTTTGTTCCAAAATGAGAGGTTGCCGTTAATAAAGATCGCCAGCTCCGTCAAAGAAAATCCATCCCAAACTATGATGGAACCACTTCCAAATATTTACTTATTGCACCGTGCATATCACACATTTGTGCGTTGATGCAGACAAACACATCTATCGCACGTGCTGGCAATATTTCTACTCATCGGTGAAGAGAACTTAGTCCTATTCAATCAAATGTTCCCTGGTTAAATGAGATTTGACTCTGCAATGTTCTGTAGTCAATGTTGGACCTCTTGCGTATATTGTCCTCAAATTTACTTCTGCCAAACGTTATCTGACGATTTTGATGGAAATTGGCACCTCGTATGCCTCATAAGCTTTTTGCTGCTACAAGATCTCAAAAAGTGACTTATAGTTCAATGATATCCTGTATAGAATTCCTAAATTTATCACCGGTTTCTACAAATCTTTGAGTTACTCAGGAAATGGATGTATGCAAAACTCCAAACCTTTGAGCTAATTTGCGATGATGTTAACCATCTCCACATAATGCAACTGCTTGGGCACACTCATTAGTAAAATTTTTTATTTTACTTTCCATAATGTTAACAATTTGCATTACTCTTTAAATAAACACAGGTTTTGAATTTATAATGCAGACAATTAGCTGCATAATTTATTATTCCAGAGAAAAGCGAAGAACAGAAATATTTATTCTGTAAAGGATGTCATAAAATGAAATAAAATATTCAAATAAGATATGTACAGAGTGTAACTTGAGTACGTAAAAACGTTTCTTAGATAATTTTAGGCAAAAATGTTCACAAAATAGATACCCTAAAATTCATCGTTTTGGAGATATATTGAAATTTCCAAAAAAATATCTAATTTCTCTTATATTATTATTAGTGCAGCTCTTTGGCAGGTAGTACACTTAGATACGATGCCTTAAAATGTGATTGTATCACGTTTTACAATTAACCGGTGGCGAAGATATGAATAATCATATCAATTGATATCATCTGCTCAGAAAAGTATTAGAAAATATCGCTGAACAAGGCGTTATGCATTGTGGATACCTTAATTGATAGATCCTCTTTGCTTTCGGTGCATTTCCATGAGCCAAGCCATAAACGAAGTAAGAATAAGTACTAAAAATAATACATAAATAATGTACCTAAGTCGTAATCCATGTAATCTATGAGAAAATTACGGTTTTGGTACCTTATTTAGGTATTACTTACAGTATTTATTACAATGTGTTAATTAATTTTACACGCTCTGTTGGAATACTTTGGTATTTTAATTTTTATTATATCTTAATTAGTAAACGTCGCTTTGTCGGAGCAATTATTTACATTGCAACTGTCACTGGTAGATAGAGTTAGCATTAAATTGTTAGTACTCTACTTTCACATAGACTTTCTGAGATCCTCGTTATTGACGTTGTGTATACTTACTTCGCACTGACGAAGGCAATAACCAGAAACCTGTCTGTGAATGGTACACGTGACGGTGTTGGTAAAAATCTTTTACTAGTGGGGAATCGCAATTAATGCTTAACCATTTATCATTGTATGAACAAATGTATAAATCATCAAGAAGCGTATGGGAGTGGGAGATTAAATAAATTAATCTCCCACTAATTAAACAGAGGATTACGTATTTAGTAACTTTGTTATTTTTAGTATTTGTTACTATTTGTAGAGTAAATCTCTGTTTATTGCTCTACAAGCGTTAAACATCCTTATCCTGATTTCTTCTACACTGCTAATAGGATTTATGTGTCCATAAAACTCATTTTTCAAATAGCCCTAGAGGAAACAACTAACTGAGTGAGATTTGGAGATCTAGGTGGCCATTCTACAAGAAGTGCTAGTAGTAAAAGCAATGTTCACTTCATTTCATATTATGATGAATGAATGGTATTTAACTGAAGTGGTATTTTCTGTATTGAGGGTTCACAAGAACATTAATATCAGTAAAAATAGTGGGCAAAGATAAAGCTGCCTGAAATAAAATGAATTTAGAACATTATAGGGAATCAAAATCAGGAAAAAATATGGCTTTCCATTTAAAAAACTAAGTTGTATGCCATGAATTTCTGTGCAATTTCCAAAAAATTCAACTACAACTTTGAATTCTGCACCAAAAAAAATAAAAAGTTTGCTCTTGATGTTTTTTTTACCTAGAGTAGTTTGCGAGAAAAAATGCCTGAATCTATGTAGCAATTGGACACTATATAAATGTAGAGTACTCTCTTTATACCACTCTATATAAGAGAGTTTAAAAATATAACAAAACAGGTTGAGTTCAACGCTATCGAGTTTTTCTTTCTCGATATTTTCTTAAAACTCCTAATCTCTTCCAGTAATGTAATTATATCATTTATTTACTGTAAAACCACGTAGGCCATTCCAAGGTAATAAGCAGCACTTTAAATCATTAATCATTAATTATGTGGTAGTATCTCGATAATTACTGATTTCAAATTGTTATCTTTAACCACCTGCATAATGACATAGATTTTCATCAACTATCACAGCATTTATTTATAATTAATAATGTAAATTACGTTGCGAAAATATAGTGCCACGCAGAAGATGTGGATGACACAAGTAATTGATTTTAAAGATGGATGACATATCAATACATTTAATCGAAAACCTTTAAGAGTTGGTTGATTTTTATTATCAATCCATGAAGGAATGCATATGTTGAACTCGACATTTTAATACCTGCTGTTTGAAGACAAAATATTTTGGCACTAAGCAAAACAAAAAAGGGAATAATATATAAGTTCATTGGTGCATGAAACTTGAAATGTAAATATTACAACATGGTTAAATTTAAAATACGAGGTTCGTGCCGCATGTGCGAATTTTAATTCTTTACTGCCTCAAGTTTGTTTATGTTGTGTTGTGTTTGTATTGTGTTGCACTAGCTTTCACGTCTTTTTATTTTATTCAAAACAACCTTTTGTCTCACTTGAAAAGTTGATCTTACCCTAGACGCTTAACGATTATGTATTTTCTTTCAACAAATTCTTCTAAAATTATTAATAAATAGACTATTTATTCTTTACGAAATGTTCCATTACCATTTCTTGTTAATTCACACGATTTTTAAAATTTTAACATTTAAAAAAAAATTGTTTTCCACAATGTTGTGAAAAACTGTTAAATAGACATGCCTTAAAAATTTTAGATCAAAATATTAATTACTAATTATTTTATAATGGTTTTAAGACGCTGGAGTTGCGCGCTTCGGTAATAACCTTATGGTTTTTTGTAAAAAAAAAACCTCCGAAAATCTGATTTGGCAACCTTTAGAATTTCATTCTTTACATCTTTCTGAATGTAAATCATCAGCCTGAATGAATCCTACAAATTTTTTAAACGGAATGTTTCTTGGCGCCTGCACTATAAGATCATTTGAATTTAACTATCTAACTAACTTTTTTCTCATTTTATTATTTCCTGTAGTATGGAAATAAAAATGATAATAATCATACCTCTTTATTAAATGTAAGCATTATTACATATCAGTATATCACTTACAAATAAAGGATGAAATTTAGCTTTTTTTAATATATTATCTATCTCTAATATTGGGAATAATGTTATTGGAATCATATTGTCCTCAAGATTCACTACGTTTAATACAGGTTTGATAAATAAGATACATTACATACATACGATTTTAAGATTTCAAAACGTTAAATTTTGTTGCAAAATATTTACCCTCACAATTTTTTAATAGATCCAGTAATCCCCTTTTTTTTATTATATTGCGGTCTCATATTAGAGGTATGTAACCATGTATTTATGAAAGACCAAATGTTCTTCTGAAAAAATAAGGAAAGTTTATAATAACAAATGTGACATGTTTACATATCTAAATTTTAAAAGGATGCCGGTACCTATATAGGAAATAGTTATGACAAGTTTTAAACGATTCGGTTCCTATAAGCAAATCCTTTTAAATTTAGGAAAGAACCTTTTTTTATGGGGCAGATGATTAAAAATTTAATGCCGTAACCGTGTTTCATGCAATTTTACTGTTTGTTTATCTTCTTTTATTGAAGAATGATTATTATTTTTACATATTACGTTTAATGAAAAGTCAATATTAATCATTTCCTAGAAATATTAATTTTTAATATTTCTCTTTACAGTATATGAATAGATATTTCATATGGGTGTATTGATATAATATACTCAGTGTGTTCCATTATTAAATGGCCTTCCCCTAAACTCAAAACCCTAGGAATTAATTAAACTTGAAGTTATTGAATTTAAATATGGTAATAAACATATATCGCTTTTAAATGATTGGAAGGCACTGATATCAATGTGTTACTTATGATAACGTGGGACTAGTGCTGGCAACTGAAACCGGTTTTCTGGCTAACCGGTTAATCGGTTTTGGATTATTCACGGTTTTATACAAAATCAAAAACCGGTTACTCGATTAACCGGTTATTCGGTTAACAGGTTATTCGAATAACCAGATAATCGGGTAACCGTACATTTGAATAACCTGTTATTTGGATAACCGAGTATTCAAAAAACCGGTTATCCGGATAACCGGTTATTTAAATAACCGACTATTCGGATATACAACTAATATGCGTTTATTTTCTTTTAAATATTGTTGAAATCTGAAACTACAGGCGGGCAAGTGGTCACCGACGCCTATTTAGTTTAGAATTTACATGAAACCTGATATTTTTTATTTTGTCACTTTTGTCAATGTTTATGAATATTAATTAAACACAATAATACTGTCCAGCTGGCGAAAGAAGGCCCGCGCGGCAAGGGAAAGTATTGCCGATCACTGATAAGTTTTCACTTTCTACGATACCATATGCTAGGAATATAATATCCCTCCCAATGAGTAGGTACAGATGCAAACTATCGCAAAAATTTGCCATGCACTAATTCATTTATTTCATTTACGCTTAATTGTGAATGGAATTCAGAAGTCACACTCTTTCCGCGGGTGTTCTTTCCCCGATCAGACAGTACACAACCACAACACTAAAAAGTCTACCTAGACTCTCGTTATGACATGACTCATATATGGCGTGCGCCGTGCGCGTGCTCTAAATAAAAGCAGGAAAAACAATCCTTTGCATTATTTTCTTTGCAGTTTTTATTTTCAACTTCAACGTCCCGTATCTTATTATCCAATATTATAAAATATTAAATTTATTTGTCTTTTAAAATCTAAATTATAAACTCAATCTAATTTGTTGTCTTATTGATCGGTTTTTTAACTAACAGATTAACCGGTTTTCGGATAATTGATTAACGGGTTTTCGGATAATCGATTAACCGATTTTCGGATAACCGATTAAACGATTTTCGGATTACCGATTAACCGGTTTTTGGATAATCGATTAGCCGGTTTTCGGATAACCGATTTACAAGTTTTGATCTATATTTGGATACCCGGTTTTATCTGAAACCGGTTCTTGAAGAAATCGATTAACCGGTTTCACTTTTTTCCTGGTTTTGCCAGCACTACGTGGGACTAAGCTTGTTATTAAAACAGGATAGCTCAATGGTATTAAAATGGCATATCACTTTAATAATTTTTGAGATAACTTGTTTCAATAAGATAACTTGCTCCGTTACCGAAAGCAGACATAGATATCAGCGCCCTGCGGTCACTTAAAAGCGACGAAGCTGTACTTGTATTAGACCAATAAATTGCCCAAATTTTATTTTGTATTTCTTATATTTGTTGGCAATCAACTATGTTTTAACTATCTCCTTCAGGATGCTGTTGTAATACTCGCAAGAACTGAGAAGTTGTATTTTTTTTATTATTGTATTGACCTATCGCATACTTCCCTGCTAACCTAGTTATAAATAAATAATATGATCATTGCTATCCTGGGATAACTCGTGGTCAATTGAACAGCTTTTGACTAATGATATTAGCCACATATTTACGGTAGATTTATTGGAGTATTTCAAGTATCAACGTAGGTTTTGGACATTAGTATTTCGAAGGTAGTCCACAATAGTCTTTGTACTATAAGCTTCCAAGATTATTGTACTTTTAACAAATGGTATATCAGTACCCAATGTAATACTCCAATACTCCAATGTACCTTAGCATACTTTTTGCATGAAGCATTGGCTATATGACTCTCTAGATCTAATTAAAAATACCACATTGCCGCTGGTTCATCTTACACTTCCCTATTCATCTACTCGCCATAAGCATATCTGAGGATCATCATTAAAGACAATATGTTCCGTTTCCTCATACCACTTTGTTCGTTGCATCATCTGCAAGAGAAACACCAGATTAAATGATAAGAGACCAATTGAAATTATAAAGCAAGAGACGACCTTGACAGGGATGACAAAGGGTATAACCAGAATTTTGCCCTTGTGCTCAGTTTGTCTATAAGTATGATTTTAAAAGTCTGAAATTCTTCTGGAACATCACCTACCAGGTTAACAATAAGTTTGACTCTCCTGGGCTGGCACCACGTCCATCATCGTCTTAACACGGTATTTGCTAGACGATTAACACGTCATTTTCATGTAATGTATTCTAATTCCTTGCATAGCAAGCTTCATTCAAAACAAATAAGTTATTGAAAATTAGTACCTCAACGCATCTTAGGAATTGTCAATTATCTTATACTTAACACTGAAGCAGTTTTCTACAAACATCAAAACACCGATGACTGACCAATCAAGTTGACTTCATCGGGAAATGATTAAAAATAACTAAGAAATTATCAGTTTTAATTATCTGCAGATGATGCTGACTTAGTTGGGGTCGAATATAGTATTCGAAGTTTTCGTGTTGGTGGAAAACAGTGCTAATGTCGCATCTAAAGTTCCAACCCATTTCAGTGAGACTTATACTATCCAATTCAAATAGGATTGCGTTATGAAAGAATGTAACAGGACTCAATATCTCATCATTAGAAATTAGTTCACAACAGCTACTGTTGTAGGGAAGCAGGGATAGTGCTTCATAAAAATACTGAGCCGTATTACATATCATCTCGTAATCATATTTGAAGCGGACAGTACTTATACCGATTCGGAAATTGTACATGTTGGGTCTGCAAATTTTACCAGTAAATACAATCGAGTACGAACTAAATAGAATATACTCTACTTTACTTCAACAATCTATTAAAGCGAATGAACTTAGCAATGTAATTTCATAAGAAGAATTGGCTTCCTAAGCACCGGATTTTGCAAATATTCATTATCGTCTACTAGAAACAGGTACTTTTGCTAGAAATAGAGTAGTGATAGATACACCAATCAGAGCTAAGACACAAGAAGTTGAAGATGTTCTTAATCTAATTTAAGAACAACCTAAAACTAGGACCCAATAAACCGCTGCTGAATTGTCGTAAGACCGTTTGGAACATTTTTTATAGAATAACACCTATATTCGTAACATATACCAAAAGTGCAGGCAATGCTACTATGTGATATTCTTCCACGAGTTGGCTTATGTCAACGACTGATTGAAATATTAGCTAACCTATATGCTATATCTATTCTCTTCACTAACGAGGCTGATACTATCATGGATTTTCATAAAAATCATGTATGGGCCGAAAAGAATCCACATAATAGAGAAAAATTTTCAGTGTAATTTTTCGGTTAACATGTGAGCTGAAATCGTTGGTGATTTTACCTGCACGATTCGCCAGCAAATTATATCATATTTTTCTGGGAGAGAAACTGTCTGGTATGTTGAGAGATCTGCCCATATAGTTTACGTATGATGGCGCCCCAGCATACTTTAACCTCATTATTTGTAAACTGCTGGACAAGGCAAATCCCGGTCACTGGATTGGTAGAGGAGCACCACAGTTACAGCCTTCCCCGTAATTATATCTTAATCCTCCGGATTTTTTCTTTGGGAGTATTTAAAATCATTAGTTTATACTACCCCGTGGAATATGGAGATTCACGAAACCGGAATATTAATGCTTATGCAACAATACAAAACACTCCTGGTTTTATTAAACGTGTTCGTGTGTCTATGAGGTGAAGGATAAACTCATATATTATGTCGGGCGGTGGTCACTTTCAGTAGTTTTTGTGAATACCTATCTCTTTATTTTATACCTTGGATTCAAAACTAAACGATATGCAGATTTACACATTTTATCCGTTTTTCTTACATTCCTTGAATTTTTTTGTTAAAATAATGATTTTTCACAAAATGAGTTCGAAATTAGAAAAAATTCCCATCATAAAAATGTTAGATATAAATTTATTATTCAGCCCCCGTACTCACGTCCCTGGTGGTGCTATTTTAAATTGTTTATGGTATAATAATCTTAATCCAAAACTCAATAAGTCTATCGAGTTTCATCTCAATTCTCCATGTGTTGAGTCATTATTCCAAAAAATATCTTCTTCATTGATATGAACTTTGTTGCATGAAATAACATGATAATTCGCCTGAATTATTAATAAGTCCTTAGGAATCACCCTTTTCACTTTTAAAACATTTATTTTTCAGTTAATGCCAAATGTATCGTTACTGTCAAATTGTAGTATTTATTTCCATATTATTGTTTCCCTCACAATATTCCCCCAAAAGACCTAACATTACTGATGATAAATAAATTAGATTGACATTGTCTATAAAAGAAGCGCTGTTTCATTTTCATCAGTTGAAACTATTGGGTACTTTAAATAAATGCTTTATTATAATTCATGTACATTATTAACTGTGTATGTCCTATACAATTTATATCACACAATAGCATGTAATTGTACCATATTTAGCATATAATTTGTGTTGACGCACGTTATAAAAGCTCATACAGGCATATTGAACACATTTTCTAATATCTAATAAAATATTATATTTTTTGCGAACAAACTTTCAGGATAGACCCAAAATTGAAAACAATTATTTGGGTTTTTCGCAATATATGTTACACAAAATCTTTAAACAAAAGCAAAAAAAGTGCTATCTAGATGTGAAATGTATTTAAGCGAAAAATATTGAGAAAATGATTAAAACAATATTTTATTTTTTTTTTTGTATTTCGTATAATTTGATTTTTTAAAAACAAATAAACTTCAACAGTATTGATATTTTATTCAGAATTTTGTCAAATTTACGGCAACCTTCGTAAGTACCGTCTTAGGCTTTTGATAAACGTATCGGCTCTTCCAACAGGTTTGAGCATTCCCATATTATGTTACCCTCCTCCTCCAATTTTTGGATGAACTAGGCGATAGATTCGCAGAAGAGGTATATGATCAAATTTCCTCAGATTATTAATGAATCGGCAGCAGGCGTTCTGTACTTTTTGAATGCGACTTTTGGTAGCAGAATCCAAGCACGGGTAATATACAATATCAGCATAAAAAGAATTTGAGGTACAATTGATTCACATAATTTTTCTTTTTTTATAATTAAGAATATGTTTATTTGCGTATAATAGTTTTAAACTTATATAAGATTTTTAATTAAATTATTAACATGGTCATTAAATCTTAAGTAAATATCAACTATAGTACCTAAATTTTTGGCTTTTTCAACAAATAGTAACTTGTCATCATTAATTACAATATTTAATATGGATTTGAGAATTTAATATTTTTAGATGATAATTCATATTCTTGAGTATTAAATTGTGTGTAGATAAGTTGACTATCATCTGCACAACAAAGAACCTCTGAAAACTTAGTGAAATTAAAAATGTCAGATATGTATACACGAAATAGAAATGGACCCTATGTGGAGCCCTGTGGAACTTCAGATGACACTAGCTCAGAACACGACATGTCAAGATTTGTACGGACAATTTGATGACGATTTTCCAAATATGAACGAAAAAGCAAGTGTTGTGTCATCTAAACCATAATAATAACGCTAAAAATTTTTTAATTATTATTTTCTAATTTTTACAATACTTATCACAGATAAATATAACATATAGCTTTTCAAACAATTATTTTCCCGGTTATTTACCAAAACACTGAAATTTGGATTATAAAAAGATAATATGCACATTATGTTCAGTACGACTGACTCGATAATGTTATTTTTAATTCTAACTGTTCTGTTCAGTAAAACCAAAAATAAATAAAATAAAAGTACTCACCAGTTGAACAATCACATCAAAACTTTAAAACATTCATCGACACATGTTTCTGCATTTATGCGTTGTCAAGATGGCTCTTATAAAGCCTCGAAAGTAACTATGAATCTTAGTAAATCCTAATGTAAGAAATATCAATCGCTTCGAAATAATTGACATTATATAGTGGAAATTCCCCGTAAAGTTGGAATAATTAGTTATCCTCTTCTTAGTTGTTAGGATTGCTAATGCCCTTTCAGAGATTTGTTCGCATAGACCGTGATCCAAAAAATTTGCATTCGGCTTCAGGTCCAGTTTCTAAGAACAAATAGGTTCCTGTCAGGCTACTATGTTTTCATTCTGGTCCCAAAATATCTTCTAATAGTTTATTTTTAGTGAAAAAGTGCATTTCGTTTGTGACTAATCTTGTACTCAATCAAGGTATCCTCTTCTTGGTAGAATGTTAATAACAGTTGTTAGGGTTGCTAATGCCCTTTCAGAGATTTGTTCGGATAGACCGGGATCCAAAAAATTAAACATTCGGCTTCAGGTCCAGTTCCTAAGAACAAATAGGTTCCAGTCTGGCTATTATTTTTTTCATTCCGGTCCCAAAATATATTCTAATGGTTTATTTTTAGTGAAAAATTGCATTTCGTTTGTGACTTATCTTGTACTCAATGATTAATTTAAATAATTTTTGAATTTATGTTGTAATTAATCAAATTGCAGGCTTTTACAAATAAATGATTAAGTCCTTGATAAATAATCTGCATCGATTATCGCAAATACAGGTGAACTGGGTCTTAATATAAGCTGACAAATTACGTGATATATTTTAAAATTACAGCATTATACAAAAATCAAGGTTTTATGGTACAGGCAAGTATAGAAGTTTTCACTCATTCATAAGTTAAATGTATGCATACCTTATTAAGTAACTAACACTGACGTAATTTTTCACGAAACACCAAAACACTAAAAGCTGCACTCAAGAAGAATTGAGTATTTTTGTGATTCGTGGAAAACTACGTCAGTGTATCTTCACATCAATGGTTCCAATCCACTCCAGGACTATTAAGTAACTGTTATGTAAAATCAACCAGAACTGATACCATTAATAGTAGCCAATCAGAAGCTTTTATATTTCGACTCTACACCCCACCCCATTCCATTACATTTCAAACAAAAGAGAATGTGCCGTATACCAAGAGAAATACGACGCAGCTACTGGCACAGATGTTTTGGAATTATTGTACCTTATCAGCACAACTTAGCTTAAAAAGTGGATAATTGGAAGTGTAAGTAAGATATCCTTGAATATGTCGCATACTGTATATAAAGCCAGTTTTAAAATCTCATTTGAATTTAGAGACTGCAGTTAAAACCAAAAATGTATCACAGCTGCCAGCTTTTATGAAACGTAATTAAACTAAGATAATAAAAGCGGCCCTTTGAGTTGATTTATCAATGGTTAGTGAATTAAGAAAGCAATTGTTATAAATGTTATAAAACAAATGGTTTGCTTATATTGTCTTAATTTAGTAGCAAATATATTTGAATAATCAGATGGAATATACATATGACATATCAGGTTGACACATATATTACGTTTTCTTTTATAAACGTGTTTGTAATTGTTTATGCTTTATGTCATAAAATTGTATATCTCTGAAAAAAGAACAGATATATCCATTGCGTTGGTCAATTAATGGTAATATTTTAAAATACTATTTTTTTTTGTATACTTCTAAACGAAGATTAGATATATCCTATGCATTCGTCAAATAATTATACATCATTTTATATTTTACTATTGTTGAACTCCTTTTGTTATATAATAACTAGGGCTTTGCAAAATAAATGTTAATACACGTTGGCCGATAATGTCATAATTGTTAACATGCCAATAAAGTATACTTATGCTTGCAAATTATATTGGTTTATAATTGAGGCGATCATGTTATTTGTACACAATATTCTACAGAAATTATAGCTGTAAATTATACACACATCAATAATTCATTGGAGGTGATTGGTATTATTTCAAACTGGTTAACATATGCGATTATAAGTTGACTATTATGCCGTTAAATTTTGTAGGTGTATAATTTATTAATACTGACAAGAATCCAGAACTAGTAAATCCTTCATAAAGCTGTTAAAGACGAAAACTGACGCCATCTGTAAATCGTTTTAATTTATTCATGGCTTAATACCATTTCCTTTCAATTGTACTTAACCTCTAATAATAATTCACACTTTTAGGTGAGGACATATCTTGCCCAAGAATTTGTAGCAAATGTTGTTCTGATTTGCTTTATCTTGTCCATTTATATTAAATTTGACAAATATATTTTAAATCACCAATTTGTCAAAAAATTTAAGTCTAAGAACATTTTAACAAACATTATTTGCATAAAAAGTAGTCAATAATATATACCATATTGATATTTGTATTTGTGAAGTTCTCATTGATAAATAATAAAACTTAAATTGGTCTCAAGTAACTACCTTGGTGCATACCAGATGAGTAGTATGTTAGTAGATACGATACTAATTTTAACAAAGCGAAAGTTTGTGGGCTCTGATTGATGCTCTAAATGTATGCATCAGACACAATGACATAAATGAAGTACTGTGTATTATACTATGAACCTAATTCTCAATTTTTGTTTTCGATTTATCGCATTGCATTGCTTAAGCTATGCGGTGCTTACTAGGAATTGTTGTTCTAAAACACAGGTGTCCGCAGTTGCGTCGTTATTTCCATTTTGGGGTATATGATATAATCCTCGTTTTTGTACTAATTTTAACAATTTTTGTTCTATTGCTTTTGTAAGATTGAACATAATAGAAATTGCTTATCAACCCACAGTACTGTAGTTTCTTGAAATTGTAACCTTAACTTTTACGTAGTAAAAGTATTAAAATTATTGTTCTTTCATTACTGATTTTTTTTCTGTTTTGATTATTCTACTACTGCTTTGAAATTAAATCTAAGTTTACGTGTGCTCCCAAAGTGTTGTTAAGCTATTTGATAAAACAAAGAATTGTCAAAGAAATAACAAGATTCCACTGCAGGTGATTCCATTTTATTTATGTTACCTACATAAATTATAGGTTACGTTTGTTGGGAAAGATAAAATACAGCTAATAAATGGTTATAGGAGAAAGTTTTTATAGTTCTATCCAAGAGTACGATTTGATCGACGTAAATGAACAAGAAAAGATTTATGGATGATATCATTCAACTTGACACGTCAATTAGTTCATATGTTATCAGTTCTCTGGTGCGGTTCAGGAATAAAATAACATTGGCTTAGTAATTAATAGATTAAGTGATTGATGATTGTTGTTAATTTTATAAATAGATATCAAAACATTGATTATAATTTATCATATATAATAATAAGCACTATTTTTTCGATATAATTGGTTGCAAAAATATTCAGAAAATTGACTGTTGTAATTCTGTACAAGACAAATAACAACTTAATGTATTTAAATTAATTCAGTAATACAACATACATATGTGTATAATTTCATTCATAACTCTTAACTCAATTTCAAGTTTGTTTACAGGAACAAAGCTAAAGATACAATGGTGTGATAATGTATGGAACAAATTCAATGAAACTTTCCAGGAAGGTTTTCGCAAAAAATTCTCGGACAGGTCAATTTTATTTTTCAAAAAGGCATATTTTCTGATAAATTGCTGTATATTAATTAACTAATTATATAATAGAATGAAAATATACCACTAAAATATAAGTCGTTCATAGTTGTTTGAAGATGAAGTTACTTTGTGAAAATCCATTTTTAACACGCTTTTATTAGCTTCACCTGTATGTTTGCTTGCTTGCTTGCTTGCTTGCTTGCTTGCTTGTTTGCTTGTTTGTTTGTTTGTTTGTTTGTTTGTTTGTTTGTAACCGACTCTTTGGACTCGATTTTGACCCACTTTAAACGGACAGATTTAATTGAAACTTTGTACACTTAACGAAGAACCGGTAACAATACAATAATTTGATAAGTTTATATCATTATCCTGATCAGGATCGCCAGTCCTTTCCTCACGTATCCTCTGCGTGAGAGCAAAGGCTTAATATGTAAGTACATTCCATGATTGTCAGTTAGGTCGGTGGTCGAGCGGGCTAAGGCAGTCGACGCGAAACGACAGACTCCTCGGGCGTGAGTTCAAATCCCATGGCTGAAATAAAAAATTTTTTTTTTTTCAGAAATATCTGTTGGATCGTAATATGTTATAATATCAGCATCAATAAGCAATATAAATATAGTTTAAAAAAAACTACAAAACACGCTTTCATAGCACATCAAACTAAAAAGTGAAAAATAAATATTGTTTAAAAAAACTAAAAAACACGCTTTTAAAGCACATCAAACTAAAAAGTGAAAAATAATTATTAGTATAAACTGAAAACAATAATGAACGAAAAATACTAGTATTATTGTGAAAAAAGCGTGGGGCGCTTTGTGTCATATTTTTCGTGTATCGAGCAACCCACGCTTTTTTCACAATAATACTAATATTTTTCGTTCTTTATTGTTTTCAGTTTATATTAATAATTATTTTTCACTTTTTTAGTTTGATGTGCTTTAAAAGCGTGTTTTTTAGTTTTTTTTAAACTATATTTATTAATTTAAATTTACTATCTTGGGAAACCCTCTATATTTAAAGACATAACATATCTACACATTATGCATTATACGGTCAACCATAAAGTGACCTGTCCTTCCATCAGTTTTATATTTATATGAAAGTAAAATTTGCGTATAATTTAGAACTAGAATCAGCCGATCTTGGCATACATGTAACAATAACTGCAATTAGAAAAGCCAAAAAAATAATTCGTTGCCTTTGTGTATCTTTCTTTATAAATCTAAACAGTGTTAGACATTTTCAAAATTTGAAACGTCAGTGGCAGTGATGTCATTTGACCACGCGTTGCTGTCTATTTTAATTATTTCGGTAGCTTATACGTTATGATGTGGACACTAAGATGCATGGATTTAACTGTTCTTGAAAATATCCACATAGAATAAAACTAGTAAAGTGAAAATGAGATAAGCCAAAAATATAATTCGTTGCCTTTGTGTATCTTTCTTTATAAATCTAAACAGTGTAAGACAATTTCAAAATTTGAAACGTCAGTGGCACTGATGCCATTTGACCACGCATTGATGTCTATGGTAATTATTTCGGCAGCTTATACGTTATGATGTGCACGATAAGATGCATTGATTTAACTGTTCTTGAAAATATCCGTATAGAAAAAAATAGTTGTAAAAATAATAAAGTAAAGTGAAAATGAGATAAGCCAAAAAAATAATTCGTTGCCTTTGTGTATGTTTCTTTATAAATCTAACAGTGTAAGATATTTTCAAAATTTGAAACGTCCAGTGACACTGATGTCATTTGACCACGCGTTGCTGTCTATTGTAATTATTTCGGCAGCTTCTACGTTATGATGTGCACGCTAAGATGCATTGATTTAACTGTTCTTGAAAATATCCGCATAGAATAAAACTAGTTGTAAAAATAATAAAGTAAGGTGAAAATGAGATAAGCCAAAAAAATAATTCGTTACCTTTGTGTATCTTTCTTTATAAATCTAAACAGTGTAAGGCATTTTCAAAATTTGAAACGTCAGTGGCAGTGATGTCATTTGACCACGCGTTGCTGTCTATGGTAACTATTTCGGCAGCTTATACGTTATGATGCGCACGCTAAGATGCATTGATTTAACTGTTCTTGAAAATATCCACATAGAATAAAACTAGTTGTAAAAATAATAAAGTAAAGTGAAAATGAGATAAGTAATAAAATGTGTTTGTAATTTTAATTAGTCGTTTCTTTCGTACCTGTTGCAAAGGAATATAATACACATATTATTTTTAAACAACTACTTTCCAGTAGTTTATTACGATTATAAGAAATAACATTATGTATGTAACACGTACCATAATAATACTATTTTTAATTACTAGTGTAACTATCACATAAATAAATTAATTTAAAAACAAATTAAGTTCCCCTTCTTGATAAAACAAAAAATTTTCAGTTAATATTATTTTTCATTCCACTCTATATTTTAACTTTTATCAAGAAGGGGAACTTAATTTGTTTTTAAATTATTTCATTGATCCTAAGGGGTATTTCCACTATATAATTTCAATTATTCTGTTCTCTGAAGCCATTAATGTTTATTACATTAAGGTTTACAAGTTTCCTTGCTTTGGATTCTTTAAATGTGCCGGCTACCCTGATGACGCTATGGCAAGCAGAAACACGTGTCGGTAGATATTTTGAAGTTTTTTAAAGTAAGTGTCAACTGGTGAGTACCTTGTGTTTTATTTATTTTTGGTTTTACTAGACAGAATAGTTGAAATTAAAAATAACATTATTGAGTCAGTTGTACTGAACATAATGTTGCATATTATCTTTTTTTGTAATCCAAGTTTCAGCGTTTGGGCAAATAGCCGGGAAAATAATTGTTTAAAAAGATATATGTTATACTTATCTGTGATAAGATTTGTAAAAGTTAATAAATAATAATTAACAAAAAATTTTCAGTTAATATTATTTTTCATTCCAATCTATAAATAAATTTAGAATATACAAAGCTGCAAAACTTTAGCAAATTTGCCTATAGCTATTGAGTTTTCGAACTGCTTAGTTTTATATCATTTGACATTGGCTAATATTCTATTGGATACGACCATAGAAGACATTTGAAATAGGTCAAGCAATTAGGTCATTCTTAAAATTTATACATCGTATGCGTACCAATAAAAATGTTCTATTTAGAAGCATTCAGGGAACTGTACAGAATGTTGCAATTATGGTATGTTGTAATGGTATTAAAAATACCGATTATTTTCTTACATTTGTTTTTGTAGGTCAACCCGGATCAATTATATCGTTGTGGAATGTACCGTTTGGTATTTTTTTCGTATTTTGTGTAATTGGTTGTGTGCAACGAAACGTGAGAAAACGACAATTATTTTGAAAGTTTTACACATAAAACCAATCAATCAACTGGAGGCATGAACAAAAATTAACGAAAGGGCTCGTTTCGAACGTGCTCGCCAAGATTGGTGAAACCAGACAATTTGTACCCAGGCAGCATGAAGCCAATTACGGCCTTTCTGTCCACTTGTAGATATCCGCCTGCATCTTTTTTACCCGGATTGATATTTGGACGTAACAACCAGAGAATGTCGTAACAATGGGTCTATTATCTACCTGATGGTATTCGACTTTAATTATGTCTATGCCGTTTGTTTCAGGTGAAAAGCCTGCTTGTTTACACCAACAATCGCCGACGCCGCTATTTGATCCACTGTCAACATTGATAAGTTGATTCATTGTATCCAGAATCTTAGACCGTCTAATGACTGACTATCCAATACTTATCTCTCTAATCTCATTAAGTAACTATTCAGAATATCCACTGTTGTATTGTTTTTTATTTTTATTTAGCACACATACAGTATTAAATGATAATATATTCTAATCAAATTTATTGAAATAAAATAATCAATAATTGTTTGTATATGAATATACAGTATGTCGCAGATTTCATAGAGCCACTCTTATACAATCTCAAAAACTACTAATGCGATCTTTTTGAAATTTGGGTGTTGATCACTACCCTCAAATCAAACTTACCAACTTAATATTTGAGAATCATTATTGGCGTGACTTTATAGTGGCAAACGTATGAATGAATTTTCCGAAAATTTATATTACTGATTTTCTTAGAAGAAATCTAATAAGATATTCTTGATCAGCACCTTTAAAAACCACTTTATGCAAGATTTCTCTAACTGTGTTCAAAGGTGTTTGAGATAGAGGCCAACAAAAAATATTCTTTTAACGAAAAATAATTGTTATGTAGAGGTTATATCCAACGAGAAGTCCCACCCGTATATTTTGTTTGTTAAATTTCAAATAAAAGTTGTAGTGAATCAAATGAACTCTTTTTTAGAATCCCTGCAAAGAATATACAGGTGGTCCCACAAAAGCGGGACAAACCAAACTTAGATATTTTTAAATAGAACATCCTATATTTTTACACATTTTTGTGTGTTTTTTTGTGATTTCAGTGATTTCACACATATAGATATATTGTATCTTATCTTTTAGTGTTTCCAATTTATTACAAATTTTCTGCTGCCAGCATCTGCCGCAGGTTCAGGTTAGCCATGGATGAAAAACACTTAATTTGACACTTATGCCTTACATAATAATTTTATAAATTTAAAATGCAAACTGCGTAATAATTATTATTATAACTACTATTATACATACTATATCAAATACAATGTTACTCATTGAAGAGTTCTTGTTATTATTTACTCACCCCTCAAAGTGAGGAAGTTATGTATTTGAAAATTTTTATTACATTTCTATATGAATCTCGAAGAATTATGACGATACACAAAATTTCAGACAAAACTAATTTTCTGTCTGTGTGTCTGTGTGTGTGTGTCTGTCTGTGTGGTTCGCGATAGTAGCTGCAGTTTTTGAGATAAAGCTTTCAAATTTGGTACACACATTCTAGAGGTCAAGGGAGAGATTGAGGTCGTTGATGAGCAAAATCGGTCCCAATGTCTAAAAAAAATATTAGTGACATTCCATCAATGTGACTTTTTTGAAACGTCAAAAAATGTTACTTTTAGTATAAATTCCACCACACGTCGAGTTTTACTACGGTGAGGAAGTTCTGATCCCCAAGTAATAATTGGCAGCGGTTTTTTTTACTTCCTTATACCTAATATACGGAAGTCTAGTAATCGTGATTTTTTTCGACCTCGAGATTTTTATTGATATATACGTTTTGAACCCTCCTGAATCCATTCTGCCTATTTTCTGAATGATGTCTGTCGGTGCGTGTGTGTGGATGTGTGTATGTGTATGTGTGTGGTGGCGATAACTCAAAAAATACTAATGGGAGACTTCCCAAATTTGACAATTAAGATTTTCAACAACATTTTAGGTGACATATTAAATTTGGTGAATGTGGTACCACCAGAAGTGACATAATAAATGAAAGAAAAAAGGTACAATTTCAGGGAACAAATTAAAAAAATTTTACTGCATTTCTGGACGAATCTGGATGAATTATAATGAAAAACATAACTTTATGAAAACAATCTGTCTGCATGTGTAGTATCGCGATAGCAGTCACAGTTTTTCGGATAAAGCTTTCAAATTTGGTACACGTGTTCTAAAGGCCAAAAACAATGATAAATTCTTTAATGAGCCAAACTGGCCAGCTGAAAGAGGTCCACGAGACCCAAACTTTTTTGTATTTGTCTTTACAATAAAATATATTCTTGATGAAAGATTATAAATCATACTATATCAAGCCAATAAAATATATTTTCCAAAAACTTTAATAAAACTGATGTAAACTGAATTTTTTTACACATTTGACCTCATAAAATGGGGTTAGGATACATTTAGTAATTGGATATTTGAGATGTGTAATTTAGTTACAAAAAATGTCAATGTCAATAAAAAGAAATTACTAAAATATATGACATGAATTATTATTGACAGTATCGAAGGACGCTGATAATTAATTATTTAAGAACTTTAATGAAACATTTCAAGGTACGCTATTAAAATTTAATTGAAATAAGTGAAGAATTAAATAGAATGATTTTTTTAGATCAGGATGATATATACTGGTATAAGAAAGTTACGTGCTGGCCACATCAGATATTTTATAAATAGTGAACAATCGTATCGCGCTGACAAAGTAAACGTTTTCACAAATAATATGACAGACAAAACCAAAAACCACACAGTTTGCTTTTTGATTTTATTAAATTATTTTGTAAGGCCTACATTTCAAATTAATTGTTTTTGATCTATGTCAAATCTGATAACCATGAAGATGCTAGTAGTAAAAAATTTGCAATAAATAAAAAACAGTAAAAGATACAACATATCTATATATTTTAAATCACAAAGAACACATTTCAAAAATATAAAAATATATAGGGTGTTCCATTTAAAATATGTAACTTTGGTTTGTCCCGCTTTTATGGGATCACCTGTGTATCCTTTGTAGGGATTGTAGAAGAGTTCATTTGATTCACTACAACTTTTATTTAAAACATTTTTTCTAACTCTAAAATAAACAAAATATAAGGCCATTTCGTTGGATAACCCCAGTTGCTCAAATGGAAAAAAATACATTATACTAGCTTGACTTGGTTTTGACACATAATTCTTATTTTTTTAATAATGCAAACATTGTAAAATATATTATTTTTTAAACTAAATAATATGGAACTAAAATTATTAGATAAATAAGAATTATGTTTCAAAACTAAATTAGTCTAGTATAACACACTGTAGTATAACACACTGTTGTGAATAAAAAATGAAGAATAATTGTTTTCCATTTGAGCAACCGTTTTGCAGATAAAAATTATTTTTCCTTGAAAAAAATGTTTTTTGTTGGCCTCTATCAGAAACATCTTTGAACCCACTTCGATGAAACCATGCACGCAAAGGTTTTTAAAGGTGCTGATTAAGAATATCGGAATAGATTTTTTCTAAAAAAATCGCCAATAATAAATTTTCGGAAAATTCACCATACCGTTGCCTCTATAAAGGCATGCCAATGATAATTATCAAATTTTAGTGCGTCAAACATTTCGATTTGGGGGCAGTGATCGACCACCCAAATTTCAAAAAGATCGCATAAGTAGTTTTTGAAATACAAGAGTGATTCCATGAAACCTGTGACACACTGTGTATTGCCTATTTTTAATATCCCACTTTTACATCTGAAAAGATTAATTCAGTTTTAATAACTAACTTCAGTTTAAATTTAACCTTTATTCTCACAGGCAGTTTCGTATATTTAACACCACAACTAGTAAACTCAATTAAACTAACAAATTACACTGGCTGACTCCATTTTTGTAACATAGTTCACACTACTGTTTTTATATCGTTAATACCTCTCTATTAACTGAAAAAATATCCAACAAGTCCTAATACGTTTCATTTTTGTGTGAACACACTGGACCCTATTACCTTGACAGGTAATAAACTTTATGATGGGTCGGCAATTTTAGAAGAACAAGTTAAAGTAAAGCGGGATATTTTCAGTATCAGTCTTGTTTTAACCCTCCAATTGCCCAATTGTGTCTGTTAGAAAGTATTTTCGTTTGTCTACATAACTCTGTTACGACAAAAATGTCCAGTCAAACGCACCGAAGTTGCAAAACCTCACCTGACAAGTTTTGTTACATTTGTGCAGAATTCCTTGTGAAGTCACAAGCAAGACCATTGTCTGAAAATGTGAAAAAGGCGTATTTTCTATATTTTGGAGAATTTAGCCGAAGATCAAGACAAACAATGGGCTCCCCACGTTTACTGTGTAAATTGTAACGTGTCACAAGTGCAGTGAATGAAAGGGAAATGAAAATGCATGCATCTTGCGATTCCAATGATATGGCGAGAACTCAGCAATCAATTCGATGATTACTATTTTTGTGTAACAAGAACTGAAGGATATTCCAAAAAAGAAAAACAAAAAATCAAATATCCGAATTTGCTATCAGCCCTACGACCTGTCCTTCACAATGAATCAACCTTATCAGTGCAAACTGCGCCTTTAGATTGGCAAAATATCATTTTGGGAGGTAATGGGAATAATAACGACTCTTCCAGACAGCCCAGAACAGTGTGCGAACTGTTTGTATATTCCAGAAAGGTAAGTGAAGGTGACTAACCCTCACTTAACAGTTGAAAATTAATTGAATGATTTGGTACGTCAATTGGGTCTATCAAAGCAACAAGCAGAACTTCTTGGTTCCCGACTGAAGAACTAGAACTTACTGGCTAAAGAAACAAAGATTACGACTTTTAGAAAAAGAAATGCAACATTCTCCGCATTTTATAATTTGGAAAATTCACTATGCGCGTATATTGATATTGATGGTTTAATGCAGGAACTTACCAGATATCGAGAATTCCCCGTTTGAGCGGCGCTTATTCATAGATTCCTCCAAATACAACTTAAAAGCTGTATTACTACAAAATGGAAATTTAAAACCATATATACCAATTGCCCATTCAGTAACAATGAAAGAGGATTGTGACAGTAAGAGCACCATTTTAAACGAAATTAATTACAACAAATACAAATGGCAGATATGTGGGGATTTAAAAGTAATGGCTATTTCAGTAGAACTTCAAGGAGGCTTTACAAAATATTGCTGTGGGACAGAGTTGCAGCAAAAGAACATTTTGTGAAAAGAATTTGGCTGGAAAGGAAAGAATTTGAACCAGGAACTAGTAATGTCAAATATGTGCCACTTGTAGACCCTAAAAATGTTCTTTTGCTCCTCTTCACATTAAACTAATAAAAATTATTGTGTATGAATAAAGAATGTGAAGGATTTAAATACTTAAGAAAAATTTGTCCCCAATTAAATGAAGGAATTTTTATTGGTCTTCAAAATTTTTAAAGGAACATTCAATAGACAGGAACTGAGAGCTTTGAACTCATTTGTAAATGTATTCAGGAGATTTTTAGGAAACAAGAAGGATGAGAAATACAAACAACTAGTAAGCGAATATCTAGATTCGTACCAAACGCTTGGTTGCCGTATGTCTTTAAAAATTCACTTTCTGCATTCTCATATCAATTTTTAATTTTTTTCCTGAAAATGTGTACGCGGTAAACGAAGAGCAAGGAGAAATATTTTATCAAGATATCAGAACAATGGAAGGAAATTCGTTATCAAGGACGATGGGATCCAGCCATGATGGGTGAATACTGTTGGTTCTTAAAACGAGACGATTTAACTCTCCATAAAAGAAAAAAATCAACTGAGCATATGTTTATCATAAATTATTCTCTATCTTTGTAGATATATCTATGTAAGCCTAATATATGTCATATACAACATTGATATAAAGCAATAAATAGATTAGTAAAATTAACAATAATTTTATTCTTGCCCACAATGTTTTACTAATGTAACAAGAAAGATTTCTTTTTGTGGAGCCACCTAAAAACAAAGTCTATGAAACAAAACCTACAAACCTGCAAGAGGATCTCGGAAAAGAGTTAACCGATTTTCAAAAAATTTAAAACCAGTGTATAGAGAATTAATATAGCTTTTATAACTCAACCCACTCTGCCATTTAAAATTTTTGAAGGGATTGATCTGTAGAGGACGAAGAAGAGAGTATGAAATTTTTATAACACAATTGGTCTTTGAAAAAAAATCGACGTCTGATGATTTTTTCGAAAAAAATTCTATTATCGAGGTACAGAATTCATCCCATCATAAGTTTCCGTACTGTATGTATATATAATTAATTACATGCAGAGTGTTTTGTGTACATACACTATTTTTATATATTTTATAGCAAAATTTGTATCCTCTGTAGTACAGGTTATTCTTTCATGTTTTGACACCCACCAACAAATATGAAAAATTGTGGTAAATACAAAACTTTTAGGAGAACCTAAACTGCCAGAATTTAATATATAAAAAAACAAATCAGCTTCGAACGAAAACTTCAATTTCTGTGCCAAATATTTGATGGCTTTTAAAAACGATACAAGAAACGGTGGCATAAAATAACACATACTCGTATCATATCATCGTATTCATAATTTAATAAAGAACATGTAGAAATTTGTGTTATATCTGTTCTACTTGAACCTTGAAATAAAGATGTCAAGCTAACATCATAAACCAGTAAAAAATGTCCTGACTCTCCATCATCTTGTTACACCTGGTATATTAAGTAATTAAATTAGTTTTAAATTTAGTGTAACAGTTGATAATAGACTAACTAATAATACTACTAATAGTACTAATCCCTATTATGCTAAACTCGATGAACATAAATCTGTAAATTGTTCTTAAATTTCTAACTGGCCGAATAATTTTAAATCACAGATAATAAAAGTAACAGTAATTTAGAAGGCTATTTAATTTCAGTGTAAAAACTTTCAACTTCACAGGAGATATGCGGCACATCATAAATATGCCAGTTGCCGATATCTTTAATCAAACTAAGTGTTTTATCTGCACCACCGAAATTCAGGTGAGTGCTAAGGCAAGTTAGCAACCCTGCTGGATCACGATGGCCATGAATTATAGAGGATAGATTTCAAAGCCATAAATCGTGTACATCCCCGACGAGATAGCATCTGACCTCCAGATATACCAACAGAACACGCCCACGAGAACCTAGACAACTAAATCAGTTACCTTTAGATATAAGTTGCGATCTGACTGCTGTTGTTGCTTAAATGGTATTCAAAGACACGAACAAACTCTTGGTTAAACGCCAAACAAACCGCTAAAGACATGTGAGTGAGCCCTTAATCCGTCATAGCCTACGTCAACTGGTCTCTTAAATCTTTTACGTCGTAAGTATATGTCCTTTACATGTAGTGTATAACTGATATTAATAGCCAAGCTTTTTATTCATGCTCTAGGTAAACATGATAAGCTCTGGATTATACACAAATAGATTTAAAAAATAAATTTAAACTATACACAATGGAACATTTGTTAGAAATATATGTATGTCTTATAATGTATTGCTAGTTGGGATTACCCAAGTTAAGCACCAAAAAATCATGATTATAATGTAGATTGTAGATTAATCTAAAACTCTGTCTTTAGATATTCGACAATCAGCATGTTCCATTGAAACAGGAATTTATTTTACATAAAATGCATGTCATAAGAATAAGATATCATTGATCTGTTTAAAATTCATGCGCTAGTCCATAATCTTGAAATCTTCGAGAGCAGAGCACAAACGAGTACCTTCCACACGTGTCATAAAACAGACTGCCAACTCTGGTCGTCTTCAGGCCGAGGGCGCATCTTGAATTATTTATTAAGTGATTAATTCGTTACCAACAACTTTCATTTTACTTTTTGTTTAAACTTGTCTGCCTTCGGCTTGTAACACCACCATCCAACTTTAACAAACCAGATGGTTTTGATATGCAGGAATGATACGGGCCCAGATCACTAAAAGGTATTAATATGAGTTGTTGATTATAACCTCTCTATTGATTTACTGGTGACAGGTATTTGAAATTATTTAGAATTTCTGTTGTATCTAAAATCGCCAATATGCAAGGCACATCTGCTGTTATTGCTCGCAAGTTCAGAACTTAACAGGTTATGTAATGATATACACGGTGTTCTTTTTGTTCAGCAGTACGTAGTAGTCCGCTTACTAAACTATCAAACTTTTGCCGTTGTTAAGATACGTCTACACGAACACATCAATTTATAAAAGTTATTAATATTATCACCGTTTGCTTTAATAAAGACGTGGGACCATGTTAAAAGGTTATATCACACCTGTTCAAACACTAAAACAGTTTTTGTAATACTTACGCATACTTCCATAAATCTTCTAAATCTGGTAATAAAATGGGATAAATTTGCTTTTCGACACAATTTTTTATGATGTGATCGTAGAGACTAGTAGCGAAATACAATGGTACAATGTTGGGAGCTCCATCTTGCATTAACCATTTCATTTCTAGCAGCATAGCAAATGTCTTCTGAGAGATTCGGATGATCTTTTACCAATTACTTAAATCGATATTTTTAAACTGGTATTGAAAATGCCGTATTATTAAATTTTCTTCGTTTCCCGACTAAACTTGTATGTTATTTAGGTTTAAAGTTCCATTTACTGTAAATGTATAAATAGATATTTCGTGCTAACATCGGATTTCCTTCACTTTTTTCGAAAATTTGCAAAACTGGAAACACTTTACATATATATCCTTGTAGCAATGTCCGCTTAATGTCTAAATAAAATAGATACAACCGTCGTTATTTCAATGTTCTTCAAACAGGAATTTTGGTATATTTTCATAAGTTTTCAAAATTCGATACTATGAGTGCGTTATTTTCTTTAGCGCATTCTAATATCAATATCTCTTCACTGGCTGACTCTTCTAGGTCTTCTTCATTTCTTCTTCTTAAAGCATCAAAATACTTGAGCTAGCATGGTTGGTAGGTAGATCTCTAGCACGGACTGGCGGATACCTAATTCAGATTCCGACGCAGTGAAACGCATCACGGGAATTACACGGGAGGCAATGGAGTCAAAAAGGATCTGTCTAATAATCACCCTAGACGTTAAGAATGCCTTCAATACGACTGGATGGGGAGAAATAATCGAGGGGCTAGGCAGAATGGAAGTGGCACCTTACTTACTTAGGATCATGAAGGCCTACTACCAGGATAGGCTGATGAGGCTGGAGGTGACAAAACCACCCAGTGGAAAAAAGTGAACTTTGGAGTTCCACAGTGATCAGCCCTGGGACCGACTCTGTGGAACCTCATGTTTAACAATATTCTGTGGTTGCCCTTAGTAGATGAAGTTACCACTACGGGGTATGCCGACGATCTAACATTGACTATTACAGGAAGCCAGGCGGCTGGAATAGAGGAGGAGGCAAACGCCACGATCCGTAGGATGGAGAAATTGCTGCGGAGCGTCAAATTGGAATTAACTCCGGAAAAAATTGAAGTCGTAGTTGTAACCAGGAAAAGAACCTTCTCGACAATTACCATCAGGGACGGAGAAGTGGAAGTTAAGCCCGGAAAAGATCTGAAACATTTAGGAATCTGGTTGGACCCCAGACTAAACTTTTGAGATCCACACCCTGAAGACGGCCGAAAAAGCAGGGAAATCTGCAACAGCACTCGGCAGATTAATATGCAACACATGGGGCCCGAAGGCCAGCAAAAAAAGGTTATTGTGCAGTGTGGTGCACTCTATCCTCCTATATGTGGCGTCAGTATGGGAACACGCACTAGAAGTGGCGATAACTAGGGGAAGGCTAGCCAGAGTGTATCGTTGCACTGCACTGAGAGTGTGCAGTGCCTACCGAACTGTCTCTTACGATGTGGTATTGGTGATGGTAGGGATCTCCCCATGGACACCAAAGTATATGAGGGGAGTCGCTAGAGAAAGGCTCTTCCTGAGATGGCAAAGCAGGTGAGAAACTACCAAAGGAAGATGCCTTTCGGCACCATCACAAGAAATAAAACATGGGTTGAGAGGGGACACAGGGAAGTGGGGTATCACTTTACCTGTGCCCTGTCACGGTGACAGGGCACGAGTGTTTTGCCTACTCCCTCTTGAGAATAGGAAAAACAGAGATCCGGGAGTGTGTATATTGTGGAGATAGGGATAATGTGGAACACACGGTGTTCTACTGCAACAGATGGAGGGAGGAAAGGCAGGGAATAAGCCTCCCTCGGCCAGAAAAACTGGTTGAGTACATGTTCCAGTCAGAAACCAATTGGAAAGGAGCAGAAGGAGTGATCACTAGGATCCTTAGCTCGAAACAAGAAGACGAGAGAAATCTCGACCTGAATCCATAATCGTTATATGGAAGAGGGATGTTGAGACAAAGAACAACTAATAAATAGAGCGACCCGTATCCTGGTCAGATGAGCAAGCAGCGTCTGGCTATGAGGAAACCCCGAAGAGGAGGAGGGGTTTTAGTTGGTAGGCTCTCAAATATGGGAGAATCTAACACTCTCTGGCAGCAAGATCAGCCGGGGGTCTTTTGAGGATTTCTCCTCCTCCGCAAAAAAAAAGAAAGTGGTTCTCTAGCGGTCCTACCATTTCGTCATCTATTTGTGCATTGCAACTTTTCGAATTCTCATCTGCCTACTCAAAACTTAATTATCATGGTGATCTTGAGGGGAGATGTTCCCATAAATGGGGTAAAATTTCAATCAAAGCCTGTGGATTGATTATCATTTAAAATTTTCTGTAGCAAATCTCGTCATGTTCTATCAGACTACGGTCGACAGAAAACGGTAAATCATTGATTTGCAGTGTTCTGCAGACAGAAGCTCTTCTGGGTGATGGATTATCATTTAAAAATATTGTCGTTATTTTCTGCAAGGGAAGCAACAGTGTCACGGATTATACGGATTATATTCTGAACATAAACTGATCCATACCTACTATTTTCTCAAATGTACAGTGGCGTGCAACGTCCATAAAAGTGCTGGTTCAAATTTTCGTATTTGGGCATCCATATTTACCAAAAACACCTATGCTTGGGTGTTTTTGGGTGTTACAAGTCTTACCGTAGACTCGTACTAATTTTACGACCATGCTCTCGTCTACTAATTACAGAATTCGTTTCCTGGACTATCTCCGTAGCCGTATTACCACACTTTGGGATATATCATATATCCAAGCAACCTCCACATATATGTCTCCCTATAATATACCAACAGTTTTCTTAGCTTTAGCGGGTGCTAAAAAAGTCGTCGAAAAACGTAAAGAAAATCACTAGCGAACGTTCTAGCCACCAGTTATAATGTTACTATATTATAAGAACCGCAAAAGATGAACATGAAATAAAGTGTATTGTGAATAATGAAAATACATCTCTTTGAGATCTATAAATAGAACTCGATGGGAACAAAAAAAATATATTGAATACGTTTTAATATATTTTATCCCAATGTCCTCTAATTCTTGCTGCCAGTGTATATAGAAGTAGTAATTTATTTCTACTTTTAACAGACGTAGATTAAGTTTTTTACACATTATCCATGTCTTAAATCTTCTTGCAGTTTTTAATTAATGTTTAGATTGGAATCTTCGCGATATAAGAAAAATAATGTCTAAATCTGGTAAATTGTAGAGAGATCCGCGCAAAGCTATTTTTACAGCTAATTAGATAAACTGTTGTTATCTCGCCATCTGTAATTCAGAGGATAAAGACGTTAATTAAACATTTTCTAATTGTATTATTTATAGTACTGCAATTAAAAATAATTTCTTTAGGAATTCCATGTGTTGTAATTTCTTTGATGTTAATTTTCCTCCGTAGTTCGTTTCTATTTGGTAATAAATCTGACAGAGCTATCATCTTTTTACCAGGTATGCTGTAATTAAGTACGGTGCCTATAATTGGCTTTGTCTTAAGCTCAGAGGTTCTAAACAGAAGCTATCAGACCTTGATGAGTTTTGGTTGAATTTACGATCCTTCTAATTGTTGAAATAAATATAACTTCATCTGAACTACGTCAGAATGTTATGTTTTTGTTGCCATCTGAACAAAGGATAACAATGGGTCTTTTAAACGAGATCGTTTTTGTTAACATTCCGTACCATGTATTATTCATAGTCCGGGAGAGAATTGTAGGTTAGGATTCGACTTGTTTGGTAAAACATTTCAACGAGTTATAATTTTACATTATTTATTATCCACATTATAATAATACCTAATACCCAAAAAAATAATAATTTTGGTCATTTATGAAAGTACATTAGTATAAATATTAGATTAAATTATATTTTTAAACACTATATTTTACGCATGTTAATTCCGTCATGGTAATTGGGTGATAATTAATTATTTTATTGTAAAAGGGATAAGGTTCAGTGCGGTAGCCACCTTTTTGAAATGGTCAAATTCGAAAATTTACATTATAAGAGAAAAAAATATATGTTATATTAGTAATACGCAATCTATTGAAAAAAGGATTCTGTAAAATTATTAATAGGAAGCAACAAACAAATAGTACGTATATAAACTTGTTTTAAATGTTATCATTAAAGGTATTAAGAGGATTCCCTTAGGAACAAAAAACTTATCTGTAGTTCCAGTAAGTATGCGAGGTTACAAACGTTCTGAAGAATGCTAAAATAGATCGGCATAAAAACTATTTATGTAAATGTATACAAATTCTCATCAAGAGTTATTTTCAGATGTTAGATGGCTAACAAAAGGCTAAAGATATAGTTTACAAAGAATGTTACGTAGAGGTTTATAAAACTAATATAACTTGCGTAAATGAGATTACTTACGAAAAGTTTTATCGAACGCTAGTAAAAGTTGCAATAAGAGGTTTTATTGTTTCTAAAAAATTGAATAATTGATAAGATATTTATAAGTATCACAAAAGTCGTAAAATTAGCGGAGCAATTTATTCCTCAGGTTGAGCTGACTGATTCTGCCCAACGGATACTTATTCCTGCCATCTTGTTAAGACGATATCGTCGATGTTGGTACTTCCACGTCAAACTTCAATCCACCATCACTTCTAACTATCCGACTTAGTTGTTGAAGATTTTTGTCGTTCTTAATAAAGTGTCTTGCAGGATCTGCTTTCTCACTAGCCTAAACACTATGGCTTTACCTTTCTCGACGTTGACAACTACCTTCCACCTGATACACCATTTCTCCAGGTCGATGCTACTTGTTAGAGATGGATGATCATTTCTCAGATATCTTTGGATGATGGGTGTTCTTAGTAGAAGGCATGTTAATCGTCCTCTACAGGTTCGAGGTACATATGGTGACTTGATGTGGAGATATAACAAAAAGTTTCCTAGGACATGTTTACTGCCATTGGCCTATACGTGACAGCACACCATCCACTTTCGCTCAAAGTTGCCTCCGTCGAGAGTAGGATCTCATTTATACAAATTAATACAATGATATATATTTTGCTCGATGTCACATGCGGTATCTAATCGAATATAAGATTGTTAGCATTCTCACTGTAAGTAAAATCTGTCTGTAAGTTTTTTGGTTTGCCCGGAAATATAACACTAGGCCTGAAAATTCTAAGGTATAGTCCGAGTCTTGCAAAAAGAAGGCGGTGTTTTTAGGATAATCCTGATGTGTTTGTCTGCTAATAATTGGCCTTGATAAGCAAAAATATGCATTAAATGTTCCTATAAACGAAATAGTAAGTCTAATATCATAAAATGTATTATTCTTTGAGCAACATTAAAACAAATTTTAGTTATTTTACTGTTGATTGTCATGACCACAGTATAAGTGCAATGAGCGATATGAATTGTATTATTTAATAATTCTTTGTTCCAATAAAATTAGTTTAAATTTTATACATTTTTTATTATATGTCATGAAAGTTACTTAAAATTGCTATATAGCATTATGGCTCTGATTAAATTTTAGAATGTCGATGTTGTAAGTTTTTTTACTTTCGCCCAAAAAGAAATTATAGCAGTAGTTATTTATTGTTCCTAAATAGCTTTGTCAGTTACGCAATAGGAAATCGGTCTCGTAATATTATGTCCAAGGCCACGCAAATTATAATATGCAAATTTGTATTGATACTTTAAATTCTACAGATGAATGAATTACAGCAATGAAGGATACTCTACCTGGAAAGACTTAATACTACAGATAGATTGTTGTCATTAATATAATAACTCATTATATTATTAGAAAAAGCTGGTTCAACTACAATTTTACTGATATTTTTAATTAATCACTATTGACCCTAGTATCAGAATTTATAGAATTTTTTTAATATAATTTTTGTAAAAAACTGGTAATTAACGATTTTTTATTAGCCTATATTTTCGTTTCGTCATATGAGTAATATTGGTTGCATTAGGGTGGAGCCAGATGTGTGTTTATAAACAACAGGTGGGCAAACTCTTCTCCATTGGTCGGATTCGCGAGGAGTTGTAACTCTCCCGTGCTTACGAATTCACTTTAAGAAATTATTTAGTTGTAATGTTGTTGTACGTTTAGGGAACGAGTGTAAATATGGTTTTTATTTACGATATAAACGAGATTCTTTAGTTAGTGTTTTTATTTACGATGTAGACGATATTTTCTGTTAAGTGTAGTGCCTTTGTAGTTTTCAAAATGAAGAGAAAGTTTGCGTCTTCCGAAACAGTATGCGAGTGGATTAGGGATTATTCTGAGTTGGCTTCTGATGGTATGGAGCACCAAACATTAATTAGTTTAAATCAAAAAAGACAATGCAATGTGGACTTTCTTAAGTTTATGGTGAGGTTTCCGTGTAACATTTCCTGGAAGTAATTAGACAATCCCGTAAATCTGTATATCCCTCGCCAGTGCGACTCTGTTATTTACATCATGTCATAAGTTTTCTCTATGTCTAGTAATAACTGCCACATTATCTGGTAAAAATATCCATCGAATACATAAAAAAATTGAATTTTAATAGGTTGAAATAAAAATTATAATTTTCAAAATTTCTTGTCTCAAAGTTTAGGTTTAATATGTAATTAATATTATTCTCGAATTAAAAAAATATATAGGTATTTAAAATAAACACTAAGCTAACTAAAATTTCAAAACACAAAAATAATTTTAAGTGTGATTAAAACTGAGTGTTACGCCATTGTCATAGTTAGAAAATATGTTATATACGTCTTTTTTATAATACTTCTTTAACTGTGTTTAATTTGTCCACTAATATTTAGGATGTACGTACATTACATCATACAATACATTCTTCCCAAGAAACACATTTGAATTTCCTAATGTTAAATTTGGTTTATTTCAAAAGTGTCAGACATTGATTGATGGAGGACTGTAATTTATTATTTTTGGCATCCAACACATGCATTAAAACGTCCTTAGTGGATATAATTGTCTTTATTAGTTAAAGAGATTGAGTCATTAAAATTAAAACAAGCTGTCTGTGAGACAATAATCGTTATATCACCATAGAGAAACTATTTCATTATTATTCATACCACAATGTCGTTAAATCATTTTTATATGTAACCATTCCTAAATTTAAATTGAGAGTCATTTGGATGATAATGCCTCTGATTTTGATTTTCTGGTGATTTGAATTTAAAGGAAATGTTGTACATAGAATACAAATTTAATTAATGTTATCTTTTCTGTTTATACATGTCTACAAAATATATTTCTTCAAATCAATAATAATAATCCTGTCAGTAGACAAAACAGACCTTTGCCTTACAAAAGGTGAGGTAGAAACCATTTTGACACATGTTATTTAGGTTGGGACCCTGATGCAAAACTTAATTTCTGGACTTGGGGGGGGGGGGGCGATTTTAAAGGAAAGGTGCAAAAAAAATTGGTTTTTTAAAAACAAATCCGCAACGGTTGGTGTAATGACAAAGTTAAAGAACACAGGATTCCTTATATTTTTTTGTATATAATTTTTTTGTAAGTCTAATGTAATGAGTTACATCCCCTTGTAACTCACTGTAACTGTAACTCCCCCCAGAAAGATGAACATTTTCCAAAAAATCGTCAAACTTCATTTTTAGCGGTAAATTTTATAAGAACTAATTATATTATATTATTTTTAACGTTTTTCCATACCACAGTTAGATTATATAGCGAAATCTATTTCAAATTACAGTGATTTTTCTTGTTACATATAAATTTTCTTACTGCCGCACTGGCTGCGGTTGCGGAAGTTATTACAAAATATTATATTAGTGTAGGTATGGATATTTCAAGTTTCATTCTGTTTTTTGTAGCAGATATTTCCTAGAGCAGGTATAGACCGTCTCTCGTTTTCCTTTGTTTCTTTTGTAATGGTCGATATTGGCATTCCTTTCTTCCTCTCTCTAGAGAGAGCGGCAAGTAAGCATACCGCGCCTGAGGTCCTGCTTTACAGTTTACAGTGACCCGTATCCGCAACTATGCATACATTATGTAATTGTATCTGAGTCGCCCCCTGTCGAAAATGAGAAAAAAGTAATAATATAATCGCGAAATTGGAACATTTGTGGATAACTACAGACCTATGGCACTTTTGTCAGTTATTTCCAAAATACTAGAATGTGTTGTTTTTAATAGAATTATAAATTTTGCAGACAAATTTAACATATTGACAAAGGCACAATATGGTTTTCGTAAAAAACATTCAACACAAACTGCAATAATGAAATTGTTTGAAAAATCATACGAGAACATAAATCAAAACAATAAATGTGTAGGTCTCTTTATGGATTTAAGTAAGGCATTTGATTTAATTAATTATGAAGTTCTTGTTAAAAAACTCGTACAATATGGCCTCAGAGGGAAAGCTAAAGAATAGTTGACATCATACCTTACAAATAGATATCAAATAGTAGAAGTAAATTGAACTAAATCAGAAAAATTAAAAATAGAATTTGGCGTACCGCAAGGGTCTGTACTGGGACCATTGCTTTCCTTATTTTACGTTAACGACTTACCAAGTCTTTTTGATGAATTTTTAGTTTGCTACTTAAGTTTGCTGATGACAATTCTTGCTTATACTATGGTAACACTTTGGAAAGTTCATTAAACTCTCTACAGGATAATATACAAAGATTGTCTGAATATTTCAAATCAAAAATATTATTTCTAAATATTTCCAAAACTGTGTTTGTTGTATTTTCTTCCAGAAATTCTATATATGATAAAAGTCACTTAATCAAGATAATGGGTAAATCGATTAATCAAACTGGTTCTAAAAAATGTTTAGAAATCAATATTGAAAACGCATTAAGTTGGAATATACATATAAATACTGTTGAAAAAAAATACTCTTCACTTGTTACGCATTGTTCAGATTGTCAAAATTAGCCACCAGGCAAACAGTTCTCTCATATTATTATGCCCATTTTGTATCAAGGGCATCATACGGAATTATTTTTTGGGGTTCGTCTCATAGTTCTGAAAGGTTGTTTAACTTCAGAAAAAACAATTCAATATATTGTAGGGGAAACTAAATATGAAACGAGTAAACATTTTTTTCAAGAACTTTTTGACTTTACCATGTACATATATTTTTGAGATACTTATTTATATAAGAAACAATATAAACCAGTTTTTGTCTAATAATTTTAATCTTAATAATAATACTTGAGAAGGTAACAATTTGATGATTCCTTTACATAGTCTTTTCAAATATGAGGAGAGCTCAAAATATATGAGTATAGTATTATATAATAAACTACCGAATCAATTCAAAAGTATTCAAAATTCAAATACATTCAAAAAAGAGGTGAAAAACTATTTAACTCGAAATTCTTTTTTACTCAGTAGCTGAATATTTAGAGGCTTAAAATTGTAATTTCATAGTTTCAATTAGTTGATTGGATTTATCTATTTTATTTTATTTATAATTATACACCTTTTCACATTTATTTGTCATATTAATTATTTTATTAAAATTATACATACTTTTGTTTTGTTTGTCAAAATAAAATATAACTCTGGTTTGTTTTTTTAACGTGATATTTTGTGATAATTAATGATTTTATATTATATTTATATAGTGTTCTCTCGTAGTCTCCGACGCCTCACGGAAGTTGCGCCAGCGCATTAACTACAGCCACTCCCCACATCCCGCAGAGTTAGTGACTGTAGATAACAGAATCATGTGCCCTAAGCAGACGGAGGGAACCCAGAATGACTGCCTTCTGCATTTGGCCTGCCAGTCACTCAGTTAATTTTTGGCAGGCCTTTATGATCTTCAGTTCCGAGAGCAGCGTAGGCTTTATTCCTCCGAGTACACCGATTATTAGGACGACCATTTTTACCGAGTAGCCTGAGTACAACACTTGGAGCTCGTACCGGAGATCACGATATTTGGTCCGTTTCTCCTCCTTCAAGGTGATGTCTTTCTCCGCAGGTGCCGAGAACTCAATGACCATAAATCACCTTGAGTTGATAGTCGAGAAGGACCATGTCAGGCTTGTTGGCTTGGATTAGCCTGACCGTCGGGAATGAGTAGTTCCAGTAAATCCGACATTTCTCGTTCTCAACAACGGACTCAATATCTCCGGGAACGTAAGGCAGCTCTGGTGTCTGGTCTACCCCGTACGAGTGCCTTAGGTGGTAGTATGCACTCGTAACGCCGCATTATGCCGGTGGATGTAGGCCGAAATCGCGTATACGGGGCACGAAGATAGTATATGCATGAGCGATTCCGGCGCCTGACGGCAGGTCCTACAGTTGATGTCAGGAACCTCCACACGCCACACGCGGCTGCGGTAGACCAAGATGTTGATAACACCATCTTGGCAGGCCATAATGAATCCCTCGGTCTCCGACTTAAGCCCGGCTGACCTTAGAAAGGCGAATATCAGTCTGATCAATAAACCCACTGTTTCTATGTTCGTATAGAAGACACCATGCTGAGATTTATCGACGTGCTGCCGAAACAGATTTTCCTGTTCGGCAGATCTAATTCGGGCTCTCAGGCGATTTGGCTGAAGTTCAGTGACTGACTCTACATCAGCACCTCGCCGGCTACCTTGCCTGGTGTCGAATGCGAGACTAAGTTCATCTGCTGCTTGTTTTACTGCCTTGAACAATCCTGCTCCCACTCCTACAGTTTCGTGATGTTTTACAAACGGCAAGAGGGGATCTAGCTCCTGAGGATGTTACATGCCATACTCAGTACTACTCTGCCATCTGTACACTCCAGGCTCAAGAGTCCTCAGCCCCCTGTTGACGTGGAAGGTACACACGAGAAACGGACGATTTAGGATGAATGCTTCTCTGAATATTCATCATCTTGCGGGTATCTCTATCTAATTGGCGCAGCTCATCTACCGTCCACTTTACTACTCCGAAGGAGTAACGCAAAACCGGGACAGCAAGCATATTAGTTGCAGACACCTTGTTCTTCCCTGAAAGTTCGGAAGCCCAAATCTTACGGAGGCGGTGTCTGTACTTGTCGCGGAGAGAATCTTTTATTTGTGTTACATCCTGGATGTGCCTTTGTTGCACACCCAGATATGTATAGGTCTCTTCGGCATCCAGATGTCCTAGTATGCTTCCATCTGAGAGCTGCGCATCTTCAGAGAATTCCCCGCATTGTCCTCTCTTGAGGTGGACGACTGCACATTTATCCAACCTGAACTTCATACCAATGGCCCGCGTGTATTCCTCGACCACCCTAAGAGCGTTCTGTAGTTCGTGGTCTCTGGAGGCATAAAGTTTAAGGTCATCCATACAAAATAGATGGGTGACTTTATGCCTCCGGTCGCTGGGTGGTCCACATTGATTTCCGCGGGTTTGGCGGAGCCCAACAGACAACGGTAGCAGTGAGATGCAGAAGAGGAGAGGACTCAAAGAGTCATCCTGGAAAACTCCTCTTCTAAATGCCACCTACTCTGTCGTGACCCGCTGTGCACCTGATGTTATGGTGAAGCGAGTCTTCCAGAGCGGCAGCAGCTATTCTATGCATCTCACTAGTGATGCTGGTGCCGCAAGACATTCGAGCAAGTGCAACAATAGCTCATGCGATGTTGTATCAAATGCCTTGCGGTAATCAATCCAGCCTATCGATAGATTCCGCTTGTATTGCACAGAATTCTGTGTGATAACCAAAATGTGCTCTTTTTCCAAGAGCCCAATTAAGATTGCTTCATTATAGTCAGATGTGGGCGAAGGTCTGTAAATTTAATAAGACATCCAAACGCTTTCTTCGAACCCTAGTTACCTAGGCACCCCGATTACATTGTGATCGACCTCTGAGTGACTCGCGCGTGAACAATAAATTGTAGACTTGAATTATAGTCAACACTCGCAAATCTGCCCGGTAAATTTAGACTAACTTCCAGTAAAGTGCTGTACATTTATGGGTGGATCAATAGCATTGACTGTCAATATAACTACCTATTTTCCATCTTTTAAAGGTAGCCAGTTGTTGAATAGTTAAGGAAAGTTCTTGTATATTTTAAACTTAAAAAGATGGTGGCACCCAATAAAAACTAATGGAGTTGAATTCATATTTTGGTATGAGTTGATTTGGCAATTGCGATCTAGGTCTTTGTTGTTTTTGATTCATTTAGGTTTAAGTTTATTTGATTTGTCTAGTTAACTACTCGCTTCCCCGCCCGGAGGAAAAGAGTCATAAATTGCTATTTTGAATAAATGTAGTTGGCTATTAACTTTGTTTTATTCTCTTAAAACGATTTTACTATTCTAATGATATGGTGAATTGGCCCCGTTACAGGTTGTCATTTAGAAAAAAAAATGAGATTTGATACATTTTTGAAACATAAGTTTAGTGGTGTTTTTTGACCACCCTGTATAATTATTTTTACTTTTACTCCTGTTTATATTTACTTGAATCTCCACAATTCTAGCAAAGTGAATTTCTTTACAATAATTTAACTTAGTTAACATCTGCCTGATATTTACTTTCGCTCTTGAAAATTTGCCCAAAAAAAAGTGGATGTCGTTTAAAGTTTTTGATATAGGATATCCTACTTAAAAATGACATTAAAATTTATCGTGGAATCTGAAAATGTAACAATATAGAGAATTTTCTATTTAAAGTAATGAGGTTGGTTGCTACTTCTGGTATAACCAGAAGTTACAGAAAAATAAAAATATTTTAGTTGCATAAAACACAATGGAAAACATATATACATACAGTCGCACCTTTGTGGCTTCCACTTTGATGGCTATATTAGGGCATGGACCAAGCATCGCACACGCAGGCAACTATAGCAATCTGCGTGGTATTTCTAATCCAGAAGAATATATAACTACAGAGAAAAAGAAGCTGTATCGCGGGATTATATACTTTACAGTATAAAATAATGGGGACGACCAATTAGTCAGAAACACGTGTCCACGGTTTGCATTCTTCTGCCATTTGCAATTTTTTGCATCCTTCCACCTTGCATTCTTTATGCGGGCGTACCCGTTAAATCAAATTATTTTATACTGTAATGTTTATAATCCCGCGATACAGCTTCTTTTCTCTGTACTTATGTATTCTCCTGGGTCGGAAATACCACGCAGGTTGCTATAGTTGCCCGCCTATGCGATGCGTGATCCATGCCCTAATATAGCTATCCAAATCGCCACAAAGGTGCGACTGGCTTTCTGTCAGTGATTTTCCTTTAGCGTCTTCTTTTTTAAGTTATGTCCATCATTTAACAAAAAAAAACCCCCCTAAAAAAAAAAAATAATTAAAAAAAAAAAAAAAAAAAAAAAAAAAAAAAAAAAAAAAAAAAAAAAAAAAAAAAAAAAATATATATATATATATATATATATATATATATATATATATATATATATATATATATATATATACAGGGTGAGCCACGGTGGGTGGAGTATTAGAAGTATATGGAGAACGGATCAACCGATTGCTTTGAAACTTTGGTTACCAAGATAATCGAGTATGATCTCTCCAACTAAAATATTTTCGAAAGTGCGGTGTTGCCACATACGTAAAACTGGCAACATCTTCGTTATTTTAAATGGAATACCCTGTATATTATTGCGTATTTTGGATCGTCGTCTCTTTATGAGTAACTTTTATTAATATTTACCTATACCTATCTCAAGCCGTTTTCGAGATAATAATTCTTTTCTGAATTTATTGCCAAAAATTTGACTTTCAGTAAATCGTGTTTTCTCCTACCTACGCAGCAATTAAAAGATAATTTTTTAGTTGCGGCTAGGCAAGGCCTGGGGGCATCTCCTCCATTATTCAAATGTTTTGAATATCATACAGGGTGAGTTAGAGAACGCTTTCTACAAGTGACTTAGAAAAATGCACGAAAGTCAATTTTTTTTAAATAGAATGCCCTGTATATTATTACTGATTCGGAAAGGCGATACATTTACCTCTTTAAAAAGGTAATATACTCTATACCTAATGCACACCGTTTTCGATTTATGGGCACTTTTCTGTAACCTTACCAAGAATATTAGTCTTCTGGTATATCATAACGGGTGGGCCATGAAATTTTTATTTTGTCATTTTGTAATGACAACAGATGTTATTTTTCTAAATAAATGTGACGTTAGTGATATTTGCACCTAATTTGAATAGCTATGTAGCACAAATATGGCAGAAAATAATTATACAAACACGGTTTTAATTGATTTGTTTATTATCCATGGACAGTGCAATAAGATTATCAGCAGAGCGAAAATTTAATGAAAAATATCCGAATTTGCCGCAGATCAGAGGAATTTTATAAATTTTGGTTCATCATTAAGAGAACAATAACAGTGTCAGTATTAGGAAAAAATAATAACTAAGCAGCAACAACAGTAACAAAGTCTAAGTAGCCATAACAAATAATACCAATAACAGTAATAAATATAAAAGTCTTAAAAATATTGTTATAATTGTTCGAAATGTAGACCGTTAACTTCCAGACACTTTTGTATACGACTATGGACGACGTTTGTTGTAGCAGCTCTTATTTCAGCGGGGTCCAAATTTTCAATCTCTTGAATCACTCGACGTTCTAATTCTTCCCTGTTGTGGACTGGAGTTTTATAAACTCTATCTTTAAGAGTATCCCAAAGATAAAAATCTAACGGGGTAAGGTCAGAGGACCTCGGAGGCCAATTCCACCGTCCCAAACGTCTAATCCAACGATCATCGAAAAAGCGGTCCAACTCCATACTAATTTCGTGTGTACAATGTGCAGGAGCCCCGTCGAGTTGATACCAACAAGTTATATATTTTTCAATTGACATAATATCAAGGAAGTCTTCCACAATTGTTCTAATTATAACTAAATATTTTCTGGAATTCAATTTTTCGTCGTATATGTAATATTTTATTTTGTCATCCATTAACATACAAAACACATTGAAACTAAATTTGACTTGAAAGCCAGCCTCTCTAGTAACGTAGGGTTGTCTGTGGCCCAATGGTGACGTTTTCGTGTGTTACAAATCCCTTCCCTAGAAAATTTTGAGTCATCAGTCCATATAATTTTCTTTAAAAAATTGGAGTCCTCTTGCATACGTACAAGTAACATTTCATAAAATTCTATTCTCTGTAGATAATCCTGAGGCATGAGAAATTGGACTCTTGTAAATTTGTAATTATGCATTCTATGGTTTGCTAGTATTTTTCGAATGGATGAACATGGCAATGCTAAATCCCGCTCAGCACAACGTATGGAATACGGGGGATTTGCATGAAAATATGCTAGCACATTGATTTCATTTACCTCGTCAGATGTCACAGGTTTAGGTAAATTTCGTGCTTCTCTTAATGACGAACCAAAATTTATAAAATTCCTCCGAATTCGTAAAAACTTTCTGTTGTTCATCTGCGGTAAATTCGGATATTTCTCATTAAATCTTCTGCTGAAGTTCTGCTGATAACCTTATTGCACTCTCCGTGGATAATAAACAAATCAATTAAAACCGTGTTTGTATAATTATTTTCTGCCATATTTGTGCTACATAGCTATTCAAATTAGGTGCAAATATCACTAACGTCAAATTTATTTAGAAAAATAACATCTGTTGTCATTACAAAATGACAAAACAAAAATTTCATGGCCCACCCGTTATGATATACCAGAAGACTAATATTCTTGGTAAGGTTACAGAAAAGTGCCCATAAATCGAAAACGGTGTGCATAAGGTATAGAGTATATTACCTTTTTAAAGAGGTAAATGTATCGCCTTTCCGAATCAGTAATAATATACAGGGCATTCTATTTAAAAAAAATTGACTTTCGTGCATTTTTCTAAGTCACTTGTAGAAAGCGTTCTCTAACTCACCCTGTATGATATTCAAAACATTTGAATAATGGAGGAGATGCCCCAAGGCCTTGCCTAGCAGCAACTAAAAAATTATCTTTTAATTGCTGCGTAGGTAGGAGAAAACACGATTTACTGAAAGTCAAATTTTTGGCAATAAATTCAGAAAAGAATTATTATCTCGAAAACGGCTTGAGATAGGTATAGGGAAATATTAATAAAAGTTACTCAGAAAGAGACGACGATCCAAAAAACGCAAAAATATACAGGGTATTCCATTTAAAATAACGAAGATGTTGCCAGTTTTACGTATAAGTGGCAACACCGCACTTTCGAAAATATTTTAGTTGGAGAGATCATACTCGATTATCTTGGTAACCAAAATTTCAAAGCAATCGGTTGATCCGTTCTCCATATACTTTTAATATTCCACCCACCGTGGCTCACCCTGTATATAAATTCCCAAGCCGTACTCTTAACAGTTTCGAAATCATAGATAGGTCGTGGTGACACCCTATATGATTTATAAAAAAATAAGCAGTCTAACATTACTACATTACCCGCAGTAGTTCAAAAATAAAGTTACTATCAATTAACTATACAATTTGATAGCAATATGTCAGAACAGGAATTTTTTTCAAAATTAAATTATTCGTATCACAATTTTTGTTTACAGAGCAGCCTCTTTTGTACAAAATGAATGTTGATAAAATATAAATATAAATCTTGTAAAGTATGTCTTTAATAACCGGCAGTTTCCGTTGCCAACAAAAATTGCTAATAGAATCAATAATCTAGAAAATCCTGCTTAAAGCACCTAAATCAAAAATAATATAAGATCTCGTTCACAACATTCAACAATTTACAAACTGGCACAATCAACCTTATTCTGATTTCATAACGTGTCACACTTCCAACAAACAATTTGTAGGCATGTAAGTAATAAGTTCCGCATAAATTTCCATTTTCATCGGGCTACCGAAGCGTTAGTTTTTTGCGTTGTAATGAGCGATTACAATGCGATGTTTATTAATTTTTTCCAGGCATTCATATCCCCAGAAGAGTCTTAACACAAACAACAAGGTAATAACTTGTCTAGAATGTGCTTTGTGAAAAAAGCACCTCCGCATGTACTTCAGGCCCGACGTCCGTAAAGGAGTGCTTCAGGCCCGCTGTGAATCGAACTAAACAAAATCATGCAGCTATATCTATTAGACTTGATCAAAGAGCCGACGAGAGAAACTAGTTTTGAACCTACCATATTAAACCGGTTGAAAAGACGTAGTGCATAAACGAAAATTTTAACAAAATTTACTTCCAATTTTTTCTTCCCGTCTAAGTGGATTACTATTTTAATCAGATTATAAAAAACTGAATTATTTATTAGATTAACTCCCCATATCTTATAAGGCCTAATTACTATAGATTGGAACTATCTGATTTCATTATAGGTAAATTGAAGGCTCATTAATAATCAAAACCCAAAAAGTCATAATTTTCTTAATTAAACAGGTAGATTATCAGAAATCTTCTCTAGTGTATTATTTTCATTGGATTTTACTACAGTTAATACAGCCTCTAAATATCATTAATAATGTTTTAGATCAGATAAAAAAAGATATCTTAAGTTTTAAAGCATTATAAAGTCTAATGCCTAAGTAAATTTGTTTACCTTTTTTCTTAAGGTTGCGTTTTGACCATGTATCCAACAGAAAACTATACACATATTTTATTATTTGTCATTATGTAGTTGAAGAGATATTATTGAGTACCAAGGAAAAAACATTCCAAACTTTTAGCACGTCGGCGTCGTTATGTTAGTTATCGAGTTCTCATGTATGTTTTAGCTTTTTCTTTTTTAACATACAAAAACGTTAGATAAAAAAATTGTGTTTCATTCTGTTATACTTAAATAATTAATTCTTTGATTTTTCTAGAAAACGTTAGATTTTTTAAAACATACAAAAGAATGGTTTATACAGGTTAGGTTAGATGTTCTGAAATGTCTTTGTGGTTACCAAAGTTACAATCAATCTATCAGTTTAAAATGTCAAGATAAATATGAAAAATGTTCTTATTATGAATTGCGCAATTGAAATTTTTTTTATAGAATAAAACTTTACTTTGTTTTTTATCACTGTTTTTTATTGTTATAAGTGTCGAAACGTTGCTGCAGTTTCGACACTTAACGTGCCATTTCACTTGTTATTAATCTTGTTATGAATCGTTTGAAAATGGCACGTTAAGTGTCGAAACTGTGGTAACGTTTAGTTACAATAAAAACACTGATAAAAAATGTATTTTATTCTATCATTATGATTGATTATCACAAAGTAACGGCTTCCACCAATCAATTTTTGATAATTTTTTAAATAATATGTTGTTAATGTGTTTTCCAACCCCCTGAGGAATTCCGAAAGAATGAAAGATATTACATAGCGACTAGGGGTTTTCGTTTTTGTATTGCAACTGCAGGGAATCATTTCTTAAATGTAAGTTTTCTTTTTTGGTGTCAACAATTTTTTAATCTCAATATTTTTGGCTCCAATACTACTAATATGGATACTATTATTTAATCCAATAACATCTTGCACCGAGGTGAACTAGTTGTTTTAATAAGTTCTGCAATAAAATGTATTTGAGGTGTCGTGTTTAATTTATTATTTATCTAAAACTTTTATATTAGCGCATTCAGATAAGAATGACAGTGTAAAATATAAAAAACTGTATATTGAATAAGATTTGCAGGAAACAACTACTCAGCGGACAAAAGCCCCGACCTGCATTGAATTAAACCTGCAAATCTTGTTTGGTAGCTAAGATCATTTGTCAATTCCTCACTAGACATAGACCGGTTTCGAACTTTTTATGTTCTCATCAGTATGCCATAAGTAATAGAAAAGACAAATGTTAATAGCAAATCAGGCTAACCTAAAGCAGACTAAGCAAAACAGACATAGTTAGTGATAAATGGATCCCTCTGGTGGTCAGTGCTACTACTTCTTAGCGACCTACAAAGCAGGTACCAAGAGCTTCGACCTCTAACCCGGGTGGACTAAACTATATACTGAAAAGATTTACAGGAAATAACTACTCAGCGGACAAAAGCCCTGACTTGCATTGAATTAAACCTGCAAATCTTGTTTGGTAGCTAAGATCTAGACATAGACCGGTTTCGAACTTTTTATGTTCTCGTCATAGAGAAGATAAATAATAATAGCTAACCAGGCTAGCCTAAAGCAGACTAAGCAATACAGACATAGTGAGTGATAAGTGGATCCCTCTGGTGGTCAGTACTACTACCAGTCAGACATCACTGATGTCTTAGTGACTGATAGCGACCTGCAAAGCAGGTACCAAGAGCTTCGACCTTTAACCTTGATGGGCTAAACCATATACTGAATAAGATATCCTTGAAAAATATCAGTTCACCAGATATTTATGGTATCAATACTGCTATGATGAAAGAAACAATCAACACCATTGCTGTGTCTTTATATAATTTATTACATTTGATATTGGTCGGGGCTTTTGTCCGCTGAGCAGTTATTTCACGAAAATCTTATTCACTATATAGTCTAGCCCACCCGGGTTAGAGGTCGAAGCTCTTGATATCTGCTTTGCAGGTCGCTGTCAGTCATTAATACATCAGTGATGTCTGACTGGTAGTAGCACTGACCACTAGAGGGATCCACTTATCACTTACTATGTCTGTTTTGCTTAGTCTGCTTTAGGCTAGCCTGGTTTGATATTATTATTTGTCTTTTCCATTACTTATGGCATACTGACGAAAACATAAAAAGTTCGAAACCGGTCTATGTCTAGCGAGGAGTTGACAAATGATCTTAGCTACCAAATAAGATTTGCAGGTTTAATATAATGCAGGTCGGGGCTCTTGTCCGTTGTGTAGTTGTTTTCGGCAAATCTTATTCAGTATATAGTTTATATAGTTTATAGCCCACCCGGGTTAGAGGTAGTGTTGCGAGTAAGGAAACGTTTCATGGAAATGAAACGAAACGAAACGGAAATTTCGAAACGTTTCATGGGCAAAATTTCAGTAGGAAACATTGGAACATTTCCGAAATTTTGAAAGTTTCCTAAAATTTCTTAATTTTCCAAAATTTCTGAAAATTTCATAAATTTCGTGGGGATTTCATAACATTTCATGAAAATTTCGTATAATTCTCGTGAAAAAAATAGTTATGACCCTTATAACTTAGTTCCTACAATTAAAGAAAAATTGTGTTTTGATAATGTTAAGTAGTTTCTAAATAAATAAATTATTCGTATGTAATTTCCATATATTTCGTGTATCAATTTGTATTTTTTTTATTATTACTGTGACTGCTGCGAGTTGTTGATTCTGGTTTTCCCCAGTTTTTTCTTATTTAATTCTATTGATGATGGCAAATGTAATTTTATAAATACAGCTACGTCTTCTTTAAATGACCGGGGGTGCTGATATCAATGTCTGCTTTCAGTGACGGAGCAAGCTTATTATTCAAACAAGTTAGCTCAAAGAAATAGGATATTATTTTAATACCACTAAGCTATCCTGTTTCAATAACAAGCTTATAGTCCCTCATTGCCACAAATAATATAAATGGATACTAGTGCCCTCATTTAAAGTAAACGTTAATGCTAATACACAAAATAAATATTTATTTAACAGAAAGGAGGTAATTTTTTCCAGTAATTTTCATAGGTATTTTCTATTACAGAAATTAATATAAACATTTTTAGTTAAAGTGATATAATTTTTTATTATTTAAATTTCGGAAATTTTACAACACTAAGTCTACAGATTGACATTTAACGGTTTAAAAAATTGCGCCAAATTGCGAAAGTTTCGGAAATATTTCTGAAATTTTCCGAAAGTTTCTGAAATATTTCGGAAATTTTCCGAAAGTTTCGGAAATTTTTAAAGGCCATGAAATTTGTGAAATTTTTAAAGTTTCCAATAAATTTCAATATTTCTGAAAATTTCGGAAACGTTTCGTAAAGTTTCCGTCAGTTTATAAATTTCGGAAATTTAACAACACTAGTTAGAGGTCGAAGCTCTTGGTACCTGCTTTGCAGGTCGCTATCAGTCACTAAGACATCAGTGATGTCTGACTGGTAGTAGCACTGACCACCAGAGGGATCCACTTATCACTCACTATGTATAAAATACTGTATTTTATTGTTTTTTCATATCAGGTTTGAAAGGATGCTAATACCCAAATAATTAATTTATTATTTTTTCTAGAAATGCATAAATACGAAATAAATAAAATGTCAAATTTATTAATCAATTTAGTATTTCACAGAGTAAGAAAATATGAATTTGGGCATGTTAGTTTACCAACACTTATGCAATATTATCGACATACTTAAATATTTCTAAATGATACGCAGGATGTTGGCGCCCTCATAACATAAAAACAAAACAAGTGTTTTAATACTGTGTAGATACTTCACCATTCCCTTTCATCCCATTGTTGTCACAAATTTACACGCGAGTTGCGGTCGAATTGAAAATACAAATGTGGAATATATATGGAGTACCTTTATAGAAGATTAAATATACGGGTGAACCATAGAAAACGTTTTGTGTTATTTATTATACATTATAACGGCATTTTATTTTATAAAATTGAGCTGGTTTCCGAAGGTTTGATACCTAATAAATTAGATTACCTACATAGTAGGGGAGCTGGCAGACAAAATTGTGAACAATAATTAAAGGGTCTAATGCAATAACTAGACATGTCCATTTTTACAAATTTTACAGGAGAGCCAAAAAACGTTTTATAGTTCCAGTTTTTATGTGATCATATTGTATATTAAAACAAAACACCGACTAGGGAATGTTTTCTTTTTCTCTTAATGAGAAAAAAATAGAAATAGTTGGATACGTCGACATGCACCGTTTTTCTAAAAAAATATCTGATGTGGCCAGCACATAACTTTCTTATACCAGTATCCTGATCTAAAAAAATCATTCTATCCAATTATTCACTTACCTCAATTAAATTTTAATAGCGTACCTTAAAATGTTTCATTAAAATTTTTAAATAATTATTTATCAATGTTACTCGGTACTTTGAATAATAATTCATGTCATATATTTTAATAATTTTTTGTTGTTGACATTGACATTTTTGTAACTAAATTAGACCTTTCAAACGTCAAACTGTTAAATTTATCCTAACCCTATTTTATGAGGCCAAATGTGTAAAATATTTCAGTTTTCATCAGCTTTATTTAAGTACTTGAAAAATATATTTTATTCCCTTGATATAGTAGACATGATTTATAATCTTTCATCAAGAATATATTTTTTTGTAAAGTCAAATACAAAAAAAGTTTGAGTCCCGTGAATCCCCTTTCAGCTGGCCAATTTTGCTCATCACCGAATTTTTCATTGTCTTTAGCCTTTAGATCATGTGTACCAAATTTGAAAGCTTTATCTCAAAAACTGTGGCTGCTATCGCGATACTACAGACATGCCAACAGATTTCTTTTTCATAAAGTTATGTTTTTTCATTATAATTCGTCGAGATTCGTCCAGAAATGCAATAAAAATTTTTTAATTTTTTTTCCGAAATTATACCTCTTTTCTTCTTTCATTCATTATGTCTCTTCTGGTGGTACCACATTCACCAAATTTAATGTGTCACCTAAAATTTTGTTGGTAATCTTAACTGCCAAATTTGGAAAGTCTCCCATTAGTATTTTTTGAGTTATCGCGGATACACACATACACACCCACACACATCCACACACACGCACCGGCAGACATCATTCGGAAAATTGTCAGAATGAATTCAGAAGGGTTCAAGACATATATATCAATCAAAATCTCGAGGTCGAAAAAAAATCACGATTACTATACCTACTTCCTTATATTAGGTATAAGAAAGTAAAAAAGATAAGGTTTATTCATTGTTTATTATTTATTGTGAAAATAAACAAAATAATAATAAGTAACAAAACCTTATTTTCTCATCATTTAAGTTACACAAAAAGCAAACATATTTTATTATTCATCATAATCTGAATAACTGCTTGCTATGTTCTCATTTTCAAAATCTCTGTGATATGCCTCTCAGTGGTTGTAATACCATAGGTCACTCGCTGGAACTTAATTTTATGCCAAACACATGACTAAGGCTATCAAAATGTTCCTTGGGCCAGTGGCGTACGCGAAATTAACTAATACGAGAAAAAATAACCTGTTACAATTTATAAAAATATATGTAAAACTTACCCTCTTAACTAACTTGATGAACTAGCTTGCTTATCACAAACTGGAGAAGATGTGTTGCAATTTTGCAACATCAGGTATGTTTATGTGGTTGTCTCCAGGAGTGATGTTCGCTTTGGTGAAAATATATTCTTATATTTTGAAAATGGCCGTTCGACATCTACTGATGTAATACACGCATACGTAAAATAGTGTTTGACGCACTTAACGGATCTGGGGCTGCACCATCACATATTTGTCTTAATTTGGTAAAACCAGTGTCTTTATTTAACACACTTGCGAACTTTTCTTTAACGCGCTCATTTGTTGCGTCACTATAGCGTGTAACGGTAGATTTACTTCGTCCACTATTTGCAGTGAGTCCGCTAACTACACTTGACTTTTTGACAGTTCAAATTTTTCTAACGTCTCCAGACCACCCTGGTAATTGTTTCGCTAGTACACTGACTTAGTCTTTTGCTAGCTAGTAACAGTGGAACTGTCGGTTTAGGAGGGTCCAGTACTCGTATTATAACATTTAAAATAGATTTTTTTTACAATCTGTTGTCTCATTAACAGATAACCACAGCCGTGTATTTTTTAATTCACATTTCATCTTATTTACCATGTCTACGTGTACAGTTGGTAGATAGTTACATAACGTTGTGCGACTTGGTAACTTCACCTGGGCATTGTATTTATTCCAGAACTCTCGAAATGGTTGTTTATCGAGTATGTGCAGCGGAACATCACAGGCAATCAGCATTAATAGTAAATCAAACATAAACTGTGTTGTCGAAGGCACGCCATTTTTTTTATTTTTATGGCGTACACTATTTACGTGAAGTCCACAATCACGCTTATCCCAGCACATCAAATCTTTCTCGCACACTTTACAAATTATTTTAGCACCATCATGGAATAAATCCGGTAATTCAACTATGAATTTATTCACTTTGTCAGCAAATGGCCGTTTTCTACCCCTGCGTACGTCTGCCATGCTTTATTATTAAATAAGTATCAACAATACAGTACAACAAATAAAATAAAAACACAAAAACAATATGCAATACGCCCAAGTGACTTAACCTGTACACAACTCGAAAGCTAATAGTAGACTGGACTGGAGAAAGAGTTTCGCGGTCAAGGTGAATGCCGGCGACAGTAAGCACATCTGTACTCTACGACCATGATACACAGAAACGATTTGCAGCTTTACACATGACATGCTCTAGTTTTTTCTGATTCAGTTTTCTTTACGTGGCATTAAAAGAGCCGGTTACGCTTTTTTTTGTGATTTTTAATATCTATTTATATTATGTGCACGTGTTTCTGTATGTAGGTGCATATATCCGTTTATTTATTTATTTTTGTTTGCTCCACATGCTATATTATATACATATTTTTTAATTTACATTTGTTACAAATTTTATACATACATCATAATTTTATATCTTATAGCCCTGAGGATGATAATAAAATTAACGAAATGTCGGCAAGTTGATAAAGTAGTTTTTTCAAGATAAGGACCTTACCCAACAAAATTTCTCCAACTATTAGTTTATAATGTCAGTACTGGGAATAACTTTAATCATACCATTCTTCCATAGCTTGATTATTTTGTAGTTAGAAGAGTTGGCTCGCTCTTGTAATCATCATCGTGCACAAAGCTAAGCCGCCGTTGATCTGAAAACGTCGCTTGGTAAGCGAATGCTCGAAAACACATGTAACCGCCTTCTTAAGCAACTTTTTTTGCGCACACTGTCTGCTTGATGTTCAATTAGTATACTCTGTGTACGATACAACGAGTTTTCAATACGACTACCTGTCACTGATTATCGATATGCTTCTCGACAAACCGACATATAATTGATGGAAAAGCATGCCCTAAGTGCTGATCCGTGTTCGCCTTAAGTGCCAGATATACAAAAGCAGACCGTTCTATATTTTTATTCGGGCGCAATTCTATTGTAAATAGGCGCAGACACTAATCTTTATATTCAAAAAGTATATACTTGTTGGGTATATTGATTTATATTAATTATGTTATGCAACTGTCATCTACAACTAACTCATAATACAATGAGAAAAGTAAATGTTTCTAATCTTTCATAATATTTGTGATATTACTGTTGAGTAGAATGTTTATATTTAGATTATGACGAATTTATATACCGGGTGTTTGGTAAATCAGTGTAAATATTTGAGGAACAGAATGTATGATACAAATAACAATAAAGTAATAATTAGTTCAAATTTAGAGACTGACGAAATCATTTAATTATTCTGACTTTTAGAGGACAAGTTGTAGGTTATGTTTTTACTTTTTCACCTGTCAACGAGTAAAGTTTGTTTATATCTGGACGTCATCTCAACAAGCATGAATTTGACTAACGTAGTGCTGATTTGGTTCATATGAATTATAACGATGACGTAACGGCATTTTTTCATAATTTTGATAATAGTTTCTATATTAAGTAAATCTATAGTTAATTAAACAACTTATCTGATTATTTATACTAAACTGCCAAAAACGGTGGAGCAAATCAAAGTGCCATAATAAACATACAGCTGATTGATGATACCTGTTATTACATTTAAAAAAATTGGTAATGATACGTGATTTTAAAAATCTTTAAAATATCAGTTCCTATTGGCTAAAATGTTGCTTGGAATACACTAGAATACTCAGAAGTTAGTCCTTAATAGAATGGTACATAAATCTCAATATCGTTAAAAATGATGATACGTGGTATTGCCCCTAGACCGAAAGACAGTGATGCTCAGGCTAGGATTGAGATATATAGATTGCAAGGACAAATTAGAACCGCCATAAACACCGCAAGAAATAGGAAATGAGGTGATAAGTTGGAGGCGCTGAACTCCCAAGACAACTCATTGTGGAGATTAACGACATCACTTAAAAACAACAGCACCCGGGAGGCCATGCCCGCCCTGACAGACACTCAAAAATCCAATCATTTAGCAGAAACCTACCAAAAAATTCACAACAATCATGGTATAAATAATCAAGACCATGACTTCATAGAGCAAATTGCAACCGAAATTCTAAATCAACAGATCCAAATTGACAGAAAATAACTTTTAGGAATAATCACCAAACCGTCTGAAATCGCGCAACTTATCAAAACACTACCAAAAAAAATCACCGGGGAAGGACGGTATCGATAATAATTTTCCATTACACTTAATAAAACTTATACATTCCTTTTTTAAACAACAGAACACTGCAGGTCAGCGTCAACAAAACATTCTCAACACCAAAATGTATCTACGTGGGTGTTCCGCAGGGGTCGGTCTTTGGTCCAAAATTATTTAATTTATACGTCTCTGACTTTCCACAGTTTTCCAACACCAAACTGGCCATGTACGCCGATGATACGGCCATATATAGTCATTCACACAATGCGCAAGCAGCTAATATGTTATTGAAAGCACATGTGGCTAAAACCACAGCGTAATATGACGTGGAAGGTGATACTAAATGGGGATATATCAGAGACGATAGTATTACTAAAAAATTTAAAAATAACATAATTTTAACACCAATTTCGATCAAGGGACACCAAACTGAAACGAAATCATGTGTAAAATATCTAGGGGTTAATTTAGATACGGGGTTAACTTTCGACCGACATATTAAAATGACCATACTAAAAGTCTATTCTTTGACTAATAGCTTATACCCACTCTTGACAAGGAATAGCAGACTAAGCAGGACAAATAAAAAATTAGTATATATATTACAATAGTAAGGCCATCCCTAGTGTACGCAGCTCCCGCGTGGTGCTCAGCATCCTCGACAACATTTAGAAAAACTCAAGTTCACCAGAACAAAATGCTTAGACTAATAACTTCCCTTGATAGATAGATATACGCCCATTCGTCATCTACACGAAATCACCGACATACCAATACTAGCGCAATATATCACCGATATATCTATACTATTCAACTCTCCAACAATCTACTGACACGCAATATAACACAAGTTATAAAATTCAAAAATTAACCCCCTTCCCTTCTTTCACCTTTGTACGTTTTTGTTTCATCTTCGAAATCATATCTTTATATAACTTTACTAAAAACTGTATTACACTTTTTCTAAAATCAAGAATTGGCCGTGTTCCAGATTAGAATTGCCTTCAGCGGGTTTTTGCGATGATTTATTTTCCCATCAACTCAGCAAAACAGTGTCCTTGACATATTGTATATACCCTATTTCTAAGTTGCAAATATTAGCTATTAAGTAGTTTAAGTTGCACTGTTGCAGCATAATTGGTTTTAAGTTTAAATATACTATTTAAGAATAATAGGTGTTAGAATTTCAAATCAATTGTTGTTTATCCTCCGGATCTCACCCCCGTCCAACCCATCAATTGCCCCGATGCACCGTCACGTGGATGTTGGGTTGCCTCCGGGCACGGGTAATCCGGGACGAACAAGTTTATCCAAAAACTTTTAAATAAATTGTTTTGAATTTGAATTTGAATGGTATTGCCACTAGACCATCGACCTACAGATTAATTGAATCGGTAAAACAGTTTTTTTGTAATAGTTTCTTCTTTTACAATTCTTTTAATTACTTCATATTATTTTGGGTACTTCTGTATAGTTCTGTCGTCGAGTTATTTGATATCAGTTCAGCTATAAACATTCACTGATTTTCTACCATCTCTATATGATCGTCATTGCACCCTAAAATTAAAACATCCTTTTTTTAGGTCGTAACCCCTGTTTGTATACACGCCACTGGAATGAACGAAGATAAATAACCTAAAAATGACTTTTAGTAGTTCACGAAAGCTTTTACACTCCATATAATTATTTCATTATACTGATATGCAGAAGCTACCCTCAAATTTTAGAATAACCTTTTAGAAACATCTTACGTTACTGGATCTTTCTTATTTTTATTTTTAATTTTGTTAACAAACACAAGTTTTTAAATCATGTTGTTACTTATTTACTCGTATATTGCAATAAAGGAACTAGACTGGAACGTTGCAAGTTTAACCATATTATGCATAATATAACAATTTGTATGTCGATTAAATACAAAAAACTTCTAGTTAAAACACCAGTAACATATAGTATTACACTGTTAGTTACCATTTAATTAATGATTACTGATTACTGATATTAAATTACGATTTTAAACGTTAACGTATACACGCAATTAGTCATAATTAAAACCATTACCTCTCACATAAATCAAATTCTATTGTACTTTAAAGGCTGCACAGTTACTTTTAGAACACTTTGCTTTAGTGTTTCTTCGTTAAAATCAACAACAAAATGTCAAACACACTTATTGTCTTATTATGAAAGAGTTGTAGTCCGTACGCCAGTGTAGATTTCTATCTTATCGCTTATTCCTATCATGCTATCTTTTGTTTCATGGTCATGGTTTGCTATGATAATTAATCCTTGACTACTTGGTAGGACTAACACGTCTCCGAAGAAAGGACACAGGAACTGACATGAACGATGTTCGCTGTGTTAGAAATAATACATCAACGAAAACTGCATTAATACCAATAAAGTAAATAGTAAGTGCATATTGCATTCCTTAAAATTAATATGGTTGATCGTTAGTAAGTCAATGATCGTGAAATCTGTTTTGAATAATTTCAATTGACGCACGAAAATGTACAATTTGATATGCTTTTTGAAGGCTATTGTTGACATATATTTCTTGCACCCACCATACTTAGTAATGTCTTCTGTATATAGAAATGACTGTTAAATTTTATTACTTTCTGATACATATTATTAGAGGTAAACATGCGAGATGTGTTCGATTTAATAGGCCTACCACGATATCACTCTAATAACTTGTTTTCAATGCTCGTGGTTGTCTGATGATATACATCGCTGAAACAACCAAGATCTGATGCGATCATCAGATATAATGAGTGTTTTGATTCAATGCGTTATTCATACCGAGAAATAAATAACAAAATGTCTTAATCGCAAAAGATAAGATGTTCTTTGTTTCTCATTATATCTTCTTTTAATGCAATTATCTTTTTGTATCGCCTAAGACGGTTTATTTTCCTATTCTACAAAGTTATTCAGCAGATAATGAAAATAAGTAATTACTGTCATAGATTTATACAAAAATTAACCACATCCTATAATAAACAAATAGTGGTAGTTTACTTCTTGTCATTTAAAATATGTTTATTTTTTGTACGTTGCTTCTGAAAATTTTGAATTTGCAACCAAATTTTAAACTATACAGTTTTAGTTTAAGTTTTTTATATCCATCACGTTTTTCTCTTTATAATGCTTTGTAATTTGAATTTTGGTATTTACTGAATTATAACCAGTTATGAGATAAATGAGTAAGTGAATATTGATATTATTTGTAAGAAATCTTTTACAGAAAGTGAGTGTCATTCGCACTTGAAATATATGAAACATTCTAAATACATAATGTATAAACTAAATGACCATTGGTTTTTAAGTGGTGGTATACCCCACGGTAACTGCTACTGAGCTGTTATTTTAGAACAGGTCATTCTATTTACTGGAAAATGTTCGTCACATTATAAAATTTATGTGGCCAAACCATTATTCAAAACAAAAAAGGAATGAGATGGGTATAGGAAATTATAAATTAATTTCTTTAATATGTATCTAGTTTATCAAAAATATTTGAATAAATTGTAAAAATACGAATAACGTAAATATAGTAAAAATTCACTACTGTCAAAATATCAGTTTTGGTTCAAAGAAAGGCAAAGTACACAAGATGCAATCAACGTTAACTAAAATTATGTATAATTGCATAGATAAAAGAACAAAATCATTATGCATTTTTACATACATCCAAAAACCTTTTGATACAGTTTGAATAAAATTGGAATTACACCTAAAATTTTTAAAAACTTACTTCGCCCGAAGAAATCAGTGTGTTCAAGTAAATTGTGTTAAAAGTCAGTACGAAGATATTACATGTGGCTGCCTCAATGTACTGTCATGGGACCAGTATATTTGTTTAATATAAATATAAACGACTTACTTGACATAGAAACGGAAGGAATGCGATTATTCCTTCGGTTTCCTGAAATCTACTATAAAGACAAATCTTGGATTGGAGACAAAAAGGATATAAAACAAGCACTCAGCTAGTTCTCTGAAAATATACCGTAAACAGAGACAAAACACTAAGGCATCTAAGATGGGATATGCCTATTGATACGTTGAAAACAAAGTAAGATTAGTTTTGGACTAAAAACTAAATACGACCAAAGGGGTATTTCAAAATCAGCTAATTTGACCATAGTGCTTTATATACTTATATATAGGCACGTTGTTCGGCTAAATGAAGAAAGCCATTATTTTGAGATAAATATATTCGTTTTTTTGTTAGAATAATGTAATGATCTGTACCTAGAACTTCACATCATTTTTGAACTCTTTCCAAGGTCGAACGATGTTGACGACACAATTTTTATGAAATTGATTTTGTTGTTATTATTTTTATAGAAGTTACGGAATTCATTGCGCAGTTATGTTTCTATGAATTTTTTGTCTTAATCAAACGGGCCTATCTTCAGAGAAGTGTCGATCAATATAAAAAGCGAGATAAAAAGAAACAACAACATTAACATGTTTAGCAGCGACTGATGAATTTTCCAGCCTTAAGCATACTAATAATTATGTTTACTAATAATTATTATTAATGTATGTATGTATTATATAAAGTTACTTTAAAGAATGTCTAATAGTTACAGGTAACTGTAACTATTAACTTTTTAAACAATGACAATTTACTTAAAAAACAAATTAGTAAATTTTTAAGAACTTTACAACCATACAATTTAATTAACATAATTTATTTCTTCATGAAGTTTAATAGGAGTAACCAGAATGGCAACAACAAAGAGAGCAACAAACATGGAAACCTGTATTATTTACAAAATAACAGAAATTATTATTAATAATATTTTAAAGATTCCATGTATTTTTTCATATTTTTAATTATTTTTTTCTGTTGCAGGTGAGTTTGGTTCATCATAGAAACGGCATGCATAATTACAGGGGTACGTATAAAGTATGAAGGGAATTAATGACCTCAAATTGAATTACCGACCTTCCAGCCATTAATTAACTTGAATTATTAATGTAGCCGTCGATGAGACACAGGAGACCAAACTAACCGATAACACGCAAATTACCAACCAGTCAAATGCTATTAGCCATTAACCAATTGTGAAACTATTACAGCTTCTAGTATTAGACAAAGAAGTGTTAATAATCTCCGTACACCTGAGGCGAATTCTTTTCGGTACAAGATTACTTTATTTAAGCCAAACCTGTCGTGCAACAAGCAGGTTAAACACTTATTTAGACTAATATTAAGAAACGGCTCACGAATCTTATCTGAGAGCATCGAATTCGAGCCGAAAGGCGTCATCATCGAACTACAAAACAAGCACATAAAGTGAAATGAAGTATGAGAAAACAAAATTACTGCAATTATAGGTTTCGGGATCGTGGTTGGAGACCGCCCATGTAACCACACACTCAAAGATACCACAACCAAAGCCTATTCGAACCTCATATCTCAATTATATTACGCAGGCCTACGGCAGATCGAACTCGTTCGGGTTTAATCGGTATTATTTATGCAGGAAACATAAGAAATTGTTAAATGTGTTATACGAATTAGAGGCGCTTAATTAAATTAGGAACAAATGAAGTGTAAGAGGAAATAAAATGTTTAAATATAAATACTTTGATTCCAATTATGTAAACATATTTGTAATTTATGATAATTTTTATAAAATTTTCTTCACAAAGCTTATTTATATTAATTTGTTGAGAATGTAAATAATTCTACAGCATAGGGTACCTCTTAAAGCTTCCAGATGCATGTCTCTAACCTTAAAAATATATATAAAAGCTTCATAATGACAATAAATTAAAAAGAATTTCATCTTCACAAATTCACACCGTACATTTCTGAGAATAAAACATAATTTTTTAAATCTTATAAATTGCGCATATATTACAGTGGTTTTTTGAATAGTAAAAAAATATTTTTAATGTATTCGTTAAAACACCTTGTTATTGTATAAATTCCTTTGTTGATCTTTAAGGAAAAAATTAAATTTATCTATAAATACGTATGCAAAATTCGAAAGTAATAACTTCTGGAAGTAAAATAGTTTATCTGTTTCTTATATAAGTCCTTTTATTGTTATTTATTCTTACTAAGACAATTATTGAAAAGCTGAATAATTAATTTTCAGATTGATATGAATTGTAACAAAATATTGATTTGACCTAAGCAGTTATAAAAGCGAGTTCAATTATTTCATTCCGATATGACTTTTTATTAATATTAATAGAACATAAAACAAGGCGTCATCGATTACTGCTTCAATAACTTTAAAGTATCAATCTATTACTTTTTTCACGATTTCATCTTTGATCAACTAGCTTCTGAATTTTTTATTTTTATTTATATGGAACTCATTAAAAGTGTGTTACGCATGATTGCATCTATACAGCAATGAAAAAGCAATAAGTTAAATAAATCATCAATAGCTCAATTTATACAGTTTTCGGTTCAAAAGTTTTGTAAAGGTAGAACCGTTCTCTGCATTCCATTATCATAAGATTTCTTTTGACGAGCTTGGACATTAATGATTAGAGATCATTGACCTTGATGGCTGTTGTACGTATGGAATTATTACAATTAACCGTATCTTTTGTTTGTATTGTTTTCTCCTCATTCAATTATGCAATTTGTGATTAACTAATAATAATCACATCTCTATCACGAGATGCTTTATTTCTTCAATAGCTCGGTACAGCGACTAAATCATGTAAAGAAACACTGTGTAACGCTATAAACAAGATATGAAAAAATAAAGGTTAAATCACTGTTAGTTTAATTTACATGAGTTGGTTGTAATAATAGAGCAATTTTAGCATGTAACTATTATTAACTAATTTTTGATTTATTCACAAGATCATTGCAAGATAACATTCCTGCGAAAATAAGCTTTTACCAAAGTGAACTTGAGTATTAACACTAACGAAATAAACTATTTTGCTCTTTTATTTTCATAGTTAATTATATTTTTTGGTATTTTATTATGAAAATAAAACGACACATTTGATGATGAATTTAAAAACCAGCCAGTGTTATTCACCTGCTTAAACTAACATTAATTTCATAGAAATTCTAAACCTTTTAGATTTCGAAACAATTACCCACTTCATTATATAAACAGAATAAAGAAATAGTAATTCAGGCTGAAAAATTAAATTTTTCAATTTTATTACAAGAAATTGAGCTTGCTTCTTTTACACCTAAAAGTCTATCAGAAAATTAAATAAAATATAAATAAATAGAAAAAGTATTTTTAGGTAATCTATTTTCTAGTAAGGAATTCCGTCAATTTATGTATGGAGTAATAACTATTATACAGGGTGTTTTTAAAAATCGTACCCATGTTACTAGGATATGTGGTACATTAAAAAATAAATGGAGTTTATTTAATAAACATATGTCTTAATACGAATAGTTTTCGAGATACTGAGTGTTGAAATTTAATTCTTTTTTTATACATTTTGAGCATCTAATGTAGATAATCAGGTATCGTTAAGACTAAATGTTTATTTTAATGTTTGTTAGTTAATGTACTGAAAACCAAATAAATGAAAAATCAAAATAATCCAGTCATCGCTTGTCGCTCATTGAATACGACTTGCCATCTTAAATCTCAAAGGGTGCATTTTATCGTATTTAAACAAGAATACTTTTTTAAGTAGAATTAAAGGATACTTTATATATTTCTAGAGAGTTGCCAATAAACCTATCCTCGGACAAATTATGAGCAAAGCTTTTTAATAAAAGTTTTGTAAATGGCACCCTTTTATAAAATATTACAATAATTATGTTCATATTATTATTTTTTTGTACTAATTATTCTAGAAATGTTGATACGTTTTTGAAACACAATGTATCTATTGATCATTTTCTACTTATAAATATTACGAAAAAAAAAGTTCATAAAAGAATCATTTGTTACTGTCACTTATTTTCATGTTAGTTATTGCGATTTCAACCGCATGTAAGGGATATTATTTAGTTGAAATATCCCTTTTTATAAATCAGATAGTGGCACTATTTTGATTTATATTGTCTTATTAATTAGACGCAAGATAATAATCAATAATTTTAATTAATAAGTATAACTTTTATTTCATTGAAATACTGAGTAAGAAAATAAGTTTTCATATAATGGTAGTACGTGATAAAAAGACACATTTAAGAAAGATGCAGTTATCACTGCTAATTTATTTATTTTATCTGAAAATGTTCTTTAATTATGCATGAATGACCTGTGGTTCATATCAAAATAAAAGGAGCAGCTCTTAAATTATGTATAAATCTACCAACGGTTTCGCTGTTACCGCCAGTAAATAACTTTCTGTAGTATACATAACGTACTATTTGCAAACATATATTTGCAATCAGAATTTTCAAATTAATTTAAGTATAATTAAAAAAGTGGACACTGAATATTAGCAATTTATAAATAATTCCATATAGTAATAGGTACCTTATTGAATTTGCTTAAATTCGCGCACAAAATAGAACGATGGCCCTGCTTGTAAGCTGTCATGCAATTCGAAAATCAAGCCGCCATATTTAAAAATAGAAAATTCTTCGAGGGAACAATTTAAATACACAACGTTAAATAAAATGGATGTTCTCAGAACTACTATTTAAGAATGTAGAGAAAACGTACTGTTATGGATATTCCGAACATATACTAAACATTCGAACTTAAATAAGTTTAAGAAAGACATCCCCAAAATATCCTGTGCTACCTGAGTAAGGCATACTCCTCTTCTATGTGTAAGTTTTTTTTAATCAGTGTCACCACAAGTGTTTCATGTGTGCATGGTATGTAGCGATTTGTCTTAAATTTAATAATGCTTTTCTATATGTAGTATGCTTAGGTATGTACATCCTAGACAAATTTGCCAAACAACCTTTTTCCGTTTTTGAGATATCGTGCACTAAAATCTTTATCATATATACAGGTTGTAACAAATTCGCTTATTACTACAAGGATCTTGGAAACGGTAAGAGATACGGCATTGGTTAAATTTGGGCAAAGTTGCAGAATTTGGCGATCAGGATTATGCCGTTGAGAAATCTAAAACATCTCTTGTTGTTCTTGAGATTTTTGAAAAGTAGAATTTCGAATTTTTGTTTTTTTTTTCTGGGTGTTACTTGAAGAGATGTCGAAAAACTAAAAACCTTTTTCATTGGCGTTCTTCATCCTTTACATTTTTAACGTAAAAAAGTTTCGTTTCGTCTTTTCGCGACTATTATCAAGTACGTTATTTTAAATACGGACCTGTATTTTTTATTGCATTTTTTTGTAGCATTTGAACCTCAGACTACATTGATGTATTAAACTTTTATGTTGCTAAACGTTTCGTAGCTGTAAACCATAATTAAGGAAAAAAAAATCACATTTTTTTTTAGTTAACGTTACTTTATTATTTTTCATAATTAAAAATTATTAACAATAAAACTATAAAAAATAAATTGAAGTCTGAGGTTCAAATGATACAAAAAAATTCAATAAAAAAATACAGTCCCTATAAAATAACGTACTTGATGGTTGTGAAAAGATGAAACATCTTATAAAAAAAATTACGCTAAGTTGTAAAGGACGAAAGCGCCAATGAAAAAGTGTTTTTAGTTTTTCGATATATCTTCAGGAAACATCAGAAAAAAGAAAAGCGAAAATTCTAACATTTATTTTTTATTTTTCAAAAATGTCAGTAACAAGAGATTTTCGATTTCTCAACGGCATATTCCTGATAGCCAAATTCTGCAACTTTGTCCCAACTTAACCGATGCTATATCTTTTACCGTTTCCGAGATCCCTGTAGTAAGAAGAGAATTTGTTACAGCCTGTATACTGATATAACTGTAAAAATAGTCGCAAATGTTAATCTATCGAAAACCCTGTTTTTTAACAGATAAACGCCCTCTCCAAGTGGGAAGTAGGAAACATCACATTATATAGTATGACACGCCAGAACCCTTGAACCATTTTTCGTAGGTAACAGTAATTGCAAAAAAAATACCAGGCGGTGAAGCTATCTCCATATATTTATGATGCTATTCGTTCATATAATAGGGATTTTTGGGGTGATATAAACATCTCTACTTTCTCAGATATTTTGCGAGAAACATAAACTTATTTTTAGTGTCATTTGAATTGTCATAGAGGATGTGAAGTAAAAATTCGCTTGGAGAAATTTCTTCCACCATCTAATTTTTACAACTTAAAATTATTGTCCGGTCAATAAACTAGTTGAACTAAGTTATTCAATTGCCATTTTGTAATTAAGTTAATACTTTTTCTCACATTAACAATTTCATCTTCGTTGTCAGAACTAATTTATAATTAAAAATGCCCATTGGTAATCTTTTACTAATAATTACTAGTGACTTTCATATTCCGGTGATGTTATTATTCAAAGTTGTCAAAACTGCGCTGCGTGTATTGGGAGGAGATAATTTGAATCTCTGTAGGCACCTGCAAGAGGCTGAGTTCATATTAATAATATTCCCTATAATAAATCATATGATGAGTGACGGTTTTTTATTAATAAATTAGGTGTTCTTCTACACGTACACTGATTTGGGTCTTGATTTTGGCAATTAATTTATGAAATCTTACCATGTGTATTTTATTTTCGTTAAATTAAAAGAATAAGTGGTAACGGCTAGTGAATTTTCAATTCAGTAAATTTAAATTTCTCTTTAAAAAAGCTGAACCAACAATAGCCCTAATTGACCAGATGTGAATTAACATAATTTTTATTTTCTGTATATATTATTCCAGTGTTCAGTGACATGACACCGTCGTTCAAAGGAATATTATTTTAATTTTGGTATGCATGAGCTATTTATAATGGCATTCTTTACAGTAGGTTTAATTAAGGTATTGATTGAGGAATTCCTTAATGAGACATTTTTGTTTAGGTGTCTTCTAAATGGCTTATCAATGCATATCTTTAACTGAAACGTATACTCCCATTAAACGTTTTCTGTATTATAGACTTTAGAAAATAGTAATAGTAAAATTGTCCAGTCAGGTGTTAAATGTTTTGTTTTTTACTATTAATGTATTAATCTCAGTACTAGACGACTATGTTTTAAAAACTTATTTTTTGAATAATTTAGTAATTTAGAAGTAATGAAAATACACGACCAAGTACTTGAGAGGTTGTGTGGAAGATCACAGACACCATGAAATTATGATTAGTATTTCTATGTAACATGTTAAAAATCACCACCTCAGAAAATTACTTTTATTTAAAAGAAAGTAATTAAAGTGGGTCAGTCAACTTGCCCCCCTTCTCCAGTTACATTTTCGCGTCAGTTTTGTTAGCACACAATTTTTAGATCAAGCTCATCCTAACAATTAGTTTTACGGTAGCACACCTTTAGGGAATTAATAAGGGTTTTATTTGGGGATGGCCAAATTGAGCTAGCCCCCTCCCCCCAATTCACGTTAAGTGGCTTACAGCCATATGCACTTATCAATTAACCATGAATCAAAAACAACAATTTTTATCTGATATTTGATCTAGGATTAAAGTGAAACCTTGATGTTGCAAATCATCCTTAAAGGTAATAATATAAACATTTTCAAGCTTTAACTTTAAAGTAAATATGTTAAAAATAAATCAAAATCATGTAAAGAAGGACCATCAAAGAAAATTGATTTTAATATTGTAAATCAGAATAAATCTGGTCAAATTGCTACTGTAAATAACGTGCATTTCGCTTCGCTTCACTTAATTTCACCTTTTGTGACGTGCTAAAGAAGGCCATCTTATGTAGATATGAGGAGAATAATATATTATGCAGTTTGTACACTACGTCTTTCTTTAGGTTCTCGTCTAATAGAGTCAGTTTAAGGCACATGAAAAAAGAAAGAGTATCTTATTCAAATTTTCACATTTCAAAAACTTAAAAGACATATTTTAAAAATCCTAAGTTATATTTTTTAAATGGAACACTATATTCTCTACACCTGTCGAAACGAATCATTAAGGTAAATACAATTATTAATTATGACATAATATGTCATACTATCATCCAACTATTTTGATATATTTCTACTTAACATATACAAGATAGAAGATGGTGGACATCAGCACAACCTAATCTTAAAAAAAATATTAACAGTAATAGTACAACGAGCAAAGACCGCATCTTAGGTAGTAATTTCGCGTATATGTGAAGTAACGAGGGCACATCTCATCGTACTCATTCCCTTTCTACATAAATTATATTTATTGTAGATATGATTCCTCGATGATTCAAATGCTGTGTAAACATATTGCAAAATATGCACAAATCTTTAATATGCTGTTAACGTCCACACCCCAGTATTGGAGCAGAATTAAAGCTCATGAGGCCTGGCTAATCCCAAAATGGCTGCTGCTTATATTTAATTTGATAACAAACTATTAGATACTTCTTCAATTTATATAACAGACTTTTTCCTATCGTACAAAACCTATATTTAATTTAGTAGTAATTTGTTATTTAGTTTTATGTAATTCATATCGGTTCAATAAGGACAATTTATTTTAGACTTTTTCAGTAATTAAGTACTAATCTTTTATATTTTTAAAAGATGACAATACAGCTTATATTTGTAACATGTCGGCACATTTCAAACAGTTTTTTTGTTTCCTCACTGTTCCAATTAATTTAGTACATAAATGCGTTGTAGTAATTTGTAACATATAATAAAAGAACATGAAAGAAGGTTATTACTTAATTTCTAAATAAATCGTGTATCATTGCATTTCACAATATTTATTATAATTTTATTAATTCAAGTCCGTAACTGGAATGACTACTTCAGATGCGGTCTTTAATCATGAGTTTAACCACCTGGAATTTGTTTGATTTTTTTCGTTGCTCAAGTATTATACGTTTGTTTATAAGCTTTAAATTTTAAAATACTGAGTTTACAAGGAAGACCTAAATTAAATAGCCCTGAAAAAGTTTTAAAATAAAGACAAAAGGTCGACTTTTTTTGAAAATTAATTTTCTCGTTTCTTATTGACCCCACCTTAACTACTTATAGAGAAATAAAAGTAATAACTAGAGGTCGGATTTACCAATCGGATATGACGTAAAACCAGGGTTGACTTTAGATAGTTATGTGTCAGATTTTCATGCATATATGAAACTATATCTTACCTTGAACACACACAAGTATTTTTCACTACCGGTTACAAGAATAAAAGTATATTATTAATATCTGTTATAAATGTCTTGGAGTTAAACCTCGGCGCCTTCCGTTGAAAATCCATTTATATTGCGAGAAGGACCGCTCGACGTCGACAGATGTAACTGGATCATACTTAAAATATGTAAACTTTCACCAAGTCACCACATTCACGCTTAGTATAGCAAAGTCTACTTCTTTGCCGTTTAAAAGGTCTATTACACTTGTCATCGTAACAAATCCGGGATTTTTTTTAACAATTTGGAATTTTGTTTGTACCCTCGCAGCAATTTCTCCCTGTAATTGAAAAATATATTGTCGAAAGTCAAACACAGCGTTTATTGCATCAACTGTAGTAAATTCTGATGTTGGCTAATATTGAATGTCCCATATGGCTAGAGGAATTCGTGAGAAACTTCTGTGTACGGTCTCCAGATTTTCTTGAACAGTTGTATCCATAAATGCCTATTGCGCTTGTGGAATAGCCACTGCGTCATTTGGATTTAACTGCTGTATTAGGGATTTCACATTTTCAAAATAACAGTAATAGTACGATGCTGCCTCTAGCCACGTTGTTCCCCATCGGGTTATAATGGGCTCTAGAGGTAGTGGAATATTTGGTAGAATTTCATGAAATAACCGTACACGACTTGTTTTAAGAAAAACTTGCTTTACACTAGATATCAAATTATCAACATTAGCGTAGCACCCCCTAATAGTTTCAATAATTCTATGAAACCCATGTGCTAAACATGTTACATGAAGTATATTCTGATATGTTTCCTTCAAAATTCATCCACCAGCTTCCATATAATTCACTCCATCGGTAAGAAATAATAAGAACTTGTCCTTATTTTCTGCATATTTGTCACCCCCAAAACTCTTGAAGACTTGAATTCACTACCTCTGCTACAAATACGCGTACTATACGCGTATTTGTAGCTTCTAAAACTTTAAAGGCGATCAAGTGTCCGGTTATTGAAAAATTTTCTTCCAATGCACCCACTAAAACATTCGCTATCTTAAACCGGCAAGCATTGGTGGTTTCATGCACGTTAAACCAGATGTACTTCCCATTAAACTCAGAAAAAATTTTCTGTCTAATATTTTCCCACTTCATTGATAAATATTTTTTCTTAGTGTAGACTCCGAAGGCACGTTAGCATTACTATATTTGCCACTAATACATTTTTCCAAAAATTGTCTAAAAAATGAATTGTCTAGTTTCGACCACGGTATGTTACCTTATCCTATCATAAATTCCACTAATTCTAAGTTATAATTACGTTGCATGTCACTATAAGTAAAGCCACCTACGCTCCGTTTATGGTTTCTGAGGAAATATGTCTATTATTATTTGTGTTGTATGACCACGAAATCTCTTTGTTATATCTAGCGCAATACAATTGCCTACCATCAAATTGTAACTCGGCAATATCGCGAATCCTAGAATTTACTGTAGCTTCCGTCGGTTTAGTATGTTGAGACATTTTAACTGCGCATTTTTAGTACCTACGTCCGAATGAATATACTGCAATTTAAAAGAATCTATTACGCATTACGTTTTTATTTAATATAGTGCATTCCCCGACAAAACTAAGTTGCGTATTAATATTGAGAAATTAAATAAAATGCACTTAATGTGTTGCATGACTTTCTTTTTGTAGTTTGGGAATGTTTCAGTAGGTGTTTGCAGTATATTATATCTGTAGAAGCCGTCCCTGGAATCCGATCGGTAAATCCGACCTCTGGTAATAATAATATGTTAAATAAAATGACGCTTGGGTGAAGTAAGATACGTAAATTCTAATACTTTTAATGTTAGGTTATATGAGTCTCCACTCTCGTTTGCATGATTGTGTAAGCATATCTCAAAACTAATTAAATGTGTGACATATCGTATTCTCCTTCTTTCGGTAGCATTCAGTAGTTGTTCCAATTAAAAGATATACGAAACCTCACATATGAGTACGGAGTAGATGACTCGCTGCTCGCGGTGGAAGTCGTGATCGCTTTCGCTACATCGATGTCACCTCTATGTAAAACAAACCTGCTTCTTTAAATGTGATCGCATATACTGAGGATGCTAGCAACATTTCGCCCTCACCGTTTACTTCGAGTTATAACGCGATGTCGATACAACAAATTTGTTTATCCATCGCTGTAGAAACGAAGGCATTGTGGTAGCTTGCACCTGATTGGTTCACTCAATAAACAGTGTAAATAAGGGACTTTAGTTAAGGCATAATTTGTAAAACTAAAGCCGAGGGATCTTCGGCATGGCCCTATCCTATGAGCCATATAGGCGGTTGTATTACCTGTGATGTTTAATAATTAATAATTAAATTCGTTATGATAAGGACACAAAATTTAATTTCGGCCACAAGTGTAAGATATCCTTGTTACGACTCTGACTCTAGGGTATCATAAAAATGGCCAGGTTTTTTACTGCTTTAAGGACAAACAAGAACATTCATAAAATCAAAATAAAAAATAGTTTCTTGTGTTATGCATCAAATTTATGAACTCACCGTGTAAATAAATAATTACAAATAATAAAAAAACACTGAACTAGATAGAGAGCATGTTAGTATTTTTATTCGATAATAGATTTAAAATAAACAATGTTAATATAGGTTATTCGCCTGTTTCTCTTCTTTTTGTGTAGAAGCCTGTCTGGCACTATTTATGTGTCCATTCCAGTAAAAATTCTTTCCCACTGGTCAATGTTCTTTGTTTAAAATTTGCATGGGTTAGTCGCTAGTAATCTTCTAAATTTTAGGACCAGTTCAATTTGTTTTTTATTTTTAATATGTGTAACAGGTGGTGGAGAAACCCTATATTAAAACTGTATCAAAATTTAATTTATTTTCAGCTTCAATGCTTCAATATGAATTTATTACTTAGAGAGGTTACGTGTAATATAAAGCATAAGTTAATGACATTTTTTATATTCGAATTGCTTGTTGCTTGTCAGCCATGAGAAATTTTTATATAATGATTATATTACCCTGTCAGAAAATAAGCTCCTCAGTGGTTTTATGTCTTTATTTTAAAGAATATTTGATTTAAAATGTTAATATGCATGGAGTCATTACGGCACAATGACTACAAGTTTCGCATAAGTAAACGTTAACTAACTTTTATAGTCTAGGCATTGTAATGGAAACTATGATTTTATCAAGTAATTTAATTACTTTAGTATTAACAAATGCGAGTAGTTGTTTTGACTGATTCTTTAATACGAAATTTTAAATGTTCTTTAGTATATTTACTTTTGCTTTGTTTATAAACATGTCTAGATTTCGAAACATACATAAATACGAGGTATTTTTTATTTCATACTAAATGTTAAATGTATTTTTACTTTCTTAATACCTAAATAATATTTCTTCAATGGTAGAAATAATTTCAATAAATATTTGGTGTAGTCAGTGATGATTCTCAAGGTGGCCTCCAAGGAATCTCCTTGGGGGTGCTGGGGTTCTACGCTACCAAATTGATAAAAAATAATGGCATAAATTTATGCGATATGATAATAATTAATTTTCATAAATTGACATTTAATTTAAATTTATATTTTGTTTTTTATGTTGAGAATATATGCTTACTAAGGTCCTCAATAATTTGTATCTTGAAAGATGGTGGCTATTTTACAATTTTCTGTGTCCCTTTTATAACTGTTTCACCCACAAAAAAATACAGGGTATTCTAGATTGGTGCGGATTGAGGGATTACACCAATTTGCTCACTAGAGAGAGTAATGGTGATTGGACATTCGTATGGTCGATTTTCGAGTTTCTTCAAAAATATGAAAAACTAAATTGAATTTTACACATTTTTAAACCATTTAAACTGAATTAAATGGTCCTTATTGCATATCTTTTTGCACGCACAAGTTATGAAAGAGATTGACTTGATCTGTGCCTAATTATCGGTGGACCAAGTGCCCCGATAATACATTAAATCGTTTGATGCGGGAATGTAGTTTTGATAATGATAGTATCTTTAGATGGCCCGGTACTTCGTAGTTGTGAGATAAGTCCATAACTCCCTTGCGTTACTTTCAGTGGCGGTTCCTGGGTCAAGAGATAGGGAGGTCAATTAGAAAAGTTTACTGTATTACCTACCTTTTAAAGTGATTTAAATTCCAAGTAAATCCTCCGGTCTTTTTGAGATGCAAAGTGGTCAATTACTTTTTCATTAAAGTCCTTTATCTTCTTTATTATTGCCCTTTCTATGGTAAGCATAGCTAAAGAAGATAACCTTTCCTGACCCATGGTATTTCTTAAAAATGTCTTTATTCTTTTTAAGGTGGAAAAACAACGTTCACTTTCGACGGTAGTCATAAGGAGAGTACACAAGATTTTTAACAGTTTGACACTTTCAGAAAAAGTATTGCACAAATTATTGTTAATAAAAAGCTGTAACAAAGCAACTGCACCTTCACTATTGGAAAAATCTTCTCGGCTATATAATACTTCTAATTCAGTTTTAAGTTTCAAATGATTTATGACTGGATACTCCGTTTTAACTAATTTAAACATATCTTGAGGAAAGCTTTTTTATAATCTTTAAATCGATCTGCGTGAAATAACTGAGACACTGCTAAATATTTACTGAAGTCAAACCTGTTTTTGATCTTAGATGTAATTATATCACAAACTTCTAATGAAATTCTCCTTTTTGATTCTTCCGTTTTACATTTCTGGGCAGACTGCATGGATGTCTCCTCCAAATAGTTATTCAAAATTTTATTTCTGATGTCTTCAATTTTACTATTAAAAACGCCAATACACTTATTTACTGTTATGTCATCGATTTAACCAGTAAAGAAAATGTTCATTTTGTAAGTAGTTTTTTAAACCAATAGCTTGGTTTAGAGTGTTGTTTTCTGATTCATTATCAATGATTTTTTCTAAACAATCTAATACTTCTGTTCGATAGGTATAACAGTCTCTATGCACTTTGTATTAAAATTCCATCGTGTTGGAGCCGCTTTAGGTAATCTCACCTTAACAACATTATCTAACACGGCTGTTCTTTTTGGCGATTTTTCAAAGAATGAAGAAAAGCTATGTATATTAGCAAAAAAAAATTGTATGCTTTTATCCTGACTTGATGCTTTTTGTAAAATTAAATTTAGTTGATGAGCGTAACAATGAATAAAATTTGCTGAAGAATAACTTTTTTTAATTAAAAATACCTATTAACTTCTTTTTTCTTATCAAGAGATGTTTGCTTTATCGTCATATTTGGTTTTGGACGGCCACCACCTTTGAATTTAACTCGGTCTTCATAACCCAACTTATGTCCATCTTTCAGTTTTAATATATTTTGTACAACACTCATATTTAATAGTAAACACCAAAAACACTGTTTTACTTAATTTCACGACAAGTAGAGATTTACAAATAAAATGTTCACAAATAAAAACATTAAAAACAACGCGACAGAATTTACCGACCAACGCGTATCTAGCAGCATTAAGACTGCCACGAAGACTGCTCTAGTGAACTTCGTGCGTTACCGTTTCCGTGTGTCAAGAACATTGTCCCCGCCAGTGTTTTCTGTCTCTTTTGCTTTCTGACGATTCGCGCATAAGTCTATTTCACTTTAATTCGTAGTAAATTCGGTCCGTAGCTAGCTTTGAGGACACGTTGTGGATTGACCCAAGATTTTTAAATTCTATAAATGAATAATGTAATGAATATGAATGTAGAGCTCGGTGCTGGGAGGGGATACGAAATCCTACGATCTAGATATTTGAATAGTATTGTGCATAGAATGAACTAGAGACTTTAATATATTTTTTAAGAATATTAAAAATATATATATTATATATTTTTAAACTTCAGAAAATGAATAGCTCTATTTTTTTATTTGTATGTGGGAGGTCATTGACCAAATGACTCTATAGAAGAACCGCCAGTGGTTAGTTTACCAGACGTCAAAATACGAACTTTCAGTTTTAATATCGTTAGACATAACATCAAAGTTTATTAGGCATGTCAAAATTAGTCATGTACATAGTATAAGTATTTTTGAAATATTTCACCCAACACTCGTAACAAGTTCAATTTATACAAGACTGGGTTTGGCAAGCAACGACAAATAGTTTCATACTGGCTTTTATCCGCCATCGTTCAAGTTCTTAAATTCATCTATTTATAACTGATAATAGAATGTATTTATTGTTTTATTTAAAAAGTGGTATACAATTTTCTGCTATTATCTGTGGTCAGTTTTACGAATTAACTCTCTCCAATTTTATGCAAGAAAAATTAATGCATTGTTTATATTTGGTTTGCTAGGTATGACAAATTGTACATAGATATGTAATCACTAGTTAGATTTTATTTGATCCAGCGATTAGTATGTTAATGTCTAAATTAGGGGATCTGTTTTTCATAGGGGAAAAAGAATAGAACAGAACCTGTTATTTTTTTATTTTTAACTTTATACTTTATATATAATTGACGTAAGTTATTTGCCGAATACTGCAAAAAATTTTTGAGTTATCATATGATATTGCAAAATGGACGCTAGTTTTCAAAATGCTATCATCGAATATTAATGGTCATACCATCCTAAGCATCTTTACCAAAAATCAACATCCTGCAATTATTGCCACCATTTTGCCTAAAGTGCCTAGACTATTAACTGGATGTATGCATTTAAGATATGTGAAAGTTGTAAAAAACTTTTGAAGAGCACGTTGCATTTATGTCCCATAATCCAATGTTAAAAAGAAATCAGAAACGTCTTCATTTGCAATTTGATATAAAGAGAAAATAACAATATCGAGTACTTAATAAGACATACTGTGAAAACAAATTAATGTGCAGTAATTTATATTTAAAATTAATTGTAGGATCATTGATGACAAATTGTACTAGCAAGTAGTATACCAGCCTCGATTTCATAAAATAAACAAATAGTATTTACGTATTTATTTTTTTAATTAGTAGGTATATGGACTTTCTTATACATTGTAGCCGTTTGGTTCAAACGTGTTTCCATTATGTGTTTTGATATGATGTTTTCACTTATGCGTATTTGCTGTGTAGACCACGACATAGGATATACATTTGATATCGGGTTAATCTTCTGTTTCACTCGTTTTTTAATCATATATTATTTTTCTAATTGCATCTGTAATTTTCTATTTCTACGTGCATCTTCTCATCCTATTTTTTATGTAATACTGAAGATGTTATTAGAGTGCAGTATATCTCCAAAAAATGTATTCAATGTCAAATTTCTCCAATACCAAAAAAGTTAAAGAAATATTTTTTATATAATATAGGTATGGTATTACTCCTTGAAATTATATTCCATCTTGAGCATATATAACTTTTTTTGCTATTAACAGAATTTCGTACAGGTTTATCCAACGAAAAGGCCCACCTCTATATTTTATTTATTTTTTCGAGTTACAAAAAAATATTTTAAATAAAAGTTGTAGTGAATCAAATTAACTCTCTGCAAAGAATATACAGGTGGTCTCATAAAAGCGGGACAAACCAAAGTTATATTTTTTTAAATGGAATACCCTACATTTTTTTACATTTTTAAAATCTATGTTTTTTGTGATTTCAAATATATAAATATATTATGTCTTATCTTTTTCTGTTTTTTACTTACTGCAAATTAGATACTACCAGCATTTGCATGGTTATTAGGTTCGTCATGGATGAAAAACAATTAATTTGATACGTATGCCTTACAAAATAATTTAATAAATTTAAAACGCAAACTACGTGGTTTTGTGTGTCATATTATTTGTGAAAACGTTTACTTTTCAGAGTGATACGATATATTCACTATTTATAAAAAATAACAAGAACCCTTCAATGGGTAACATTTTATTTGGTATAGTATTCATAATAATAGTTATAACAATAATTATTACACAGTTTTCTTTTTGAATTTATTAAATTAATTATTCTGTAAGGCATGAGTGTCAAATTAAGTGATTTACATCCATGGCTAACCTGATAACCTGGAAGATGCTGGTAGTATAAAATTTGTAATAAATAAAAACAGTACAAGATAATTTATATCTATGTACCTGAAATCACAAAAGAACACAGATTTCAAAAATGTAAAAGAATTTAGGGTGTTCCATTAAAAAAAAATTAAGTTTGGTTTGTACCGCTTTTATGGGACCACCTGTATATTCTTTGCAGGGATTCTAAAAGAGTAATTTTTTTCTAAGTCGAAAAATAAACAAAATGTAGGGGAGACGCCTTTTAGTTGGATAACCCTGTACATAAATCATTAATCTGAAATATACGTTTTTGTTACTTATTTCTTAGAAATAAAAAATTAATAATTCAGACGAATGTTTTTAAAAAAAGGATAATTATAGTATGCAATAAGTTTTGAAACCGTAATAATTTTTTTACCGTCTAAGATTTGTAGGTGGTTCATTTTAAAATCAACACTCGACTTTTTTTAAATTTCTTTATGCTTGTAAATTTTTTCACCATATTTAATAGAATTTTATATAAATCTTACCAGTCGGTTGTATAGACTCAATGAAGTTTTCAACAAATTCTAAGGACAAAACTGGTACGAGCAAAAAATGCAAAAAAATTGTTGGGAAATTCAAACAAAAAGGATAACAGAGAACTGTGCTTACTCAGTAAAAGTTTTATAAAGTAAATAAATTTGTTGAAAATTGACATAAAAAAACTACGTACGAAAAAGAAGCCAGCAATAAAACGCAATTATTTTGTTATATTTTTAAAAGCTCTTTTTGTTCAACTCTACAAAATTCATGCATATTATGATAACTGCATCCTATTTTTCTTACTACGCTTCTAATAAGCGATGAGGCGTATCATGAACCATTCTGTTAATCAACGAAACGGTCATTTATAAGCTAAACCTATGAAAAATGCATGACAAAGATCTGCGTTTGGAAAATATAACACTTGTGGCGTATCCCCCCCAAATGTTTTTATGGCTACTTTTTTGAAAATGAAAATGAGGAATTTGTCGCCTCCAACATCTTTATAATTTGAATTGTGAAGAAGGAATAATGAAACACATTTAAATTCAACAATATGGAGCAATTTACAGCTAAAGGCTCAATGACTCTGTTACGGGACACGTTCCCTGAAAAATTAACTGGCTAGAAACAGTGATCTAAATTGGCCTGATTTGATAGCATCTGATTATATTTTATGAAAGCCAATGCAACATTTTGAAGTTTACGAATTTATATTCAGTAAGAATGTTGTTATGAATCAAATCGTAACAACTAGATATATATCACATTTGATTTACTGATGGTTATGTAAAATAACTAAATAGTACACTGAAAAACCGACAAAAACGTTTCAAAAAATTTTTTTAAGGTACAACCACATGGGACCCTCATAGAATAATAGATTAGGCCCTTGGCCATCTAAAATGGCCAATTACAACATTTTTTGGGAGGTCCAACTTTTTTTTATTATGAAAAATGTCATAAATCTGTCAAAATTAATTTTTCGTACTTTTTCACACCCCTCACGATATCTCCGGAACCAGTTGAGATAATCAAGTTTTTTTTTTTTTAGTCGATAAAGGAAACGTGAGCGGAGGTGACTGAATTAATTTAGTCTTTATGGAAAACCTAGTTTTTTATAAAATTAGGTAATACTTTAACATTTATTTTTCTTGCAGTATTTTTTTTTCAGTAAGCGAAAAACTTTTTTTGTTTTAAGGAATTTTGCCACAGTATATAAATACGGAATAAAATTAACACATCAAGGAAGTTTTTTAAAAAAAACGCAATACTCTACGACTTATACGTTTCAAGTTATTGTTATTTGAAATTAAGTTTCTGCGGGCAGGATATTTCCCCCGGTTCTACTGTGCTTTAATCAGTGTGCTATGCGTGTTGTGGGTGCATACTATTAAGTATTATTTTTGACGTATCTTTAATATAAATTTTATTTTCATAAGCACTTAGGTTTTACTTATCATTATTTACATTGCACATTATTTAAAATCCATTATATTTATATATTACAACCTAAAATTAAATTTAAAAAAATACGAAATAATTATTTATTTTAAAACATAAATTTAAAACTTGTTATAAAAATATTTTAAAAATCGTCAACGTCGGAATCTAAAAATATCTAGACAGTTCCTTGGTTGCAGCAGTTTGCATATTTGCACTCACTGCAGCATTTCAAACCTTGAGCAAAACAGGTACATCTGTTGTTACAGACCCTGTCGGAACATCTTATTGACAAACTTTGCCTTACAATATCGGGCACAGATTTTTGACTAGAAAAAGTTGCCTTCCAAACATTTTCCTCAAATGTCCAACCGTATCGAGTTGGGGTCCCGGGTTCGATTCCCGGTCGAGGAACTGGGATTTTTTCTGTGAGAGAGATTAATCGTAGTATACTCGGACATTGGGTGTGTGTCCATTGTCTCTAAATGTGTAGCCCTCTCCCACACAAGGTCATTCCAGACCTTCAGGGATAAAGAGGGTTGTAATTTCATGTGGTGTTATTATTATTATATTATTATACCTAAAAAGAAAATAATTACATGTAGGTGTTTTGTTTCTTTTTTAATAGGTATGGGCGATCTAGAAAAATAATTATTACCTTTTTAAATGTTGTCTAAAAGCATGGTCAGTAGGAGGCAGCTCAGAAGCTGACCGATTTGTACTTGTTGTTAAGTCCCATCGCAGTTCATTTAGGGATTTTATATTTTCGTTTTTATTCTTATATAAATAAAGCGTATATTTTACCCCCTAATTCCATCGCTTTATCCTCTGACAGAAAAGGAAGGTTTTCTAAACCTTTTAAATTATTTAAATTTTTATATAAAGCATAGAATGCCGTTTTCTTCCCTATTTTATACATGGCATTAGTTGTGTCACAACCAGTTAGGCAATGAATCGTTAATACTTTTTTGCAAATTTCCTGCCCTAAATTTGCCACAATATTGTTAATTGACAAAAAATGTATATTCTTACTATGTCCTAATTGTATAAATATATTCCTTTGGGACATATCTGGTGTTTCACAGTAATAATGTAAAAGCAAAATCAGGACATCAGTATCAACAGATTTTACCAGAATTGTATTACCTGATTTTAATTCTTATAACATAAAATAAACATTCCATTGTTAAGCATTAAATAATATGTAAAAATTCAATAAAAATAATACTCATTCGCATTCACATTACACAAAGAAAAGTTTGTTTCTAACTGACAGTATATGTATAATATAACCCAAGCAACATTTTACCAACTACCGACTACTTTTTCACTAATTCCAACGTCAGAATTATTATAAATAGTAGTCGTGTAATAACTTACATTTTGTATTTGTAATACGACGTCGAACCAAATATTGCGCCGACCTCGCAAACCTACTGCTTAAGTCTGGACGATTTACCAACGTTGATTTGCCGTTGGAAAACGACTTAATAAGGTTTGATATGTTTTCAAGTCATTATCCAACGTTGATGAGACGTTGACAACTGACTAAAATAGGTATGGTTATATTTTGATAACTTACCAACGCTGGTTAGACGTTGACAACTGACTAAAATAGGTATGGTTAAATTTTGAGTAACCTACCAACGTTGGGGTAGACGTTGGTGACTAACTGAATAGGTCAAGTTTGTTATGGAACACTTGCCAACGTTGGTTAGACGTTGGTTAGTGGCTTAATAGGTTTGGTCCTTTTTTAGTTATTAACCAACGTTGGTTAGACGTTAATGACTAACTTAAGTAGCTCCGATTAATTTTTCGGTAATACACCTACTTCTGTATAACGTTGGTAACCAACTTGATAGGTAGCTACATTCATCTCAAATAACATTTTACCGACTACCGACTACTTTTTTACTAATTATAAGGTCAGAATTATTACAAATATTAGTCAAGTAGAGTCTTAAATTTTATAGTTATGATACAACGTCGGAGCAACGTAGCTTGAACCTCGCAAACCTACTATTTACATCTAGCATATTTATCAACATTGGTTTGATGTCAGAAATCTACTTAATACGTTGAGTGTGTCTTTAGATTATTATCCAACGTTGATTAGACGTTGGTAACTGATTAATTAGATTTAGGTAATTTTTTGGGTAACATTCCAACGTTGGTTAGACGTTGCTGACTGACGTAGTCGTCTAGCAACGTCGGTTGGACGTTGGTGTTAGGCTTTTGGTCCTTGGTCTAACATAACCTCAAAATCAATGTCAATAATTCAGGTATTGATAGATATTTAGTAAAGATTTATACACCAACTGCAGGAGACGGTCGATATTATCGAGATTGTTTGGAATGAACGTTAGTGTTAGTGCAGATTTCTGCACCAAAGCGTAGTAAAAGTTGGTGCAGGTAAAATTATTTAACCGTGAAGTCGCTAATAGTAAAAAGAGTTGCACTTATTCCACCTTCGCCATATTTTCTGGTTCCACAGAAGGAAATAATAGGCGGCCATATTGATTATGTGTACAATTATTTTAAATAGACAAAATTTGCCTCTTTTTTTCAAATAAAGTAAGCAAAAAAGTTTTTATTTACTGGTAAAATTAATTAAACAATATTTCAATTGCGCTTTCTTTGGAAACGGAAAATATTTTTTGAAAGTAAAAAAAATAAAAATAGTACTTTCGTTCTTAAAATAAACATTATTCTTATGGGTTCACTATATTTTTCGACCTACTTTATATATATGTATCAATAAAATTTCTTTCGTTTCAGTTTTTACCCCACCAGATTTATTAAAATTTTATTCGAAGTATTTTGTATATAATACGTACTCAATGATAAACACGCCTTATCCATTTTATATAAATAGATAGATACGACAAATAGAATAATATACAAAATTGCTTAGTTTCACTACCTACACCCGACTTTTGTAGGTCAGATTGAGGGCAAATTTTAAATAAGGTTGGTAATAGGCTGACAACCAACTTAAGCCGACGTAAAATTTGGTGAACATTTGGTCGGTAATCACAACGACTAAAGTCGGTCCTCTACGTCGAATCGACCCATATTTTATTGACCAGATTAGTACAAATATGGGTCATCCCGACGTTTTGTGTACGTCGCACACCGACTTTTAGTTGCGAACAGCAACGTCGGTTCGTCGTCAGAATGTTGCTTGGGAAGATTACTTGTATTCAATAGTCTACACTATACACACTTGAGTGGCGCCGAAGTGAGGCGCATCTAGGATCGAAAAACTCGTAACTTTAAAAAACAAAATCTCGAAAACTATAAGTCGTAGAGAACTGACTTTTTTTTAAAAACTTCCTTGAAGTGTTAGCTTTATTTCATACACATATGGTATGACAAAATTCCTTAAAATAAAAAAGTTTTGCGCTTACCGAAAAAAAATGCAGCAAGGAAGGTAAACGTTCCAGTTTTACCTGGATTTACAAAAAAAATTAAAATTTCCATAAAAACGAAATTAAAGCAGTGACCTTCGCCCACATTTCCTTTATCAACTAAAAAAAAAATACATATAATTATCTCGATTGGTTCCGGAGATATCATGAGGGATGTGTGAAAAAGTAAGAAAAATTAATTTTGACAGATTTATGACATTCTTCGTAATAAAAAAAGTTTGACCTTCAAAAAAATGTTGTAATTTGCCATTACAGATGGCCAAGGACCTAGGCTATCATGCTGTGAAGGTCCCAAGTGGTTGTACCTTAAAAAAATTTTTTCAAGAAGGAAGCTACTTTTTCCCCGTTTTACGGTGCACTAAAACTAAATATCCATGTTTGCCAGTTCACAGTACAGTGATATACCAGTTAGAACATTGGATACTTTATTAATAATGTATAAGTTCTGAATTCTAAACTATTTAGATTTTTTCACTGAACATGATCGTAATAAATATCCTTAAGTTAACGAACTGTGATAGAAAAGAGAGCTATAAAATATTAAAATAAACACCCTTCTAACAACTATAGATCGGTTACTGTCTTATATTATTGTCTTTACTAAATACCCCATATAAAACCCTATTATAATGTTATTTTTCTTGGGAATTAATCGTATCAAAGAAAAAAATTATAGATTAGAAATTGGAAACAATTTGATAATTTTTTATTCAGAAAGTTTTTATCTAATTACCCATATAACAATTATCTAACCACTTTTTGTAATATATATATATATATATTTTTTTGAGAAATTGTGGTAAATTGAAAACAGTTATTAGCACACTTGAAGAATAGACTCAAACAAATTTAAAATTGAAACCAAAATTAAAACTCTACCCAGGTGTAGAAACTATCAACCATTAAGTCACAAGATGTAATTTCACAACTAATTAAAGTAAATTAATTTATTATAATCAAGAGGTCCAGAGTAAAATCTAACTTCTCATCTTCTGTGGCTTTCCATCTTGGTTTTCACATAACAAACATCTGGTTTACTCAGGGAAAAAATCGAAAATAGGTAAAACGTAACACAGCAAATTCTTTTCCAAAACGTCGGCTCACAAAGTACATAAAATAATTACCTTAGATATCCCATAATCTAATAATTTTTCTATTTCTCTTAAATTGCCATACTGAGTAAAAAAATCGGAGGGTAAGAAAATTGACGATTTCTGCATTTTATTAAAAATAATGACGTACTGATCCCAAAATTAATACAGTGTAATAATAATATAATAGTCAGCTCTCCTGTTACAAAGTTTTTAAAATCAGATACCCCCTTCTTGATTTTAACGTTTAACGTTTGACACAGACAACAAAAAAGAGAAGAAAAATTGTTTATGTGGAGCCTCTGAACGTTCAGAAAAGTCATAAAAATTAGTGGTATGATTTTGAAATTGTTTACATAATTTGAACTTGTGAGGAATAAACGTTTCTTCAGTTTTTCTTTTACTCAACTGAATATATTTCCACCATTATCAACAGAGTAAATAAGGTTACGGTGTTATTTACTAATTTACTTAAGCAACTTGACTTTTCTTTCCATCTAGTTATGGCATTCAGAAATGAAGTGATAGCTAGGTGGAATTGCTTCTGATTTATAAAAGCGATGGTCGCTCGTGCATGATGTTCTGGAAGAGTAGTTTCCATATATTTGGTAGCTAATATACCATTGCACGACTGACATTGTTCAAGAGCTTGTTGATTTATATAGCTTTTGCCTAACGTCTTGACCAAAATCTTCACACAGTCGTCAGATTATTCGATTACCAATATCTGTGATAAAACTTCTTAGATATGATTGCAAGAATGGTCTATATTTTGCAACTTTCTACAAAATGTATCTTGGTGAGATCAGTTCTGAACTACCCAATTGCAGAAGTTGATTGGTACTTAAATAGATACACTACTCCCTAAAAAGATTACCTTTTCACATGAAGCAAAGCTACTCTAATAGAATATTGAATGAAGTATGGACCAGTTATTCTAACAGTATCCACATTCCATAGAAGAACAAAGTATCAACAAAAAATAATATACTGAAGAATGAAAGCGCTGAAAAAACAGAGATTGGCACAGTACAGGAACAATCATAGTACAAGTGAACACAAAGCAAGCAAAATACGTTGTTAAATGTAAATAGGTGGTGTTATATTTTGTGTTGTGATTGTTGTGATCTTTTAAGTGAAATAATTACATATCTATAATGATCAATTCCTCAAACTCATCATATTACTAGTGTAAAAATACTTCAATGAGAATACCAGAAAAAAAACTTTTATCCAAGTTCCAAAAAACGAAAAACGTAGGAAATTATGGTTAGTTAGATGATTAGACGGGATCCAAAGAAGTTTTCGAAAAAACGTTGTGTTTTGTATACGAGGATCATTTCGATGTGAGTAATTAAAAAAAATAATATAAAAAAAATATGTCGATAAAAAATAATATATTATGTAAAATGCATAGTAGGGTAACAAGAGGGATTCTGGGTTTCGAACGATTTTTCAAATTTTATGGTTAAAGATGATTACACGTGATCCAAAGAAGTTTTCGAAAAAAAAGTTTCGTTTTTATATGCGAGGATCATTTCGATGGGAGTAATTAAAAAAATAATATAAAAAATGAATATGCATAGGCAATAAGAAATAACATATTATGTAAAAGGCATAGTAGTAACACGAGAAACTCTGGATTTCGAATCATTTTTCAGATTTTTTTATGTTATTTTAGGACCCTAAACAAGATATTTTTTTATCGTGGAATTTTCTGTGAACTTACTAGGTGTTACGGAAAATCATCGGACACAAAGTTGTCAATTATCCCTTTTGGGTGAGACTCATTTTTAGCTAATACTAAATTTTAAATGGATTTCAATCGCAAATTCAAAGAGTTTTTACTTAAAAACGATAAAGGGACGTCCAAAAATACTTTTTCTAAAAAGTACTTTTATACAGGGTATATTTGAAATTCCCACACATATCTAACAAAGCTGCCTACATCTAATTTTTTTATATAAAAAAATACATTTATATGGATTTAGGGATACTAATTCCTAGGTAACTGGGCGAGTACGGACTGCAAGTCATTTAATTTTTATACTGGCCCAAACAGAATACCTCGTGCCGGCGCGACTCCCGTGAGGCGCCGGAGGCCACGGGAGGACTGACCGGCATCGGGAAACCGAAAAAAAATAATAATAATAATAATAATAATACATTTATTCATCAAATTAATCATACAATTATGACATAGGATAGGATAAGTCAACAATATTGGCAGACATATTCTCTAATTTTATAGCGTAAGAAATATTAAATATCTTAAATTAAATTAAATTTATAGTAGCCATATACATATAAGATTGAAGCGCGGCGATCTGCAACTCCTACCTGGCGATTTGCGTAGTAACTTCAAATAAGTGTCCTTCTCAAATTATTGAAACCTAGAAACAGATGAAAGGTCAACTCCCTGAAGATGCGATGTAGAATCGTAAGCGAAACGTCAAGAAGAAGACGAGATTTCCTGGATGGTGACGTCGCGCTAATACGAAAGCATTTTCAGACACTCCTCTAGCATCTGATATTCAACTTAGGCATTTTCTAGGTAGAAATTATTAAAACAGATTTGATAATTGCTAATGTTTAATAAGAGTACATTTGAATATGTGAATTAATTTTAAAAATCCGGCGAGTGCAAGGGGCCTATTCACTCTTGGATTGAATCGAGATATCCCACTATACTGAAACTTGGATTTTTTAAATTAATATGATGATATATGTAATTAGTAAGCCTGGCCAAGGTCATTAATCCTACAGAGACGTACTGGTTATGCATCATATCATTATACTTGAATAAGTACAATAATAAAAACAAAAATATTTTATATATTGTGATGTATGTTTTTGTACTACTTCGTTCGCTTTAAATTCTTTTTTTATGTATTTCCTTATATTTTGTAAGCTTAGTGCTGCACATTATTATTAAACTGTTAAATGACGTTCACACATGTACATTGTATATCTAAGTGATAACTAATAATAAATAAATTAATAAATAAAATAAATGGAAATAAATTTTATTAATACTGGTACACTTTATAAAAATATGTACAAAACTCACCTTCTTAAGCAGATATTTTGAAGTAGCTTGGTTGTCGTTATCATAAACTGGAGCACTTCTATAATAACTGTGTAGAATCAGATAAGTTTCTACAATTGTCTCAGTAAGCGATGTTCGCTGTGGTAAAAAAATATGTTTGTATTTTGAAAAAGACCGTTCGACATCTACGGAAGTAATACAGGCATAAGTAAAACACTCTGTGAACTCACTTAACACAGCTGTAGATGCACCATCACAAATTTGTCTTAATTTGGTAAAATCAGGATCTTTTCGTAATACACTCTCGAATTTTTCAATAACGGGCTTATTTTTTTGCGTCATTTATAATCTGTGGCTGTGTATTTACGTCGTCCACTATTTGCAGCGATTCCACTAACGACAACGAAGTATTTTGCAATTTTTTTATTGCGTCGTGTAGTCCTCTATAAATTGTTATAAATAGTTTTTTAAATCTGTTTCAAGGGAAACGTCTTGAAAGCTTGTCTGGCTTTCCTTAATAGCTGCAGCCTCATTAGGGTTGAACTGTAGTATCACAGCTTTTGTTTGTTGAAAATATTCAGCATAATAAAAAGCTGCCTTCAACCACGTTCCCCAACGTGTAAGAATCGGCTCTAGTGGTTCCGGAATACCAGGACACAGTGTGTGAAATGCTCGAATCCATTTAGGAGATTTGAGAAATACTTTTTTGTATTTGCCATTAATGCATCTACCTCTGGAAAACATTTTCGAATCGTTTCTGCTATAAGATGGAACGCACGCACTTTACACGTAACATGTAAACACCTACAATCGTCTCTTTGAAGAAAACGGCCCACCAAACGCATTGTCCCAGCACCGTCGGTCACAAACATCAACACTTGACTTCTTGACAGTTCAAATTTTTCGAAAGTCTCCAACACAACCCGCGTAATTGTTTCGCCAGTAGACGCAGTTAGTCTTTTGCTAGCTAGTAAAAGTGGAAATGTTGGTTTACCAGGGTCGAGTACACGTACTATAACATTTAAAATAGAAATTTTTTTACAATCTGTCGTCTCGTCAACACATAACCACAGCCGTGTATTTTTTAATGCACATTTAATCCTATTTACAATGTCTTCACGAACACTTGGTACATATCTACGTAACGATGAACGACTTGGTAAATTCACCTGGGGATTGTATTTATTCCAGAACTTCCCAAATGCTGGTATATCCAATATGCGCAGGGGAACATCACAGGCAATCAGCATTAACAGTAAATCAAACATAAACTGAGGTTCCAAAGAAGACACGCCATTTTTTTATTACTATTGACATGAATTTTGCAGCCGTATTTATTCCAGCACATTGATCACAAACTTTACAAATTATTTTACATCCATCACAGAATAAATCGGGAAATTCACCGATAAATTTATCCACTTTATCAGCGTACGGTCGTTTTCTACTCTTTACGCTCAACATTATTTATTATTTATTAGTACTCTATGCATCGACCGACAAATAACAACTGAAGTGTGTCGTGTCATCGTCATCGTAGACAAGCACGCGATGGCATTGGTTTTGCGCCCGACCTTGAATCTACCATCGCTTGGCCAGGCTTAGTAATTAATATATATGTAAGTGGCAGTCATTTTAAATAAACAAGCCACAGAAATTAGACAACTCCCGAATCCAAAGCCGAAGCTGCATGGACGAGGGTTATACTTATGAAAAAAAGCAGATACACAACCTTTCCTACCAACATTGCCAGGGATGGCTGGCTTCGAACCCGCAGGACGCTGGTGAGATTATTTGGTCACACCGAGCCTTCATAAAAAAATTTCGAAAATTCAGAAAATTTGAGTAGCTTACTCAGATTTTCTAAGAATCGAATAATCAAATAGAAAATAATATGGGAAATGATCATTTCATACCTTGATTGAATTGAATTTAATTAAGAGGTAATATTTCTATAAGAACACATCATTCCTTAACGATTGAAATACAAGTTATAAAAAACATTAATTAATGAAAATGTCATTTTGGAGAATTTCATCTCATAATATTTTATTTATTTCTGTTCCAAGAATCGGAAACTTAAGATCACGGATTCATCATTTAATATTCATTGCTCAAAGACCTTAGATGCTGGTATTTAAATTGAGAATTTGTATTATGTATTTTGTAATAAAATAAAAACGCGATTGGTATTCTTTGTTATATGTATATGAGAAAAGTGGTAATTATGGCCTTTGTTAACCGTAGAGGAATATCGATATAGTCATAAAGTTATTAAGAGAAGATAGAGTTATTGTTGTCGGTTGAGCATTGTTGTTATTACGCTGTGAAACCGAAGTGTTGCCCCGTCCTCCCCTACACCAAGGCAGGCACGATGAATGCTAATAGTTTACAGGATGAAACACTAAAAGGAATTAAACATGAATATATATATATATATATATATATATATATATATATATATATATATATATATATATATATATATATATATATATATATATATATATATATATATATATATATATATATATATATATATATATATATATATATATATATATATATATATATATATACATATATATATATAAACATATATATATATATACATATATATATATATATATATATATATATATATATATATATATATATATATATATGCGTATGTATCACATTTAAAATTAACGATGTAACGATTTAAACAATTTTTTTTGTTTTAATTATTTTTAGTTCGTGCAATGAATAATGAAAACTAAATTAGAAATGGATTCATACTTTATAAAACGACGTAGCAGCCAAATTTAATATATCTATATTGAGTATTCTTGAATCCATTTAATTATTTATTCAATTATCTATTTTCCTGTCCGCCCATTCGTCTATTCGTCACTCTGGTTTATCGCCAACTCATTAATAATTAATAGAAAATGAACTAAAGTCCGTGAGGTGGGTTGGAATCTTTGATGTGAAGCTACGACTGACATGATTTTCCTCAAAACGCCAAATGCAATTTGAGTCCATAGTGACTCCTTGGAATTTAGTATCAGACTGAATTAGTGAGGTGCCATTAATTTTAACTAACATGCTTTTGTCAGCGTTATGTCTCCTACTAGTTAACATTACAGTGCGAGTCTTAGAGCCATTTAACGCCAATCCATTAAATTCATGTCATTTATGGAATTCTGATTTTATAAGAAAATAAACTTAGAACGTCTGAGGTATCATCTGTAAATAGAGTTAGATGTTGGTGACTGACATGAGAATCTATGTCATATACGAAAATAATGAAAAGTAGAGGCCCTAGGACACTACCTTGAGGTACTCCTGTGTTAATATTTAATTTAGACGACTCCGCTTGTCTATAGTTCACGTTTCTTGAGACATACTGTACTCGGTTTGATAAATACCAGTTTAACCAATTATTGAGATTTACATGTAATTAAATGAATTATGATTATCTTGTAGTGGATACTTTAACTGAAATTGATTGATAATATCTTGATACATTAGAATTCGTTAGCTGATCTGGTATTTCGTTTTAGTGTTTAGAAACGTTTTAGACTGAGTAAAGAAACAAAATTTTCAGAACACGGGCAACAGCTGGCCATTATTTTTATATTGCTATTATCTGAATAAATGTTGTCTTCAGCAATATATCACCCGTATAGTTGTCTTGTGATGATGACTTAATCAGTCTTAATTTTAAAAACGTTCATTATTTTCAAGATTATTGCAATTACTTAATTTTTTTGTGTTGAGGATCATGCTTGTGTTATCTCAGTTCATCGAACACCAATAACGAGTTTCCCTTTAAAAGTTTGGGGAAGCCAGTTATACTACTATCGCGACAGTAATGATGTTAGAATTCCTCAGTGCAGTGTTTCTCTTTCAGTAAATAACTATAGCACATTTATAAAAAAAGTTTCAACAATTTTTCAAAAATATGTATCTTCCTTTGTCTCGCAAGCAAATATATCATAAAGACGAACAAATATTTGAAGAATTATAAACGTTTTTAATAATGCTTTGTTCCTTTGATTTTTTCATAAACATTTCTAATGAATTTAAGATTCGAGTAAAATAAATGTGTCAACATTTTGGCTTCCTAAAAGCATTAACCTCCCTCATTAAGAAGTTCTGCATGAAAGTTTTTGGGTTCTCCCTGTAGTAACCGCTAATAACGTACCGGCCCTAAATTGCGAGTCAAGATCATTAGTTCTGTCATCCGGCGCACGTACCGCGGTTCCACGGCCATCTTGACTGCCCCTAGCAGTTCGCAATCCACGGCTCAATCATCCTCGCGGTCTTATTTCGTCGTGATTGTGTTTTATTATATTGTCGGTTCGGGAATAAGACATTCTGTGTTCAGATTGGTCTAGCGGCATGGGTGGTCGACTCTACGTCTCTCTCCTTACTCACCACGGCCCAACTCAGAGCACCAACTTCAGTTTGACTTGAGCCTCTCTACATCTTACTCGACGCGATTTCTATCTCTTCGCCTGGCTTGTGATGGCAACCTCTACTTTATTTACCATCGACAAGAATTACAAACCAATACTTTCTGTGATTTTCCACGTGCAATTGAAGTGGGCATGGTGCAATTGACAAAAAGCATATTTCTGTCCTTAAAGTGTGCCTCAAGCTTGTTTACACCGTATAAATCCGCACGTGGTTTAGAGCTTACTTTCAAAACAAAAGCGTGGAAAAGTGCAACTTAGTTACTTAGTTTGTATTGTGATATATTTGTTACAAGGTGCTTGGTTCTAGTCATTCAATAGTACAAAAATAAGTGTAAATTAAGTTATTGTTTTTATTTCGTGAAGCAGTTTATTTAAAGAAAGGATTTTTTGCTACGTTAATGTTGAAAACCTGTGAAGATATCATTTTGACGCGAAGACTTCAATGAGCAGTAAGACAGAAAACTCTTGGATATATTAAATACATGGAACTAATGTGAGTATACAATTCGTGCTATTAATTCAAGTTTGTTTGTATTTTAACAGGTTAACACAATTATATAACATACTAAAATCGTTTGTACATATCAGAAAAAACGTAACTGACACATTATTTTTAATTAGTATGTACAGTAAAGAACTTCGTAGGAAGCATTTTTAAATATCTCAAATTTTATTTAAAATATTTGAAAATTATCGACAGTTCGTTGAATTAACACACGACAATATACAATTTGTCCGGAAAAGAGACAGAGACATACAGTTAATAGTGAAATAGGGTTTTCCCCATTTTTTTCCATTTGAAAATAAAATTAACGATGCCTGTCTCTTCTTTATTTTTTTTCCTTTTCACTTAAATTGAAAAAAACATTAAATTAAAGTTTCGTGATATCACTAAGTGTAAATTTAAATAAAGCGCAAAATGCCAAATGTAGTTATTTTTAGGATATTTCATAAGGTTTGTTCATTAATGTTGATTCTAGCAAATTTCAGCTAAGAAAAGAGATAGACGGAGATAGCTTTAACATAAGTTGAAAAGAAACAAATTTGTTTAAATCTGCTAGAATCAACTCTGCTGAACACACCACAATCTGCAGTTATATGGGTATTGTGCCAGATTTGACATTAGACCGTAACCTCATTTTTCGTTTATTTATTATTGTAAAAATATAGCAGATAAACTATCTAAAGTACTTTCTATATATTTTATTTTCATATTCTTGTGCTTTTAGAATCTTTTTAAAACATATACAAAACAAAAATGCTAAAACAGGAATCACAACAAAATAATAGAAGTTGCCAGTGTTCCAAACAAATGTTTTCAAAATATAAGCATTTCCACTTTCATCATGAAAATACCCCATCTGAACTACTTCATGTCTATGATGGACAGTGGCGCATTCTTCCACCAGATGACTCGGGATCACATATGTGCCTCACTAAGTCGATAATGTATAGTGGATGAGCGGACCTGCTCAGGTCACCATCTTTGGAAATGGATGTAAAACTGTTAGAGTTCCTTGTATTAAGCACGATAAAGATCCCAACCCCTCAATAAAGTTGAGATTTGGCAAAATGTCCAGATTATGGGTGTCATTGTTTAGATAAGTATAAATGATTGGCTTTGATAGCGAAAGTGGGCCAACGATAAATAAGATTAAAAAAACAGCATAAGTACACAATTTGATGAAAAATTATTTCTCCGGTAGGACATATCAAAGGAGCTACAATCAGATAGTAGTTTTGTGCAGCTGCATACATTACCCTACTCTCTTCCAGATTACGTGCAGTTTTTGAACAAATCGCAGTTATTCTAACATTTTTTCGTGTTTCTCCTAGTATTGTGTTGTCCTTGCCGTGATGTGAATTATTAAAGTGCTCCGTGGCTTTAATGTGAGACGCTTCTTATGTAGTCTAATACTAACTCTGGCTATAGTCGGGCGGCGGATTACAATTTGCTTCTTAAAGAAACAAAGCCATAAATAATTTTATTTGTTTCAATCCGACATTAAAATTCAACAAAGTAATTGTAAATAAAAGTCGCTCTCAATTCTGCTTAAATGCTCTATTTGTCATGTAATTGCAACTTATGCTGTTTCTAAATAATAAAGCTTACACAAAATAATTAAATAACAAACCCAGACTATAATTAAAAACTCAAATGATTCTATGTGACTTAAATTTTATTGTTGAAGATAAACGACCGTAATAGATACTTACTGCTTTTATTGTCGGACCCAATTTTTTGTGATTTCGTCTACATTTTTTATCAAGTGTACTATAATATCAACCAAGCGGTCCTTTCAGATACGAGAAGCTTTACCTGCAACCTCGATTCCTGTTTGGTTTTATTATACGGTCGTTATTTGTGGAAGAACATCTAATTTTTAACACAGAAATAAAATACGATAATGTTTTAATGTTATTTAGAAGCATCAGTCTAGGACAGGTGGATACATTTTTGGTTAATTAGAGCCCGGAAACGAGTTTTACTCCATTTAATTAGACCGTTTCAAAGATATTTTAGATAGCCACTTCGGACTCTAAAGTGGCGGAGCAAATATTTTTTTATCTAAATGCTTAAAAATATTTAGCTCTTGTTTATTTCGCTGTAATTTGTTAATGAAGAGTTAAACTGGTTTTCTCCATATAATAATTACCAAGACTTAATATCTGCTGCATGCCATATATTTAAATTATTGTAATTAAAGATAATTGCGTATTTTCACTGCTTCATATACATAATATTAACTAAATTATTACGTTTACAGATTCGTCTTTTAATTGAGCATACCTTTTAAGACGTCACGCATATTAGCTATTTATTTAATGGCACGTACTTGATCAAACAAACATAACTAACGCTTACATACCTGTCTACAAAAGAAAGACCTTTAAAGAGAATAAACAGGAAATCAGTTTTAAGTTCTTAATCGGATCAATTGCACTACTTGGATCGACAAGTTTGGAATTAAAGAGAGCATTATAGAAAATAATGTTTGGTTTCTTCTGTTTTGGATAAAACGTTTAATACCTGTCTGACAAATAAGTTGATTTATGTGCAGATGATGAGTGAAATAACTTTGAGGAGGGAGTAAACTAGGAATTGCTTTGTGTGATCTCTCTAAAGCTTTCGACTGCGTTCCTCACGATTTGCTACTAAAAAAATGTTGTTATGGTATAATAGGTTTGCTTCTATTTCTTTTTTACAGCTTATCTAAGAAATTAGAAGCAATATGTCAGTGCCAATAATTTAAATTCAGATTTTAGCGATGTTAAATACGACGTGCCTCAAGGATCTGTATTGGGGCCAATTCTATTTATATTGCTTATCAACCATATATACTATTTTATTTAACCTTATAAATATGTCATTTTTGCACATGACACAGCTTTAATTGCTTTCAAAAGATATTGATCAAATCGTATTGAGAGTTTAAATCAAATCTAAATAATTGCCGACAAATGGTTTATTACAAATAAACTTAAATTTAACGGTGATAAATCACAGAAGCTTATTCTATCTTCAAATTATAGCATCACTAAGGGAAAAAGCGTTAAGTTGCTGGGCGCTGTATTAGATGACAATCTGAATTGGTGCGGTCATGTTGACTATTTAGGAAAATCACTTGCCAGTATAATTTACTTGTTACGCCAGTTGAAGTTGATATTGGGTATCACTACTTTCTGCATATTTTGCAATGTTGTTGCAGTAACTTTATAGGATAATTCAAATCATGCCCTGAAATTTGTTCGACTTCAAACGAGAGCTATTAGAGTAATTGGTGGAATTAATAATAATTGTGAACACCGTTAACAACTATTTTTAAAATTTGGTATAAAGTCTTTTGTATTAGTTTAATTGTTTGTAGTTGTGCTTTGTGTATTTGTATTTATATACGCCAACTGTACAATCATTTAAATTTTATTAACTCTAAGATAATTTTGTGCTCTGACATTTGTAGCAAAATGTACAAATCTGCTATATCACAATTTTCCACACTTTCAGCTTTCGTAATCTATATTTTAATCAACAGTAAAAGCACAAGAGCTTTTTTTTTATCGGATAAATTTCTCTTTGTAACGAAATAATTTTGCCAGTCAGTAATTTTATAAGAAAAACTGACATGAAAAAATCGCGAGACCGCAGGTCGAGCGATTTTGTCAAATGTCAGTTTTTCGAGCAAAATTACTGATTGGCAAAATTTTGAGTTAAAAAGAAATTTATCCATAAAAGAAAAGCTCGAGTGTTTTTTGGCAAGATAAATTAACGACAGAATATGTGAACGAACAACAACAATAATTATCTTTATTTACACAATTATTTAAAGGAACAGTTATTAAAAATACAGTTGTAATAAATTGTTATATATTTTTATCGGTGATAAAAGACGATGCACCTTCTTTATCGCTGTCAAAGTGACAAAAATGTGCTGTCAGATAGATTTTTCATATAGGAGTTAATTTATCGTTTTGAATTAATTGGTGAACCTGATGTAACCGATATTTTTATTGATATAAGGAGTATAGTCAAATAAAATGGAAAACTTTATTAACCTCTGTCAACATTTCGATCACGTAATTTGGTCATACTAAGGACACTAAAATTTATAATTGACATTCTAGGTTATTTTGATCACTCTAACAAGTATAATAAGATGTTTTTGGATGATTCATTCACTATTTGTAATTTTTATTTAAACTATGCTTCTCACAAGTCTTGTACTCTGTACTATTTACAACAAATGTATGAAGATGAAAAGTTCTCACTAATCAAGTCATGTCCCGGCTTTTCTAAATTTTTGGGTATATTGTTTACCATCTTATTTATTTTCTTCCATACTTCTCTTTGGTTCAAATAATTTTTTGGGATAATTTTAGGCGCAATTCTAAAACACATATTCTATTGATTGTTTCAGTTCTTAGAAATATCAATTAGAAAAATACTTTAGTCTGAGAAATCTAAAAAATGTTGGTAGAATTACTAATTAACTTTAGCTTCCATGCTAGACTATTCAGAAGAGATGTGATATGAAGAAATTAAAATGTGTGTATGTAACGTTCAAAAATTCTTTTCAACAACGTAAATTCTGTATAATTACTTTTGTCATTGATCGATAATGAAAATTTTTCATTACATTGAGAAAGTAACAATTTAGATGAATTTCGTGACTGAAAATAAAAAAATAGGCGAGAATAATGTGCCAGGTCTAAATGATGATGAAGTTACTAAATCCGGTTTTCTCATGAAGGTATAATAAAGTCGTTTATCATAGTAAGCTCTAAAACCTGCCCTCCGATACCCGATCTAGCTTATAAGGTTTTATTTAAATTTATAATTATTTTATTCTTAATCTTAGATCTAACCAGCAGTGTCTATCTAATAAATATCTCTACTTCTAAACCAGACGCTGCTGGTAAATTAAATATTTTATTAGACAAGCAACAAATAAAAACGTCTACGTGTCTATTTCCTCATAAATTTTACTTAACGCTGCATTTAATTTAACTATTACGAAACCTCAATCCCCAAAACTGAATGGAGAAGAATTAATGGTATGCAATAAGTGGAAATTGACATAAAATTAATACTTAATATATTTTTATGGTAATGAATAAATTGAAAGTGCGATATAGTGTACAGTCAGTGAGTGGGAAAAACGGATTTAAAATTTAACAATGGAAATAGTTTATCTAACATAAACTATTGTTTAACAAACGTCGCAGAATGTCACTGTGCGAACTTTAAAGAAATAAAAAAGAAGAGTATGAAATCAAATATGAACATAATAAAAGACTATAATTAAGCAGTGATAAAAAAAGGTCTGACAAAGTGTGCAGCAAATCATACAATCTTCTCCGTTATTATTCTTTAGGGGGAATAACTCGGAAATATTTGTGGTATCTATCCTAAGGTAATAGTAATTGACGCTTATATCAAAACTATGAACACTTTTTGAGAGAAAATTATAGTAATAAATTTTACAAAATTAATAAAAATAAAAAAACTTTTTTGCTTTTCAAGGTTTGAAAAATATTTTAATAAAACTCTACACGTATTTCGGCTTTTTTAGGCCTTTCTCAAGAGTACAGATGAGAAAGGCCTAAATAGCCAAAACACGTTTTAATAAAATATTTTTGGAACATTTAGAAGCAAAAAGTTTCTTCATTTTTAATAATTTTAAAAATATTCCACAAGCATCCAACCTCAGAATCAGTTAAGAATATTTTACAAAATGTTAAGAGAAACGATAAACGATAAGTTTTTGGACAACGAATGGGAAGATTTTAGCTAGCCTTACTTTTAAAAAGGTGGCTTATTTTAAGTTATAATGAATAAACTTGTTATTCTACAAGAATTGTATTATCTTCAACTCACCAGTTCCTTATGCAAAAGTTTCCCCATAGTAGACAAACATAATACAAGATTCTGCTGTTCAAGATATTTACAGATCATCAATAACTTTTTTGAACATATAACGACAAATAAGTGGAACAAAATACATACCACATCATATAGATATAACATTACGGATATCTAAATTAGCAAAAAATAACTTGATTTTGTAATCAATGCCACTTTACCCCATAGCAACTGCTATTATACCATAGTTCTCACTTACTTATTTGGAATATTGTTGGATAATTGGTGATTGGTCTCTTTTATTGGCATTTTTACGGAGATTGCTCAGCAGATATCTAATCGATGATCCCACAACGAGCGACCTATACCGAACCATGAATCTCTACAGTTATCGATCTTAATCCATACAACTGAACTTGATAATGGTAAGGGAAGCTGACGCCTGACAAGTCGGCCGCAGACTGTGGGTTGTACTCAGTTGTTTCCTCAGCCATGTATTTCTCTTGCTCCCTCGTCGAATCTTTCCGATCTTCTAATGAAGTTCAGGATGTCAGATATTGCAAAGGAGCTCATCTTCATCCTTAGATGCGCCTCAGTACCAATGCTATGCCTCAAGCGCCCAAACGCTTCACACTCACAGAAAGTGGTAAGATGTCTCCTCGTGACTCTCGAATCCTAAACATGTAGGGTCTTTCTCAACACATGGCAGTGATAGATGCCTCCCCAAGTCTGCAATGGCCTGTCAGAACTCCGATTAGAAGATTCAGGGTCTTTCGATTCCGGCCCAGTAACCAGGCCGATGTCGGCTTGTTCGGCCCCGTCACAAAACCTCGAGTTTGCCTACAGTCTCTGTTGGTCCTCCAATGCTTCCTCAGTGTCTATCTTCGTATAATACCCAATATAGCTCTGGTCCGAGGAAGGGCTCCTCTGCCCCAAGTCTAGCTAATTCATTGACCTTCTTATTACCTGGATCCCAAGTATGCCCCGGGACTCACACTAGTCATACATGTCTGTGACTGGCAAGCTCTTTTAAGCCGTCCTCACACTCCTGAACGAGAGCTGATCTCGTCCTAGGGCACACCGCCTTCAGAGCATCTTGACTGTCGGAGCAGATGTATACCATCTATTACCCACTGCCCCTTACCTCATCCTTACCTGCCACCGCTAGGATGGCGTAAACCTCTGCTTGGAAGACAGCGATGTAAAATCCTGGGGCAAATCCTGCACTCTTCTGCCTTCCAGATATATTCCCACCCCCGAGAATAGTCTGGCGACTACAGGAGAACTATCTGTGTAGCACACCAGAGAGTCCGGGGGGAATTAATTATTCGTTCTCTCCTCTCCTCCCAACTGGGAAGAGTGATAGTATATTTTCTGTCCAACCTTAGCTGGTCTTTGCGTCTCTCACTTTTAGAGCAAAGATGGGGATTTCTCTCCCCCCCCAGTCCAGCGAATGCTGCGTGACTTTTAGTTTTACCTAAACATTGCCAGCTCCTAGAATCCCGCATTCTTGGACAGGCCGCCATAACCTCTCTCTTTATCCACGAGGGAGGCATTGGCAGCACTAGCAGAATCTCCAGTACAACTAAACTTTATCAATGTTCATTCATATTTTTCCAGTTTTTCTCAAAAGTCGGTGTATGAACCAATGGTTTTTACAACCACAGCTAAAAGGAAAAGAGTTGGTAACACTGGCGGCTGCAAAACAGAATAAGAAGAAGTATGTAAGTACGTGTCTTCTCCAATTTACCTGCACTCACGTTACTCATAGAATACCTTTTATCTGGTCAATACAACAGACATAAGCAGAATATTATTCTTAACATAGTTCATGATTTTGCTACATAAAAAATTCGAGGAAATTCTTTGTAAGTGTCAACAACTCGGGTTCTACATTAATTAGTATCTGCCTAATACCAATAAAGTATCTATCATTTAGATAGTTTTCAGACTAAAGTTCATTAGGGACAACAGCTGACAAAGCTGAAATCTTTATTTTTTGCGGTCGCTCTTGCATAGATAAATTTGCGTATTCTATGCAACTGGATTATGTTCACTTATTTAAAGGGACATGTAATCGCATAAATAGTGTATTTGTATGAGTGCACAGGCATACCACCTGCCGATAAAAGATTACAATTTTACTAAAATCCCTGTACGATAGGATCTTACTTCTACTGTTCATTTCACACAAGCAAGAGCTGTTTATATTGCCAGGTATATTTATTTGATATATCACCTGAATGCGCATTACTTATAGTTGCATTGTTGCCTGACAGTTCCACGAACATGCATGAATATAATGATCCAATCTCAAGCCAAACTTATATAACTATTTCCTTATTGTAGGAGAACATTCTCTCTGTAAATCCTGATATTTTATTTAACTACACGTTATTTAACATATATAGTGAGCAAGTGGTATTATTTGAACGTCAGTTAATAGCAATTAACTTAGAGCAATTTAACAAAATTAACAATTCACTAATGATATAATAGAAGAAGCTTAACATCAATCAACTGTCAATTCTGTCTAATCAAACACGCGTATAAATCTTGAAGGTACCTATTACCTTAATAGAATCATTTCATTTACTACTTGTTTATAGTTTCCCATATACCTCAATAGTATTATTGATAGTATTATACAAGGTGATTTTAAACTGAGTACCATAAATTAAACGGAGTGTAAATAAAGTCGAAATAATACGAAAACCTAAATAAATTTTTTCCGTTTCATTTTAAAAAAAAATTATTTAGGTTTTCGTATTATTTCGACTTTATCTACACCCTGTTTAATTTATGGTACTCATTTTAGAATCACCTTGTACATTATTAATAACATCTTGAATGGAGATCTACATTTAAGAGAAAATTTTGTGTTTCTTTTGGCATTAGGTGTTGATAAGAATAGTTGTCTTTCAGCATGATAACGATTAAAAATTGTTTATAATGGTATCATAGTTTCGTTTACCAACTCAATATGAGAACAAACAAGCTGAACAATTTACCGCACCATCACACTGACCATGTGTCTGTGGTTCTATGTGTGATATAATGTGCTCAAACACGGCTCAACATGTAAATCTGAAACTTTACATACAAGATCAGGAGATCCAACGTTAAAACCAAATGTATTCAACCTGTTATTACTACTGAGACAAAGAAATTCCGCAACTACTATTGCTGAGTCCTTTATTTATGAAACAAAAAACAGAAATTCTTTGGCAAATACAAACTATTGTACTGGTAATAAGTAGTTTGTATAAAAAAAAAGTTAGTTGGGACAGTTGCAAATTTTAACTTTGCATTTGTTGCAAACACTATTTGTTATTCGGTCCTTTCAGCACGGACATATGACACATCTATTTCGTTTCATCAAGAACTAGTACTAGTGGATCTGGAATCAGCACGTGGAAAATACTAGAGCCCATTTCTCGAAATTTCTGGAGGACTTTTGTGTTGCCAAGTCTGCTAATAACAAATGGTGTGCACAGCTTGCTTTAGGAAGTTACAACGCGATATTCTGTTATCTGCTCTGCAGTATCTAGAATTCGTGTCAAAGCATGTCATTCTCCGTCAACTCTTTCTGCTGAACTACCCACTTCTCCATCTTCATCAACTGTTTCATTACAATCCACTTCACTGATGGTTTCATCGTTGATTTCATGCATGTCTTCCCACAAAGCATTTTCTTCACGACTTATTTGTGTATGGAATCTGTACAACTGTAATGAATAATAACTATGATTAATTTATAATCGGTAAAATCTCAGAAATCTGCCCACAAATAAATAATTACAACACAACTACTACCGATTGGTCTCGTTGGCCCAGAAATATTAATTTCAACAAAATTGCAGTGCACACTACAGCGTTTACTTCATGATTGACAGCAAAGACATATTGTAGACAAAGTCACGTCAAGGGGAGGGAATAATAATAATTTCAATACCGCTCTGGGTCAATTAGACCCAGTCAGTAGTAGTTACAGGTTAAATACAGTATGTTATATTTTTTGGGGGCCACATGCCAGCGACATTAGAATTGAAGTTCATGTCCAACTTCCCAAATTTTCAATATCTTTTTCTGCACCCTCTTACATATGGAAAACTGTCTTCATCAAAGTAGGCTGTAGTACTAAAAATTATTTATTTTTTCTCTTTCATGCGATTACTGCATCTCTAAATTATCTTTTACTTTTATTGAATTTTCTGCAATTTAAAAAAAAAAAACGTAACTAGATTTTGAAGCTCTTTAATATAATACGTAGAAACGTATATAAAAAAATGCATCGTGTATGTTCAGTAGGCTTTACAAGAGAATATGTTCCTATCCTAAAAGTGTTTTTTTATTTAAATTTACGAGACAACTAAAAATAATTAATAGCAAAAAAATATATTTATTTTTATAACAAAAATAGAGAATGTAACTAATTAACTTAGATAACGAAAAACACTGACTGCATTAGTTTATCAGAGATGTTCAAAGTGACTACAAGCGAGCTCTGCTAACCACCGCTTTTAAAGCATTTTTTTAACGCTTAACCGACTTGCAACTTTATGTTATTTTCACCTTAAGGTCAACAATGTTTTGTGGTATATCCTGAAAAACTTTGACCCTTATATAACCCCAGAAAAAAATTCAATGGTATCATGTCGGGTGAACGGGCTAGCATGCAATGAGTCCATTTGTACCGATCCAACTTTACGAACAATGCTGGTAGAAATAATTTCGGCATATTGCCTAATTTTGAGACGGTGCCCCGTTCTGTTGAAAGTATAACAAGTTATATCTCTGTTAGGGGGAAGTCATTTATAAAATCAACGATGCATTCTCTAAGAATCTGTGATATCTGAGATCCATTAATTTACCATGATAGAAGTAAAATCCAATACTTTCGTATCCCGAATGCCTGCCCAAACATTTATTGAAAATCTCTCTTGGAATGCGGTTTCCCTTTACCAATGAGTATTTTGATTTGTTCACTTGTAGTAATTACTTCGGATAAAAAAGTTTGTTTCGTACGACCAAACAACTTTTCAACATAAAAAAGTATCTTCCCTTTTTTTTTAACTGTCTACAAAATATTCTTCTCTTTTTATCTTCTCTTCAAAGATGGACTTTTTAAATTTATACCGAAAATATTGCTCTTCAATATTTTTCTTGCGGCCATCTGTATGGACATTGCATTGATCTTTACCTCTCTCAAAGAAGCATCATTGCCTTGGTCATAATTCAAAACTCTATTTACTTTTTGCGAATTGTAGTCTTACCCTGTTGCTTTAAATGTGGAGTGTGGAGCTTTTGGAAATCTGTTGCAATGTTCTGTCAGAGTTAACACAAAATTGAAATTACACTAACTGTAGACAACAAACATATTGTATTTATAAGTATTAAAAACATTTCATTATTGTAAGTAAAAATTGTCAAGTAAAAAAATTTTTTTACAAATCAACGATTCCCCAATTTTCTGCTTAATCCCTTATTACATTACCACAATAGTACTATAGAGGTAATAACGAAAGCTAGACTAGTTTTAATATTTACATTACTTCAGCTACTAATAACTTTCTTACATACGATTACACAGAGGGATTTATCTGGCTTGAAATTACTAAGAAGCCTTAGTTTTCTCAGTTACTAAATATTTAATATCCTGCATTATATTTAATTCAGACAAATAATTCTTTTTCATAATTTTGTTATAATAAGCATATTTCGAAGATTGGATTAATTGACAAAACTAAATGATTTAATTCAGGTATTCTCTTGTTATTTATTTTTTGTAATTAAATAATTGTTCATAGGAAATAAATTTACCCATGAATAACACATTTGTATCTCCCACATTGATTACATCATTATATTTATTTCATAGAAAAAAATATTTACTATTAAAGTTTATACCCTAATAGGGGGAAATAAATATTTAATTCTAGTTAGAAATATTTTTTCCTCATTAATAAATTTGTTTCTGAGAACTAAGTTGGCCCTCTACCGGCGAAACCGCGGTAGTGCGGTAAACAAGATTCGACAAGAAGCCATTATTCGTTTTTTTCCTTATTAAGAGCTTTAAGTTGTGTGTTGTGTCCCTTTCGGTAGATGGATAGTTTATTAGAAGAATACGGGGGCTGGAAAACCTCAAAGATACTTTTGTTCGTAAGTTTTTAATGTTTGTATGTAGTAATTATTTATCATAGCATATTAAAGTACCTAACCTAGCCAAAAACTGTTTAGTTGTGAAAATTTTTTCAATTATTTATTTTTGTTATTTTTTTAATAAATATGTGCAAACATTTCAAATATTTAATTTTGTTTACCCTTAACACAGACATTTATTTGTCTGTATCCGTAACCTGACACATTAATTAAAAATTACAATAAACAAACGGTAAAAAGAAAATTGAAAATTAATCTTTATTTTAACTTTCTACTATTATTTATAAGATAACAATTAATTCACGTATTTGGTATTTTTAAAAAGTTCCAGTTAAGTATATTACAGTAAAATTAGGAAAAAATAAGAGGAAAATTTCGGAAATCTGTACTCTATACACATATATCGGTTTAGAATGTTCTTTTTTTATTACTTTCTTAATTGCATAAAAATAAATAGATTATTTTTTAACTAGGTATTATTCATAAGCTGTATTATTTTATATTATTTTTATCATACAATCTATAAGATATTTCGCAACAATTTAAAGTTTAACTGATTCTAATAAGACACATTAGTTAAAAAAATGTTAGAACTTCATTAAGCATGAATACCTTAACATCTCTGGAAGAAGAATTAGCATAATATTTAGATATATGCTGTAACATGGCTATGGAGATATATTAGTATGAAGTTATAATCCATGGGAGTCATCGATTATACTGATAGTGATATTATTATGTATATACCAACGAAAAATTGTATATCTGCCATAATTTTAAACAAAATTGATCATTTTTACTTTCTTATACCCAATATAAGGAAGTATAGTAATCGTGATTTTTTTTGACCTCGAAATTTTGATGGATATATATGTTTTGAACCTTCTTGAATTCATTTTGACTGTTCCGAATGATGTCTGTCGGTGTGTGTGTGTGTGTCTGTGTGGATGTGTGTGTATGTGTGCATCCGCGATAACTCAAAAATACTAATGGGAGACTTCCCAAATTTGGCAGTTAAGATTGTTAACAACATTTTTGGTGACACATTAAATTTGGTGAATGTGGCTTTATCTCAAAAACTGTGGTTGCTATCGCGATACTACAGACATGGGGACAGATTTCTTTTTCATAAAGTTATGTTTATTTCATTATAATTCGTCGAGATTCGTCCAGAAATGTAATAAAAATTTCTTATTTTTTTTCCCGAAATTATACCTTTTCTCTTCATTCATTCATTATGTCTCTTCTGGTCATACCACATTCGCCAAATTTAATGTGTCATCTAAAATATTGTTGACAAATTTGGGAAGTCTCCCATTAGTATTTTTTGAGTTATCGCGGATACACACACACACACACACACACACACACACACACACGCACACGCACACGTACGCACACACGCACACACACACACGCACACACGCACACACACAAGCACCGACAGACATCATTCGGAAAATAGGCAAAATGGATTCAGGAGGGTTCAAAATGTATAAATCAATCAAAATCTCGAGGTCAAAAAAAATCACGATTACTATACTTTCTTATATTAGGTATAAGAAAGTAAAAATCTATCTGTTTTGTTGATATATTTTCTATTTCGTATATGATAGGTTGAATGTAAGATTAGCTCTGACTATCACCTTATAGTATACTGCAAAAAAAATTAATTCTAAGGCAGTATATAAATCGCGGAATAAATTCCAAACAGCTTCCCAAATTTAGAACAGTGAGTTATCATTTGGTGAATGAGAGTTGTTAAGTCTAAGGAATGTAATATTATGTTGCCATACACATTGGGCGTCAAACTTCAGCCAGAATGCGAAACAGTTTTCAATTACTTTATTCAAATAGTGGTTAAAAATGTTCTTCAATTAAGATTTACATTTTAATAAGAGACTTCACTATTTCTAACGATTTGAATGAGTGTACTGATTAAAAGTAATTGGTGTACGTCAAAGGCTTAGAGCAATTATTATATTAAATGAACTATTAATAACTGAACAGCTAGTCAGTACTTAGTTCATCAAGAATCTCCCTGTGTAGTATTTTTATAGAGGTAGTAAATAAGAAAAAATGGCATGAATATTAAAATTCAGTTTCTAAAAGGCGCACATGAAGCGTGACTAATGAACATGTTTAATTGTCAATACATGGTGTAAAAAAAATCGAGTTATTTTGTTTATTTTACAAATATTGTATAAAAATAGTAATTTTAAAATTGTAAATTAATAGTTTATCGTACTAAATAATTAATTTTTCTATACCAATGTAGATACTATTTGTTTGTTTTATTCTTTTGCATAAAAAGATTTCGATAAAAGTAACATTAGGGTAAATTAGATACGTTTATTTTCAAAAATTATATCATTTTCCAGCTAATTTGTAATTATGATTTCTTGCATATTATTTGTTCTCCTCAGTATGCCATAGGTTATGGAACAGACAAATGATAGTGGCCAACCTGCTAGTCATACACTAACTAAGGTAAATTGAGTAGTGGTGAGAGGTATGAAACTTCTCGTATGGTCTAAATGCTACTGTCCGACCGACATCAAATAAGTTCGAAACCAGTCTATGTCTGGTTAGGAATTGACAAATGATATTGGCTATCGATCTATCATGATTTGAAGGTGAAATCCAATGCAGGTCGGAGTATTTGCCCGCTGAGTAGTTGTTTCCTTCAAATCATATTTAATAACAGTAGTTTAGACCATCTGGGCTAGAGGTCGCCGCTCTCGGTACTTGCTTCGCAAGTGGCTATCCGCCACAGAGACATCTATGATGTCGGTCGAACAGTAGCATTTAAACCATACGAGAAGTTTCATACCTCTCACCACTACTCAATTTACCTTAGTTAGTATATGACAGCAGGTTGGCCACTATCATTTGTCTGTTCCACAACCTATGGCATACTGAGGAGAACAAATAAGTTCGAAACCGGTCTGTGTCTGGTTAGGAATTGACGATATTGGCTATCGATCTATCATGATTTGAAGGTGTAATCCAATGCAGGTCGGGGTATTTGCCCGCTGAGTAGTTGTTTGCTTCAAATCATATTTAATAACTTATTATATAGTTTTAATTTTAGTGAAAAGACGAAATCTAGTTGTTTTTAATTGGTTTGCAGATCTAGTATTGTAATCGTGATAATCTGCATGTGTAGAAAAAGAATTTTTATTGTGGTTGTATTTGCAAGAGACTATAATAAACATGTATAGATGAAATTGGCATTATTTTAAATTGAATTAATAAAGGTCTACGATGCTCCAATGGATGCACACCAGCAATTATTCTCATACATCTTTTTTGTAACACAAAAACCTTTTCAGCATCAGTGGCGTTGACCCACAGGATAATACCATAGCTAAAATGTGATAAGCATCCAATAATGTTTCAACATTCACCAATTTTTTTAGTTGGCATAAAAGAAATACGTATCCAGGTGTTTTGTTCCAAAGCTGCTTAAAATGAAAAGACCAATTTAGTGAATCATCTAAAATAATGCCAAGAAGTTTTACACATTTACCTTCAACTACAGAATTATTTGAGGAGAAAATCAAATTTTGCATTTTGTTCCTATTGAGTTTAAGTATATTATTATTATACCAATGATCAGCATGATTCTGAATTTCTTTTTATCATAAATTGAAGATCATCAATTATTTGTTCTTAGTAATTAGAGTAGCATCATCAGCATACATAACAACTTTATTAAAAAATAAATCATTAATGAACACAATAAATAATAAAGGCCCCAAAACAGATCTTTGAGGTACTCCATGATCTAATGTCTTAAATTCAGATATTACATTATTATCATTAATAACATTGTTGACGTTCATTTAAATACGTCTCCAACAATTTAAGAGGTATCCCTCTAGTGCCATAAAAGCTAAGTTTTTTTATTAATAAGTTGTGAGAAACACAGTCAAAAGCTTTGCTGAGATCGACCGACGTAACTGCTGCACAGGCTTCTTCCTCAAACCCGTCTACAATATTACTCATAACTTCATAGACTGATTGAGATATTTAGATTTTGGTATTAATATATCGTTAATGATTTTGTTAAATGTAGTTGCCTTTGAAAACAAAACAGCTGAATTTCTGAAATAAAGGTGCAGTTTACTCATCAAAATAATATTCCTCAAAATTCAGTTTCTGCCATATTCTTCCTATTCTTTTCATATGGGTATTCTTGAAATCAGAAAAATAAGGAAAATCGAATTATTTTAAAACATGTTCCATAAAAAACAAAATAAAATGTCATATTTCTAAAACGCGATGTGCAATTGTTTTTTTTGATTCAAAATTTGGATTCTGTGAACAATTTAGTTAACGAAAGTTTTTACACCACTGAAAATTTCAAAAATAACCAAATTGCTTCAAAAATGGAAATATTCGAGTCATGACCCTGTACATACAAAACTTTGGGTATTTCTTAGGTATAATATCTTAATATCTAAATTATTATATAGTATGTCAGTCGAAATTTTTGTAATTTTAGTAATCATTAGATAAAATTCGTTGTTAGAATCCGACCTCTCCATTTACCTAACACCTTGAGCGAGAAGCCCTAGGGGGGAGGGGGTGCCCCCTGCACCCTAAATCCGCCACTGCACTTGACTCATTTATCTCAATTATCTCATACGTCTCATTTTTCTCATTTGTGTCATTTATATCATTTATCGCTTTAATCTTATTCACTTTAATTATTTTAGATAAATTAACTCCTATATGTATGAAAAAGTCTATCTGACAGCACATTTTTGTCACTTTGACAGCGATAAAAAAGGTGCATCGTTTTTTATCACCGATAAAAATGCTTATTCCTCAAAATCAGAGTACATCTAGTAGTCGCACGTCACTTTACAGATAATTATTGTTGTTGTTCGTTCACATATTCTGTCGTTAATTTATCTTGCCAAAAAAACACTAGAGCTTTTCTTTTATGGATAAATTTCTTTTTAACTCAAAATTTTGCGAATCAGTAATTTTGCTCGAAAAACTGACATTTGACAAAATCGCTCGACCTGCGGTCTCGCGATTTTTTTCATGTCAGTTTTTCTTATAAAATTACTGACTGGCAAAATTATTTCGATACAAAGAGAAATTTATCCGATAAAAAAAAGCTCTTGTGCTTTTACTGTTGATAAATAAATAAAATAAACGGAAATAAAGTTTTCAATTAAAGTAATTTATATTTTATGTAAAATTGAAAATGATGATAAGAAAATGCTGTCCATTTTTTCTATTGATTTTTACTAATAATAAATATTTCCTAGTGATTTCGTTCCTGCTGAAACAATTTGAAATAGAAAAAGTCTATTCATAAATGTGAATATTTATGCATCTACAGCTGTTGTCCAGTTTCTAACAGAATCGTTTTCTAAACACTTAGAAATCGCTACCTTAGTCTCTAACTTATTTCTTCTTTACTCACACTTTCAAATTAAGACTGAGCTCCTTGACCCACCGTGCATCTTATATATCCATCCATGTTTGGACTAAAACTTTCTTGAATATTCCCGATTCTTCATGTACAATTCTAGTTCCGTCTTTATAAATGCAAACTAATTCAAATTTTAATACTAATAAGGCCAACTCTGGGCACACCTTGGAACCAGTCCATTGGTGTAATATGAATAATGAATCATAGGTGAAGAGATCTTAAATGTATGATGAATATGTATGATTTTTTACTGATTTTATGCCAAAAACAGATTAATCACTAATCTTTTTTGTTCACTATAGTATTATTTCTAACCATGAAAGATGTTTTCGCAAATATCGATTTTTTTAACTACAATTACAAAAATATAACGTTAAATAGAAAACTGATGATATAAAATATCCTAATGGGTAAACCGCTTATATAAAATGTAGCAATGAACTTTAACTAGCGAAACATGTAAAGTAAGCTGTGGGAGATACACATAGCTCTGCAGCATGCTGGACCACTTCGACGACTTCGTTTCTTTACACCAACAACAACCCGAAGAAACGGCAAACTCACTGCATTGAGATCAGATATGGGCTACTTGAGTATGCCAATTAACGTACTGACCCACCCTCGTGTTAGATTATTTCTGTAAGCTCACGTGACTCTAGGTGTTAATAAGCCTTATCTAAGGATGTTCTTGTTCTTCCACATTCATTTTGAGGACGCAGATTCTTTCAAGGCTACTGAATTATTGAACGAACAATAAAGTCCCTTAATTAAAACATTATCGATTTACAGCAACAGATTTTAAACACCAATGTAATGCTGCTGGATTTATGCAACTTATGGTTCATACTCCTGAGAAATATGTGCATAGAGTTTTTAAATAGTGGAAAATCTATTCAATTTTTGGAACAGATAACTAGAACTTGGCAAAAGCAAAATATATTTACATAAAACAAATACTGAATAAGATTTGCAGGAAACAACTACTCAGCGGACAAGAGCCCCGACCTGCATTGAATTAAACCTACAAATCTTGTTTGGTAGCTAAGATCATTTGTCAATTCCTCACTAGATATAGACCGATTTCGAGCTTGTTATGTTCTCTTCAGTATGCAATATGTAATGGAGAAGACAAATAATAATAGCAAGCCAGGCTAGCCTAAAGCAGACTAAGCAAGACAGACATAGCGAGTGATAAGTGTATCCCTCTAGTGGTCAGTGCTACTACCAGTCAGACATCACTGATAACAAATGATCTCAGCTACTAAACAAGATTTGCAGGTTTAATTCAATGCAGGTCGGGGCTTTTGACCGCTGAGAAGTTGTTTCCTGCAAATCTTATTCACGTTGATACAACTATTAAATAGGCATTACATTATTATAAAAGGTCTGTTATTTAACGTTCATACGAGGATATTTTCCATAGTGGTAATATTAAATAAATAAATGTCTGTAGATGTCAAAATTTCCTTTTCCTTAAATGCCTACATAATTACTTGTATTCTAAATTATTATTTCCTGGGTTATAAATATTCTATTAATCTACACAGTTAAACCACAGCATATATATGCTGTGGTTAAACCATAGACAACTATGTTATAGCTAACTACGGAGTAGTATGTATAGGGCGTGATAAATTTATAGAAATCCTTCTTCGCTTATAGTGATTTTTTAGATTCAAAAGTAGTAGCAGTACTATTTATTAAGTTTGGAGTAAATCCGTTTCAGTTTAGGTATTTATCGATGATCTTACTCAGGAATTTACTTTTACTTTTGGTTTATGAAATACAATTGCTATTGCCTTTGAATAATTTATAACAATTCTATTTTCATGACAACACTTTTCAAATTGGCTAAGAACATTTTACGCTTTAATTCGTATATGTTGGGCTTGATATTATGAGGGAAGTATCATCAGCAAAGATAAACATTGTCCTAGCATATAGTCTGCATATATATATATATATATATATATATATATATATATATATATATATATATATATATATATATATATATATATATATTTTTTTTCAGGTTTTCGCGGGTGGTGAATGTTAAATTCGTTTTCCGGGTATACTCCCGCGTAGGTGATAGGCCCCGAGAGGGACCGTGGTTGTCTGAACGACGTTTCGGCAGAATCTCATCTGCCATCTTCAGGTTCTAACCGATAACTGCTTACTGCGGCTTCTGGTTACTCGAACTGAAATTTCAGTTCGAGTAACCAGAAGCCGCAGTAAGCAGTTATCGGTTAGAACCTGAAGATGGCAGATGAGATTCTGCCGAAACGTCGTTCAGACAACCACGGTCCCTCTCGGGGCCTATCACCTACGCGGGAGTATACCCGGAAAACGAATTTAACATATATATATATATATATATATATATATATATATATCAAAAAACTTGTGGACCAAAGACAGTGCCCTGGGAGATACCTGATGTTATTAATGAGTTTTCATAATCGCTTTCAAAATCGAGTCGAATTATTGATTGATTTTTATTTAGTCGTACTAGTAATTTAATTTTTCAAAATGAGTGTATCCATTATGGAAGTTGTCCTTGGGTACCAATTAGAAATTTATTATGAAGGCAAAATTTAGACAATAATTGGAAGCTCGAGTTTAGTTAAGCAATAATCCAACTATGTATTTTTTTTATTCTATCATTAACATGCAATATAATAAAAATTTACTGTACTATACTTATTTATTTATAATATGATTCAAATATAACAAGACTCCTAAATTTACTCATTCCTGTAGTGTGTTGGAATCTTTAATGTAAAGCTAACACTGACGTAGTTTTCCACAAAACCCCAGAACAGCATATACTGCACTTGACGTACGTTTTGCCAACCAAGTTGGCATGATCTGGAGATTAAACTGAGACTGAAGTTTTAGTTAGTGTTATTGTTAAATTAACTCAAAAAAAATAAACGCAATTCCTTTACAACAGTCAATTAGACTGTCGAGAGATGAAATATTTTGTAAACTACGCGGTCGATTAGCCTCAATAGTGAGGAGATAATAACTAGTATAATTATTGTTTGGTAATGGTTTAATGAAGTCATTAATTTATACTTAAATTTCCATTCCCAGTTTATAAGTGAGTTCGTGATGTTGGCGAGTATGCCCATGATTTGAGGTTATTCGGATAAATACCGACCAGTTTTCTTAATGAGTCTATAAAGCATATGATTAAAAACATCGAAGTTATTCTGAATAAAACTCGCTCCGTAAAGTGCAATACGAGCGCTTACAGAAATCAGAACACCTACGGCTTGCCAATAAACGACAAAATGTCAACTAAGAAGTGTGAGTTGTTATCAAAAAGCTAACCTATAACCTCACTCTATACATTTCAAGTCTTTATGAACTACTGTTTTGAAAATATGCTTATTAACTGGCAAAATTTATTGCATGGTAATTTGCCATAATGTGAATCATACCACAAGCATTATTAATGAGAATGCACAAATAAATGTATGTACCTACACAAATTATATTTGTACCATAAATACCACATTCTCCAATAAACCATTTGAATAACGAAATTGATTACTAAGTAGTTATTACGTTTACATTTTAACTCGACTAAGTCTTATCTTACACAATTATAGAAATAAAACTAAAAGTTGAAACATAATACATATTTTTTAGAGGCGTCTGGGATATAGCATATTGTTAGACAAAATATTATAGCATATAGTTAGTACATAAAATAATAGATTTACATACTTTTACATATAGTATAATGTTTTTTTTTTTTTAGAAACCGCCATAAATGAAGAAAATTTTTTTTTAAATATGCACTAATTTCAATAGTTCTATGTGATAAATTACAATTTGTCGATGGTAAAAAAGTAACCTACTACGATTAAAAATTATCTGATATGGCCAGCACATAAATTTTATATCAGTGTATCATCCCAATCTAAAAAAAAATAATTCTAATTTACTTCTTGCCTTACCTGAATTAAATTTTAAAAGCGTACCTTGGAATGATTCATTAAAAATTTTAAATAATTAATTATTAGTGTTCTTCGATATGTTCAATAATAATTCAGATTGTATTTTTTCTTCTTGACATATTGACGTTTTTGTAACTAAATTAGACAGTTCAAATGCCAAACTGCCAAATTTATGCTAACCCCATTTTGTGTAGTCAAATTTGTACAAAATTTCAGTTCACATCAATTTTTTTGTAAAAATTTGGAGAATATATTTTAATGGTTTGATATAATAGACCTGCTTTATAATCTTTCAACAAGATTTTTTTTTGTAAAGTCAAATACAAAAAAGTTTGGATACCGTGGATCTCCAATCAGAAGACCGCAGGCTAATTTTGCTCATCACCTAATTTATCATTGTCTTTAGCCTTTAGAACATATTGTGTACCAAATTTGAAGATTATATCTTAAAAACTGTGGCTACTATCGCGATACGTAGATACCATAGACATGCAGACATATTTTTCCAAAAGTTATGTTCTTTTATCATAATTCGTCAAGATTCATCCAGAAATACATGAAAAATTTTAGATTTTCTTCCCTTTAATTGTATATTTTCCTTCTTTTATTCATTAGCCTCTTTAAGTGGTACCACATTCACAAAATTTAATGTGTCCCCTAAAATATTATTGACTATCTTAATTGTCAAATTTGGGAATTCTCCCATTCGTGTTATTAGGACGACCATTTCGAACGAGTAGCCTGAGTACAGCATTTGATCCTCGTCCGGAGATCGCGATATTTGGTCTGTTTTTCCTCCTCGTTCAAGGTGATGTTTTTCTCAGTAGGTGCCGAGAATTCGATGCCATACATCACCTTGAGTTGATGGTCGATGAGGACTATGTCAGGCTTGTTGGCTTGGATTAACCTGACCATCGGGAACAAGTACTACCAGTAAATCCGCCATTTTTCGTTCTCAAAAACGGACTGAATATCTCTGGGGATGTAAGCCCGAACTGGTGTCTAGTCTACCCCGTAGGTGGTAATATGGCATTCGTAATGCCGCGTTGTCAGTGAATGTAGGACAAAATCACATATGCGGGACATGCTGAAAGTAACTACATGAGCGATTCCGGCGCCTGATGAGGCTACGGTAGACCAAAATGTTGACAATACTGATAGGCCACAATGAATCGCTCAGCCTCCGACTTCAGCCCGGCTGACCTTAGAGAAGTAAGTGTCAGCTTGATCCATAGACCCAGTGTTTCCATATTCTTATAGAAAACACCATGCTGGGGTTTATCGACGTGTTACCGTTCTGCAGCTTTTATTTGGACTCTCAGACGATTCGGGTGGAGCTCAGTAACTGATTCAATGTCAGCATCTCGCCGGCCTCTTCGTCTGGTGTCGAATATAAGACGAGAGTTTATCTGCGGCTCTATGTGCTGCCTTGAACAATCCTACGCTTGCCCTTACAGTTTCATGATGTTTTACGAGCCGTAAGAGTTGATCCGAGTTTCTAAGTATGTTACATGCTATACTCAATACTACTCTGCCATGCATAAACTCCAGGCTGAAGAGTCCCCGGGCACCCCGTTGACGTGGGAGGTATACATGGAAATCGGGCGATCTAGAATAAATACTATTGTGAATATTCATCATCTTGCAGGTGTCTCTGTCTAACTGGCGCAGCTCATCTACTGTCCACTTCACTACTCCAAAGGAGTAGAGCAGAACGGGAACGGTAAGCATGTTAGTTTCAGACACCTTGTTCTTGCATTAAAGTTCGGAAGGACAAACCTTTCTGAATCGGTGTCTGTACTTGCCGTGAAGAGAATCCTTTATTTGTTTTACATCCTGGATGTGGCGTTGTTGCACACCTAGATATGTATAGGTCTCTCCGACATCCGGATGTTGTATAGGATGCTTTCATCTGCGATCTGCGCATCCTCAGAGACTTTCCCGCATCGTCCTCTCGTGACGTGGACGAATGTACATTTATTTCTTCTCTTCGTAATATAAACATGTATTCGTTTTATGTTCATTGCACATTTCTTTCCGTATTTCTTATGTAACCAAACCCTGCTTTCGTTTCAAACTAACAGCAATGAAATCACAGTATTAATTTAACAGTCTTATTATGGACATACATTCGAAAATTCACAGTTGTCCTTAATCATGTTTTTTATTGATCTTTTAGTACTGATAAGAAGATATCTGCAATTCTTTCAAAACGTCTACTTTTTGAATGTGTTCATAACAAGGGAATTGATTATAACACTCAAAATATGATTGAACGGATAATAGTATACAATGTAATGCAGCAAAAAAATCGAACAATAGAACGTAAAAAACGCAGAACGATGTCTATTAGCAATTGACACGCAGTGAAGTGGTGACTACAAATAGAGTGCCGAGTACGGATAATTAAAAGTATACGCTCCGGGTTCACATTCAATTCCACATAAACGTATAATTAATTTCCAGTGTGTCAGCGGACTTTAACAAAACAATCTTGAACAGTGTAACCACCTACACAGCACCGCCTCTACAGTCTACAGAAAGGAAGAAGACGAAGAGACACACAGTACTCGTATAAGCGTCTATTCATTCCCAGATACCATCTTTTGCCGCTGCCATCTATTCAGATTTGTTATTTAAGGGCTGACTTGTTACCCAGACTTTCGACAATACCTTAATTCTATTTAGAGAAATAATAGGCCCTTCAGAAAAGCAGGTAGATGGGTTGGGTAGCAACATTTAAAAGAAGATGTATTTAGCATTGTCGTTGTTTTTAATGACTTCCCAGAATTAAAAGAAAAATAAATTCCTACAAATATACTTTGACACTTATTGTTGTTAGGCTAGCTGCTATCCAAATTGATCTGTAAATATAACATGTGACGTTTTCAATGATGAATAGCAATAAAAGCAGACACATTTTGCCTGAAATTTAGACAATCTGTGCTGCAATTTATTTAGTTGATAATTCGATAGAATTTGACATTTTTACATACTTTTGTAAAACGAGAATAAGAATCCGCAAAAAACTTATTTACCTGGAAGCGTTTTGGACAAAATCATGAGAGTCTGATTTCCTATAACTTTTTTTATTTTACTTCACAATATAGTCACAGAAAGCCCAAAACACGTTTCGATTTCCTGAAGTCATCATCAAATTAACTCTTTTGATTTCAATGGTTTATCAAGTTGGCAAGTTTAGTTTGTTAATATCAATCATATAGAGATAAATAATCTTGTATATCTATATACCTCTCATATACAAGGTAACCCAAAATAAAATTAAATTTTTAAACGAGTAATTGGAGAGCAAACGTAACACCGACTTACTTCTTGTCGAACTCGATATGAAATGTACTGAGGCTAGTAGTTGGATGGGCAACCACTAGCGAAACACAGCAGTCTCATTCATCTTCTAGCGGCTTGTACATCAGCTTAAATGCAGAAGCTGTGCAATTTTAGGTAAGGAATGTAGTGGATATACCATCCTTCGGAGGGAATGTAAAGCAGATAGTCCCCTATCTATAAGATATTAGACAGTTAAAAAGTCCGTAATCTTCGGCATTGAATGTCGAACTTGTAGAATGTAGACTTTCTCTTTGAGGTACTCCCACAAGGAGTAATCAAGGAGGTAAGGTCGGATGATCTGGGCAGCCAGGAATGTTACCAAATTTGGACATGACTTTATCGGAAGAAAACGCTCTGACGGTGTTCATAGAGTTTCTTGCAGTATGTCGACACCCCTATCATACTGAAACTATGTGTTGCAAATTCTTGCTCTGGACCAAAGGTAGTCACGAATCATTCCACAATATGGTGCGCATGGCCGGTCGCATTTTCAGTGAAATATGAACCAATTATGCCGACCAATATCAATGCCCACCAATCACTTTAGGCATGTCGAATTATCTTTGATGTTTTTGTCTATGATTTTCAATGCCCCAATATTGGCAATTTTGCGCGTACCCATATTAATGAAAGTACATGCACATACAAAGCGGAAGCGAACGAGTACGTCCGGAGCGTAGTGTAACGAAACCCAGCATTATAGATTTGTGTGCATATTGAATGCGTTCAACAAAGCGGATTTCACGGTTGTTTTCCTAGCAAGTCGACGAACAGTCATGATATGAGCAAAACGCCATTACTGTTATTATTGGAAATTTCCTTGGCAAGACTTATTTTGGGCACAAAATATCAATGCATCAAGAAATTCATTCATTCGTATAAAAGTTTGCAAGACGATTCTGAGCGATTTTGCAGATACTCTCAAATGAGCGAAAATACTTTTTCTTACGTTTTGTGAAGGGATGCATCCAGAGACAAAACACGTTTCGTGTATATTTCGTTGATTAATTTTTCGATGTTCACCATTTTCAGCTCAATGGACTGTAGTCTTTCACGCTCAAAAACCAACTTATTGGTCTTCAAGTGGAATACTCAGTCACGACTGCGACCCTCGCTCAGTAGGTTTGTTTCAAGAAGTTCTAACTTGTGTTTTGCACCTTTTTCGACACGTATACTCTACCGGCAACCGACAATCTGGTGCTCACCCCTCACGTTCACCGATTTGTTCAAATATAAAAACTGAATATCATTTTGGGTTACCTAGTATAAAGTATTTTTTAATGCGGAAAATGTTTAATGTAAATACTGTGTTTTAAAACTTATTTACTTTGGGTTTTTTTAACTGTTCATTCGTTATACAGGATGATTCATCTGAACTAAGCATATGATAATGGTAGACTACTCCGCCAAGTAAAAGACTACATATAAATATCAATGAGATCCGAGCTTATAAATTTTATATTTTTGTGTCCTAACTCCCAACGCGGCGACTATGGAATAATTTTTTCGACTCGCTGATGAAAACCAACAAGCGCAAAGACTTTGCGCATAGGTGACATGACTCAATGTTAAATGCCGAGATGTTTGTGATATTTCGAGTCTTATGGCTGATAATTGTTGAATTATGACAGTGCTTGGCAGCCTTTACTCCATAGGGGTATTGTGATAATGATAACGTGACCGAAAATGTTACGGCTATTATAATTCCATGACTTATTTTGAAGTGTAATGCAGTGCATTTTTGACATGGTAACCGTGTTTCATAAATGGCACATCCATGAAGTCCCTCACGTACCTAATTACTGTTTTATTGCCATTTTTGCATGTTTCAGCTTTTCTCGGTGGGGACACCTCGGCATTTTATTTTGGCCTAATCCAGATGAATCACCCTGTATAAACGTTTCAATTATTAAGAATTTCAATGGCTCTTTTGTGATATAATATTTATTTTTTATGATTCTAAATTTCATACACGCAATATTGTATAATATCCTGAAGATGATACGAGTATCGAGACGTTGGCTTTTGAGTTAGTTTTATTTAAATTGTGTTTGATTTTTTACGATCTGTGCAATAATTTCCTGAAATTTAATTTTTTGGACTAGGTATTTTCCAAAAAAACAAAAAATCACAAATTATTGCACAGGTTAAACAAAGTTAAGAAAATTAATTTCTACAGTCTGGTTCATAAGATTATTCAAAACAAACTGTAAAAATTTCATACTCCATTATTTGGTAAGCATAACACTCCATTATCAGCAAAGTTTTAGCTCTTTTATTTTCTTGTCTTGGCTACAGCTGCATTAGTTGAAGGCTACTCATAAGATCTCTGTAAATTCAGTATATCGGCTTGAAAAATCCCGTAAAATTATATGCCCCACAATAGTAAAATAAAATTGTTCTTATTAGAGTTGACTACTAGGAGTGGTTTTAAAAAAGGTGACCCTAAAACATGCAAGGATTAATCTTTTTGAAACATGTTCTTTGTAAGGGTCTTACATATTTAGAAACAATTTGCTTTTATAAATAAAGATCAAACCTAATACAAAACGGTAAGGATAAATGATTAAGATTGATGTGTGTTGCACTATAACGTAAAGGCATTGAAAAACCTGATGTCTATTGTCTACTAAATAAAATCCTCTGTTAAATACTACACGATAAAGAGCAAAGAAAATGAAATGAAGAAGATGCCACCATCAAGGCCGTGATCAATTAAAATAAAATCCCATAAAGGTGTTGATGTATTAAATCAGTGTTAATTAAAAACCTAGTTGATTCGGGTATAAGTAATTTGAATTAATTATTATACTATGGGTGATCGTGCACGGTTGTATACATTATACATATTCAAACTCACGTTAGAAGGGCATTTGCATAGAACATGCGGACTGTCTACTTGCTCCACAAAGGTGTGGGACAAACAGAAAGCCGTATCTGCTACCAAGACTGCTACTCATTCCCATTAAATTAGAAATACAAACATCTCATAAATAATCTTAATGAAAGTTGTACTACAGGAATCATATTATACTAGCATGTACTGTTTCTATCAACATTGGTTGTGTCAATAATACAATGAATACAGTAATATATATGTACCAAAGCATTCTTAGAGCCAATAACCTATACTCCGTCAATAAAAACACAAATAATCGACGGATATATGGTTTTATAAGTTGGTTCGTTATTGTAGAAATATCGAAACCAAATCTCAACAGTGGGCTTTTTATGGAATACCGTTTTAACACTTTTATATTACAACATTAAGTTTGTTTGTAAACTTGTTCTTTTGTTATCAAGATATTAACATCTTGTGACAAAAGAAAGGTATTATTCGCGTGAATGTTTATTTTAGCTATATAAAACCAAAATGAGATCACTAACAACTGGAACTCATGTGTAAGTCCATTCATGAATATTTAATTCAGAGATTGCAGCTTAGATTACAGCGTTCACGACACTATACGTTGTGGTCACTGCCAATTACTTGTAACATTTATCTCGAATACACAATTTATAAACCTACATGATATATCACAGTAACATCGGTACACTATTTTCTTGGTAAAAATCGTTGTGGTCAACATTATTTGTTGCAACAAAGGAAGAATATTTTTATACGCGGGAAATATTGTTGCAAATTAATACATTTTTTTTGTAATGATTTTTTGAGAAACTTCTTTGTTTATAGATGAGATAAGTAACAGTAGTCTAAATTAGACAATTCCTTATTGCTTAATTTTGCTATTTTTGTTAACACTGATTCGTTTTTTTTTGTTTTCCTCAGAATTGTACGTAAAATAAAACTTACAATTGAAATGTTGGACTCTCATTTCCCCTATTTCGAGAAAGAATATTTTTTGTTACCGATGATTTATGCAATTTTCTATTGGCGCTTTAATTAAATAAAACCCAGTTTGTAAAAAATTTGATACGTTATACACTGTCACAGTGGCAGTAAATTCAAACCACTTCATATTAAATTTAACGAAGTTCAACATGATTTTAACAAGGATGCACCCAAGCTCTTTGCCAGCCGTTCAATCACGTGCGATGAGTTTCGTAGCAGTTGAAAGATCACCGAGATAGGCACCGCAGAAGTTGAAGTAAAATTAGTACTACTCAACCGTCCTAGTTGGGCATTTGAGCTTGGATGCGCAATGGTGTAAACTCCGCCCTTTCAATGTAAAGCGGTTTGTTCGTCTCTGTCCCACACTAGCAATATTTCTTCTCTATCTTTACGTTGCCAAGTGCCAAACTAGAATCATTGGGTAGTATTTCACATCATCTCTGGTATTTAATATTAATATCAATTACTTGATTGTGAGTCATTACCTGGACGTACAATGTTAGAGAGAGCTAACGCTCAGGGAAAAACATAAGTGTCAGTATAGTCACTGGTTTTGTTACACCTGTAAGTGATTGATTCAGGACAGATAGTCCTAGTATCAGAAAGCTCTATAAGGAACTAGAAGAAAAAGGATATTATAACAAATTCAGTGATCTTTTAGAGAAAGAAAAATAAAATTCTATATACACCACTACTCCAGAACAAAAGACCATCCAAGAAATCGTCTACGTCTTCCTTTAGATCATAGAAACTGGAGTTAATAATTGTATATATTGTTTGTTTACCGATGACTCTGGTGTCGCTAATACTATTCATTGATATTATTATACAACTTAAATTGTTTTGTTTAGGTGTTGTATTTATTGTTTATTGTTATTTTTATGGCAGGACCGGCCCCGCTCCGCTCGACTGAAGAATTTCCCCGTCATTCTCATACGTGGGGATGTTAGGTCGGCAACAGACCTATCCTCTGTTCATTTTAATTGTAAAATAAATATTTTTGAATTTGAATTTGAATTTGTTTTCACAAACAACAATATAATTAATATTACGAAGAATGTATGCTAGGGTGAAGTGGCGTTGACCAATTGAGCAAACAAGGCATTGACAGGACGAGTAAGGCAGGAGTAGAGCGCATTGTGCTGCATTCAAATAGATCAGTTCCTCTATCAAAGCTTTATCCCTTTCAGGAATTGGTTTCGTGAATTAGTCTTGAGTTGGAATAACAAGAATGATATGCACACTCACCCGATTATAAGCTTCAAAAATTCGGAATGGTTTACATGGGTGTCATTCTAATCTTGTTTCTCTGCAAATAATCGAAGAAATTGTCGATACTCTTTCATAAGAATGAGATAAAATCTGTCATGATTTTTTAAATAAGGACATAATTTTATTGAGTATTGAGTGTTACTCACATTATATTATACAATATACACCATCACAAATTTATCATAAATTTAATAACAATTTCCTTCTGAACACTTCGTTTGTTTTTAAAAATCGTTTTTTGTATTGTTTAGGAATGTTAATGTGTCAGTAGATTTTTGGAAAAATTCACTTTTGACGTCTTTTTTTTTTTTTTTGGTCGCCCTGTAGAGCAGACGAGACAACTGCAAATCCCAATAAGAAACTGTGATCACCGAAATTCCCTTAACATTTTGCATTTTTATTCACATTTATATCTCAAGTAATAGAGGAGATATACAGTTTTATAGCACAGTAGATTTTATGACTATTAGTTTTAATGCATTTTAGAAAAACTAAAATAAAAATAGCAAGCTATGGATTTGGAAATGATAAATTCATGTTACTGGTACTTTTAACGTAGTGCTTGTGTTATTGTGAAAGAATGTTATTTTATCTTTTCTTTTGTATTGGTGATTTAATATGGAGCGTGTAACACAACATTTGACTCACAATGAATGTACCCAAACATTAATATTGTTAGAACACGGTTGGAGTTACCGAAGAACTGGTCGGCGATTGAATGAGACAGGAGGTCATTTCCGTAGACCGGGTCAAGGAAGAAATCGATTAACAACCCAAATGTCAGACAGATTTTTAAGACACTCTATTGGATGACAATGTTTTATAACCGCTCGAAACCTACAGATTCAACTTTGAAATGTACATAGTCCTGAAACCGTTCCTTAGCGAAGGGAAGGTGATATGATACTTAGAATTGCTGCTCGAAGTTCAGCTTTAGCGGTAGATCACCGTAGTGCTAGACTGAATTTTGCCAGGGAATATATCAATTGGATAGAGGCTGATTCGGTACATGTATTATTTATGGATGAGTCTAGATTTTCTCTATGGAATAATCAGTATCGTCAGTATCCGTGTATTCCAACGTGAAAAATATGCTCAGTGTAACTTTTTAAACATCGGATTATTTAGAGGAGGATCTGTGATGGTTTCGGAAATTATTTCTTTGAACGTCGTGGTCATAAATAATGGAAGCAGAAAGTTATATAGTTGAAATCTTAGGGCAACGTGTAATGCCATTTGCGCTATATATCTGGCAAAATTTGTTGCTAACGCATGAGAACGCTAGCCCTCATGTTGCTCGAGCTATGACAAATTATCTGGAAGAGATCGCAATTGACGCCATAGTATGGCCAGCTCGAAGCCCAGACTTAAATTCCATATAGAATCTCTGATATACCCTTGGTATGCGATTACGTAAGGAACACAACCAACAAAATAACTTAGATGAAGTGGAACAGAGGCTAAATCAGATCAGGAAAGAATTGGACCAAAATGAATTTATTTTAAGTATGAGTCGGCGGTGTGAAGCAGTTATTCGTGCTAGAGGTGGAAATACTCTTTATTAATTCTTTTGCACATTTATATTATAAAATTTTATTTTAATCTGTGATTTCCATAGCTTGCTATTTTTGTTTTAATATTTCCAATATGCATTAAAACTAAGAGACGAAAAACCTACTGTGCAATAAAACCGTGTATATCCTCTATTACTTGAGACACATGTAAATTTTGATCGGTATGTAAAATGTTTAAAAAATTCCGAGAAAAAGTCAAAATAGTGAAGTTTTCGAAATAAATGAAAATCAACTAGTAAAAGAAAGGTTTGATCGATGCGATCGGATTCAGCACCTACACTAATTAAAAGTAAAACTCAAATTAGGTGACCCATTCCTCAAATTTCCATCAATGTAGGCGATATAATTCAAGATAACTAGTATCTCCTATTGCTTTTCTCGTTACCAGATTCCATCTGCAATGAAGCAAGTTGAGCAATAAATAGGACAAAACTGTCATTCCACATATTGTCATTGGTAATTGTTGTTGGAACTTGGAACATTACCGCACGAAATATCTTTCGACTATGCATATCAATTGATCGGTAATTTGATTGATGAATATGAAATTAGTAACGGCTTACAGTTACGTCACAACCGTTTTGATTGCGTGCTTTTTGACACATAACCGATAGATAACTATGTAAAAGTATGTCCCCTGATTAATTTTATAGGCAAAATAAAGTGCAGTTATAAATGGTGCGAGTGAATTCCAATCTAGTAATCATAAAGTGGTCAGGAATATGAAACAACGAATCACTTAGAAAACTAAACCAATTAAATCTGATTGGATGAAGGCTACCCTTCAACACATAGGGGCAACGACCTACAGTTAATAAATCATGTAGCGAGGAAGTGTAAAATCATTTTTCAAGAAGATATTTATTTCTTTGATATAAATATTTATCCGTAAATGTCAGGGATAATTTACGGCATAAACATTCGTGAGGCTTGTAAACAAATTGTCAAATTATACAATTGTGAATGCTAATGAAAGAACACTAAAACTTTTTCTGTTCTTTGTTTGAAAACAACTGTATAAAACACCCACAAGTTGGGTGCGAGTTGAACATTGGTAATTTAAATACGATCAACAACCCATAGGTGTTTTATGCAAGGTACCTTTACACTTACACTGTGAAATCTTACACTTTCCTAAAAGATCCATCAGACTTTATCAAATAAATGGTTTATTTGGTCAACTGGTACACGACACACCTGATAATGTAGTCTGGATATAACTTTTATTCCTCCATAAAAACTTGCTGTCGTTTATATAGGCAGTATTTTTAAAACTCTACGCAATTAACAACTTGGATGCATCAGCAGTAGGTAAAGCATTTAAAATAAATATTTGTCTTGGTTACTTTGTTATGTTTATATAATCAGAAAACAAATTAAGAAAGCACAGCTCTTATTACTTCTTAAAATAGTTTATATGTACATATCACTAGCGTTTAAGATGCAAGTTATGAGATGTTTATTATGTACATATAATGAATTTCTTAGAATATTTTAGTTGGTGTTAAGGTATTTATTCAAATCCCGATTAACAATATATCATTTTGAAATTATTTGTATGCCCATATTGTATACAATATCGATATATACATTATATTATTATAAAAATGGGAAAAGAAATTTTAGTGTATTAATTATACAGGGCGTGATTTGATAGAAGTCAAAAAAATGGTATAATTTTGTTATATTATAAACTTTTACCGAGAAGTGAACCGTTACCGAGTAATAACGAAGCCGGACGACTGGATGGAATCATATTTTTCTAAATATTTCCAGAACCACGGAATCAAGTACTTTCAAATTTAAGGTGTGATAATAATTAGAGATCGGGAGGTAGCAGTAAATTCCTAAGACGACTTAGGTAAATATAATATTATATTGTAAACACCTAATGAAACATTCCCAAACAATATGAGATGAAAAAAATAGTCTTATATACTATGCAACTAATTATAAAAATGAGAACAAACAGTTAAAGTAATTGGACGACTTGCAGCTATAAAAAACACCGACTAACCATCATCTTGACGGGGATGCTCGGTATTGTCGAGTGTCCAATAGCAATGCGAATGCAAAGATATAGATAGATGGATAGATAGATATTTATTGGTGCTACATACAAGATAGTATTTACACAAGTCAAATCAACAATAAAAATATATAAAAATAACAGAAATGGTAAAAAGGTAAATTAATATATGAAAACACAAATAAATATAGTTAACAATAATGTAAAATAGTTTCACAGAAATCTGTATGCAACACGTCAAGTCAGACAACAAGTATTCATTAAAATTACAGATATAACGACGAACAAGAATAAATAATGATAAATTTCACACAGTTATACATGACATATGGGAATATAAATATTCATTAAAATCATAAAAGGCATTTTTAAATAAATAATTTTTTATCACAGATTTAAAACGATTATAATCTAGATTTTGAATAACATTCGGTAGTACATTAATAAATTTTATGGCATAATAACCTGTGCCGTTTCTAGTTTTGGATAGACGTAGAAAGTTCTGGTTTAATTGTTCATTGTTTCTTGTGATATAGGCATGAATTAGATCACGTTTCACGTATCTGTCCTGATATTCGTTAACATAAAGAAGACAATGTAAAATGTAGGTGCAAGGCAATGTCAGTATTGACAGTTTATTAAAAATATGTCGTCTCTATAACCTAATCCTGCTATAACTCTTACAGCTTTTCTTTGCATAGAAAAAACATTCCTAGCGTGTACAGAATATCCTCAACCTAGAATCGCATATGAAAGGGCTGAGTGAATAAGTCCATGATATGCTGTTAATATTATTGGTTGAGATACACTGTTAACAAGACTGCGGATTAAAAATATGTTACTGGACATTTTTTTTACAAACATAGTTTATATGTTATTCTCAGGATAAATTATGATCTAAATAGACCCCTAAACATTTTACGTTTTCAGAAAAATTATTATTCACTGTATGATGTCTTAGACTAAAAACCATTGATTTAGTTTTTTCATTATTTAATACTAGCTGGTTACTTAGAAACCAATCATCAATTATCGGTTCAGTATTATTAGCAATAGATAATAGAGTGGTAAATTCTTGGTTGTTGTAAATTAATGTGGTGACGTCAGCGGAGAGCAAATTTAGGCACAGATGTACATTTTGGTAAATCATTGATGTAAATAAGGAACAGTATTGGACCTAATACTGCACCTTGAGGTACACCAATATTTGTACCGATTAAATTTGATTTCAAATTGCGATATTTAACAAATTGGGATCTATCTTCAAGATAAGACTACCAAAAGTCTACTATTTGTGGCTTTGCTCAACTATACATACAAAAATTCGCTTTCGTCGAAACCTTTGTTTATTATATCTATTAACGTGTTAATGGCTAAAGTTGTGCTTTTTTTGCTCTAAAACCAAATTGGCAGTTATTAAACAGATTACAATTTTCAAAATAAAACGTAATTTGTAATTTCAGTATGATTTCAAAAATTTTGGCAAATACTGGAATAATGACGATTGGCCTATAATTTTATTATTTTTTTCTAGAGATGCATAAATACGAAGCAATAATATGTCAGATTTTTTGAAATGTATGAAAATAATGGGCTTATTTAGGTTAGGTTAGGTTAGATGTCATGAATGTTATTATAATTTGCGAAGTTACACTAATTAATCTAGATATTGTCCTTCAGTTTAAAATGCCAAAATAAATATGACAAATGTTCATATTTTGAGTTATCTAATTTAAACATTTTTATAAATAATTTATATGCGGACTGTCTCCCTGGCGAGTTCAGAAGAATAAAAGTAGATATATATCAGACTAGGGGGTTTTCATTTTTTGTATTGTAACTGGAGGAAATCATTTCTTGACTGAAAATTTTCTTTAGTGAATTAATATTTTCTCAATATCATTTTTTTTTGCTTCTAGTACTAAGAACACTGTTATTTAATTCAATGCTGCTCTTACTCCTAGACTGAGTAGTTGCTTTAATAGTTTCTATGATAAAATGTATTGTGTTGTTTTTAATTCATTATATGCCCAAAACTTTTATACTAGTACATTCAGATAAGAATGACAATATAAAATATAAGTTCTATAGATATTTATTATTATTATCATGTTAGGTTTGAAGGAGTGCTTTTGTCATATCCAATAATTATTTTATTATTTTTTTCTAGAGAAGCTCTATAACTTTTGTATTTTCCATTTTTCATAATAATAAAAATAGGAAATTAGGGGGGTGGGACTTCTCACAAAATTACCCTCTACATATGAAATGTCTTCTAAATTTGTTTTCAATTTCTGTCTAATATGTCTACCCTGAAAGTCATTTTGAAATAGAGACAAGAAAATAAATTTTTCACGCTAATCGAAAATGGACTACAGCACCGATTTTAGACACCTTCATAAAATAAGTTTTGATAAATTTGGCGAAAGCGCAGGTCATTCGATTTGTGCTTGACGGCGAACGCAATGCTCTAGATACCTAATATGGATATATCTTTTTAATCATTTATTTTTCATTGGTTTATTTCAGTTATCAATTTCAATTACCTTTGCCAAGATATAAACTTAACCACTAACATGAAGAATATTTACGAATATCCAATGTCTAGTGTAGTAGAAATCTTTGAAATGCATAAAATTGCACACATAAAGCTCATAGCTTTCAATACCTTTCGAAATATCAGATCTGTTCGTTCACTTAATCTCATCCACTCAAGTGCACTGGGTTTAAAACTAGTCTGTCTATGAGTGAGATGTGACACAGCCCTTAGAGCATCTAAGGCAATAACGTATAAGGATGAAATTTACATTTCTTCAAGTAATTATTTTATTGGAGATTTAGAAATAGTAGTAGCTTGTTCTGTGGGTAACTGTTAAGGACTAAAAGTCTTTTCCAGTTTTTTTGACTTAGAGTCTGCCATTTTTTTGGATATTTCGAACCTTAAAATTTATGAAACCATCACGTAGATCTGCAGCTTTCTGTTTATTGGTGCGAAAATTAGATTTCTGACATCCCTGTTCAATGGCTGTTGATTTAAATTTTTGTATCATCAAAAAGTATGTGTGGCAATTTTATTTAATTTTCATTTAAATAAAGTGAGAAACATGACTTTGGTACTTTATTTAGGTATTATTTTAAGTATTTTTCCAAGTAGATGGAGTTACCATTAAATCGTTAGTACTCTACCTTCATATAGAGACTTATGATTCTCAGAACCTCCTTATTGACGTCGTGGATACCTTCGCACTGTCCAAGGCAATAACCAGAAACCGGTCTGCGAATGGTATACGCGACGGCCTCAAGAAGGATTTCCATGTATTTGGTAAAAATCTTTTTCATTAGGGGCAATCGCAATTAAAGCTTAATCATTTCTCTCTGTATTATATAAATTTATAAATCATCAAGAAGTGTGTGTGGCAATTTTATTTAATCTTCAATTAAATAAAGTGAGGATTACGACTTCGATACCTTATTTAGGTATTTTTAATATTTATTACTATTTGTAAATATTCCCATTGTTTATATGTATTTACGTTTTTGCAAGTAGTAGAGGATCTAATATTCATCTTATTGAATGTATAGGTAATGTGGGTTTAATTCATTACGAAATTAGAAGAGAAGCGTTATTTAAAAACCAGAGGCTGAGAATTTGTTTAAAATATATATCAATCAACAGTAACAATGGTTATAGTTAATACTCCTTCTCAAGCTTCCATTGAGGAAGTGTTTGAAGAAAACAAATTTGTTGATTACCGCTTACTAAGTCTTGATTCATACAGTTCAATGTAAAGAAACATGCTGGATCAAGCTTATAACTGGTGATGAAATTTATTTAGCCATTCAAATGCCACATATCCTGGCTGGTGAATACAAAGTAACTATTACTTAAACCGAGTTTCATCCACAATGGCTCCAAAATACACTAGAAAATATCACAAAAATTACTGTTGCTAATTGTGCTCGATATATATTTCATGTTCAAAGATTCATACTGAATGCATTAAATATGATAGCCATGGTGAAAACTATATTTTGTAATTAACACATTCTATTCTTTTCAATAAATAATTTGTTTAAATTAACCTCAAATTTGAACTTCATTATTCCCAAACTGAATTTATTTATACTCAATTTGAACTCAATTCAAATTGGGAATAATTAATAAGTTGAGAATAATCAATATTACCAAATAGAACTTGTTTAGTTTCGAATAGAAATTGATTATTCCCAAAACGCAACTGATTATTCCCAAATAAACTAGTTTAGTCAATTTGATATTGATTATTCCCAGTTTGAACTAGTTTAGTATCAATTTGAACTTTAAAAAATAGCAGTATTTATTACTTTACATGTGTCATTTATAAATACAAATAAATTGCTTTAATAGTTTTATTTTTATTTCATCACTTTCTGTAACTGAAAGTACAGAAAATCAAAAGCAAAACAGAAATCTACACCCTTAACGTATTTGGTGTGCAGCTTTTCTCATAACTATATTCTTAGTAAGTACCAACGAAGCAGTTTATATAAATTATATCCGTTATCGATTTCATAAAACACGGTTTTTCACAAAAAGGAACTTTTGTCCTCGCATTTTCAAGGTTTTTAATGATTCCGTTTAGATGGTACATCTACTAGTTTCATGATAAACAGAGCACAAAGATTACATTTATATCTATTAACCTTTACCTACTATTACTGCAAACTGTTCAAATGATAAATTATTTTAAAATTTGTTTATTTTGAGGGTGATGATAATAATAGTCATTTCCTAAAGGTGCAGTGTGAAAAACTTAACATTTATTTTCATTTCAGTGTTGGTGGTACACCTGGAAGTGGTCTCCTCCTGGGCAGGGAACTGCATCCTGCTTACCGGCTTCCTTCACACATGGAGTACCTTTATTCCCTCCAACATTCCACAAGTAATTCTATTCACGGTAAGTTCATACAGCACAAATAGCATTTTAATAAATTATTTAGCCCTTAAGACTATATAAATCCATTACCCTAATTCTAAAACTCGAGTTTCCCCTCAAAGAAAAAATTTATAAACTAAACTCAGTTTTAAAATTTTCTAAATTAAAATAAAATTTTCGAAATTGTAAGATTTTTTATGAGAAATTAAGTAAACTTTAAAACTGTGCTACTGTCTGTCTAAACAGTGTTATGTGGAGTTACAAGCTTTCAAGTGTGGGATTTTTTAAGTAAGAATTAGAAAAACAAAATTTTACAAGAACATAATAAGTTTATAAATTGCTAACTAGTGCCCTCTATAAACAGCAAGAAAATAAACAAAAATATGCATATTCTTATGAGGACGATCTATAATAGAGCTGCAGCTGTTTGTCCCATTGGTTTCGGGACATCCTGTATGCCTATTGAGTTATATAAAAAGCTAATAACTACTTAAACCTCAAAATATAAAGATATTTTCACTTTAAATAACTGCATCCTTAATGTTATACATCCCATAAACGAGTGAAGCTATTGTGGTGTTGCTTATTATTGCATCTATTTATTCCATAATAATTTGTGCACAAATACCGCTGATTTCAATCGTTCGACAGATATGTTCGATAGACTGGTACTTAACCAGCGTGCCGTGCTAAAAAAATACCTCAGCAAGGCATTTAGCACTTGACAAGAGTACTCCACTATGGACACTCTGATAAGAATGTATGCATTGAATAATCGTGGCTAGTGTAACAAGCTACTTACACCTGCCCTCAGGGTCGTCTTCTGTGCAGTAGTTTTTCTAGTCGTATTGTTTAAAATATTAACATTTATTTTCAGTTTCTCTAGTTCAGCCATTTACTTTATAACTAAGCTGTGACTCCAACAAAAAGAAGCTTTCGGAGCCACGCAGCTAGATTCCAACTTGGAGGAGCTTTCTTATTCCCAGAACACAATAAAGCACGGCCACTTTTTATCATCCATCGGACCCAGAAAAGTATATCAATCCTTATAACTTACACTTTTTCTACTCTATTCGAATTATCGGCCACTTTCGTCCATCTCTTCCTGTCCACTGCTCACGGTCGTGTTCTCTTACTATCCCCTTCCTCCGTCACATCCAAGTCGCGGTAGCGCACTTCGACTACACATTTCCTAGGTGACAGGGGCGGCTCGCTACACTAGGCGCGTGGCCTCTCTCGTGGCTTAACGTGCCACTCCTACATAAACCTGCACTAAAGTTGCCAGGCTTTTACAATCCACGTATTTCAAATATGATTCATGTAACTTGTCTGGACCATGCCATACAATTTATACTAATGCCTTGAACACAGTACAAGAGGTTTCATGAAATGTTAAGACACTCGAGGTACAGGGTAGACAAATTTCGAGGTTTGAATAGGGTAACTTGGTAACTGTAAGAGATAAAAAAAAATAGAAGACACATTCTCAATCTCTTTTTTGAGTCAAATTCACTGGCGAAAAGAAAAATTTGCTATCGTATTTTGTTTTCGGTCTTCGTCTTCCATTTTTTTGTATCTCTTACAGTTACCGAGTTACCCTATACAAACATCGAAATTTGCCCACCGTGTACGTGTTTTAATTGTTCCATACAAATGATTGTTATTGTCTCTTACACCATCTGCCCGCCCAGCAAGCACGGAAATTGTCCGGTGTCTAATTATCTACTATTGTTGGAAATTTATTTACTTGACAGCGCTGGTGCCGGGTATAGATATATTTTTAAAAATATATGCTACAATACTAAAAATAACACTCTGTAGTAGTTCCTTCCGAATTTTATTATTTATTCAATAATCTTCCCATAAAATACGGTCAAATTGAATTGGATGGCGTCGTCTCATAAGCCCCATGATTTATTATTTTTTTTTATTTTGTTTTTCATTTAGAAAGCTCGATGGATTTCAATCATTGAGGAATTCGCAAAATTTTAAGTTGATACACTAAATTTAGTGACATCATCCAATTTCAATAAAGATAATGCGTGAAATGGAAGAAAATTGTTTATACTCATAAGTAAAGTCATAAAAGTCAAATAAAAAATCCGCACTCTGATATAAAGATAAAGTTTTTTATATTTATATATTTACGGTAAAGCGGCTATGTCATAAAAGTCTGCGTGTCATTTTTTACAGTCATTTTGTTCGATATTTTAATATCCAATAAAAGGACCTGAAACATTTACCCAGCTTGATCAGAACATGGTTGACTGCCGTAAAATAAATACTTTATTGATTGAAGCTATTTAAAGTTCACCTGTATTAAAAGTCATTATAATAATTTATAATAATATTAGTTTGTAGCATCATTAAATATGCCGTTTTTCCTTTCACAAAATATGTTAACATAGTATAAGTCACATTTATGGTAAATCTGTAAAATACTATATCGTCGGCAACCATTCCGCTTGCGAAATTCGCTTTATAAATAATATAAAAATAAGGAAATATCTCAGAACACAATTTATTACTAATGGCCCTAGTTCATTTCCCGTATGTAATAATAATATTAACAATAATTCACTAGGCTTCAGTCCTTGTGGAGTTCAGCTTAACTGTTCTGCCATTTAGTTAGGAATTACAGTTAATAAAAAAATATGTGTTATATACAGGGTGGTTCAGTTTTAACCAGCATAACTTTGAGAATTGATAAAACTCTTCAAAATATAAAAAAGTGCCTTAAAATGTACCTTTAATAGGATACAGGGTGTTAAACTTTCAATTTGTTTACAGTTTTTCTTACTTAACTCCCGAGAAAAGTTCAATGTCAACTTCAAATTTACTACAAATATTTAGTATGCCAAGAGCAATATTTCAGTCTGAAATTATCAACCTGGATGTACTGAGTGATTGTTTTTTCTATAGACCTTTTTATTCTCACAATCTCTTTGTCCAGACGCTACTGATTAACTAAAACCTGCCTATCTTACTAAACATATTTTACTCTTATAACATCTCTTTTTTAAAGATATGGAATAAAATTTGTCTCCGCGTATACTGTTACAGATTATAGGTAAATAAATAACTAAGCGACAAAAAATTCTAGTGTCATTAAAATATTAAATTTCTGGGTGATTTGATCAGAAGCAAAATAAAGAAATATGTTAAAATTCTCACCATGCGGATGGCACATTTTCACACCAACCCAATTTGACTTAATTTTACATTTTTTATATTTTCTCTTTTGAAAGTTTGCTCTTAATCCGTCTGAAAAAATTGTACATGACCGTGCGGTCCTAGGCAATTAATTTTTGTTTCACATCCATTTCTGGATCTGAATTACGCGCCATTTTACTATTAATTTATATATCCTCGTCGCAACATTTGAATTTTAATAATTTTGTGGAATGGTGCTATGAACTTTCCGCTTTCCTGTCTGATATGATCTGTCAAATATATTTTTGTTTAGTAAGTGTCACATAATTTTCAACTTTTGACTTGTTTTCCGTTTTCTAAAAGTTTGTGAACTGCCTAGATATTTTTCTAATATGGAATATTAGAAAAATATCTAGGCATTAATATGGAATTTCTATATTTTATAGAATAAGGAGGTGAGTAGTGTTATTAATTTGGTGCGGTGATTTGTTGTGGACAAGATGTCGAGGAAAATGCAGGTAAATCGGCTGGACAAAGAGGAGCTCATATATGAATTATCTGTTCGAGGTATTGGGACAGGCACTTGTGAGGAGATGCGTCGTCACAGGCCATACAGTTAGAAAAGGAAGGATGTAAGTAAGTATGAATTGGGCGTGAATATGGTAAAGTGAATGATGATCGTGTTTGTGTGTATGGGGATAAGTGCTGGAATAATTGCTGTGTCAGGAGGCATTTGGTGGTAATGTTGGAGTAGCTAGTGTCGAGATATAAATGGTTTTGTAATACCATCGACCGCGAAGTCGGAATTTATCACTACACTGGTTTGGGTAATATTGACTCGTGGTTTGAATCATTCAGCGCTCTTTTGAGGATTTGTTCTCCAATTCACCAGCCTGTGCTCTTACGCCTAGTAATTAGCCGGTGTTTTCGCTGAAATTGGAAGATCTTTTTGGTTAGATTTGAGTGCGAAGGTTGCGGTTACTGAATTTTGGTACTCGTAGGGGGTCCACTACTTTGGTTTCGTTGAATTTGCCACCACTAATAGATTATGTTTTAAGCGATAGGTTGAATTGGGATTAGTAAGTGGTTGAGGGTTAGCTAATGACGCTAAATGATTATTTGGGGGATCATTGGGACCTTTTAGAGTATTTTGTTGTGGTTTAATTTACTTGGCGCCCACAAGAATATCGTTATGTGTATATATATATATATATTTTTATTAACCCGCCCGTCTCCACTGATAGCGGCCGGCAAATACTCATCTGTCATCGGACAGCTGTTCTACTGTTGCCCGAGAGGGTAAGTTTTAGGTAACATTTTGGCGCTTTTCACTTTATTTACAGTTTTTTGCAACAGTAACTCGACGCAGCTGTCCTCGAATATCAAATATCGTTGTCATAAAGTCAAAAACCTCGTATTTCAGATTTTGACGTAAAACCTTGTCTCATTCTTAAATGTACGATTTATTTTTTATATTATTAGTACCTAGTTTTCGTCATTGTTCATCGAAGCTTTCATTCAAAAAAAATTTCAAATATTACAGTAAAACGGTTACATATTTGAGAAGTTTTTTGTGTTCCCTGAAAACCAATGATATTTTAGATACGAGGTTTTTCCTTTATGACAACAAATTATGTTTCTCTAACAGGAGAGCTCCCCATAAAGAAGTTTTTACTGAAACTCACCGTTGTTTTCGTGAGACAAGTTTGCATCGTGGTAATAAGCAAGTACGAGAAGGGTACCCAACCAAATGTATTTAGAGTTCTGAAAAGAGATTACAGAAAAGCACATCACTTGCAACCCGTTCAAGGATAACGTCCAAAGGATGCCGAGAAACGTATCCATTTTTTTCGATGGAATTTGAAATCGATATAATTTCCCACAACGCTAGACTGGTAAAAGTAACAACGCCAAAAATGACTACCTGGCAGGCCCTGTACATTATTCACCAAGATCGCCAGACTTGAATCCTGTGGATTACTTCATTTAGGGTTACTTAAAGAGTTAATAATTAACATCTTTAATAAATTGTTTGATAAGGCGATGTTAGAAATTCATCGAAGCAAATGGGTTACATTTTGAGTAACTCCTTTAATGCATTTGTTTAAGCTATGAGTTACAGTTTTTGTTTGTGTTTGTATTGTTTGTATTGCAAATAAATGATATGATCTATTTTAATATTTTGTTCAATAGTGGTGTTTTGTATTCACATTAATTTGCCAAATTTATTTTATGATTCACAGCGATAGTATCGTTCATACTTTCATGTTTCATTAAAGTATCAAAATAACGGTTAAAATTTTTTTTGGCACAAAAGCTTCCGCCTAACTGCCGGGTTGATGTGAAAATGTGCCACCTGCATGGTGGCACATTGGTAAGAAATATTTCATAATTTCCCTATTCTATCAATTCTCAAAGTTATGCTGATTAAAACTGAATCACCTTTATATACATATATACAGGGTGATTCAGGATTTATGCCATTTTGACTCAACTTTAAACAAAGTGCTGGAACAGGTTGTTTTTATTTTCAAAGGGGACACACTTAAGTTCACTATGTTCATAGGAGATGATGATATAGAGATAGGAGATGTATTCATCAATTAATTGTTTTTAATCCGATTCGGCCCCACCCCTATTCAGCCTCTCAATTACTACGGCACACAGTGGGCCAGAATTAATATTTAGCAGGACAAAACTTAAATTTGTAAGAATTAATTTTGGGAGAAACTTCTTTATTAGTATCTACAGAAATGGTCAGTGCATAACGACATCAATATGAGTATTCCTAAAAATAAATCATTCAGAAATAGTGAGCAAGTAAATAACACTGATAATGCGCGACCATTTTCAGTTTATTAGTTGCTTTTGTATTGTATAGAAGTGGTGTTGTGTTCTCGATTGTTTTTGAGGGTGTAAAATCTTTCCTGTAGGAATCGTTTTGTTATAGGTGTGCTACTTTTTTTCTTTTTATTTAACATTTCTTAATACAGTTATTTTGAATAAGGTAATATTCAAAATATTAACAGAAATAGTGCCGTTATTTTTATATTACATATTTACTTAGGTTTATAAAAAATTGTACGCATTTGCATACTGTAATTGAAGCTTATACCATAACTGTTAGTGACCGGTAGTGCCCATAACGGACATATAACTTGTTTTTATTTGAGCTTTTTTTTGACTTGAGTATTAGCATATTGTTCTATAACGGCCCTTTTTTTGTTAATATTTTGAATAATATCAAAAATAACTGTACTAAAGAGTGTTACATAAAAAAGGTAAAAGGTACCCTACCTTTAACAAAAAGAATCTTACAGGAAAGACTTTACATCTTTAAGAACAATTGAAAACATATCACCACTATACAATAAAAAAACAAATGATAAACTGATAATGGTCGCGTATTATTAGTGTTCTTTACTTGCTCACTATACCTAAATTATTTATTTTTAGGAATTCTCATTTTAGTATCGTTATACACTGATAATTTCTGTAGATACTAATAAAGGAGTTTTTCCCAAAATTAATTATTACAAATTTAGGTTTTGACCTGCTAAAAATTAATTATGGCTCACTGTCGGCGCCATGGCACCTTGGATATTTGACTGGTAACGGTCGTAAGTGCCCGGCGACGAAATTTGTTTATAATGTTTAATATATTGTTGAATTGAATTGAATTAAATTGAATTGGTACTATCCCCAAAATTTTCAAACGGCAATAATACGATCATTTTAAAGACTGTTAAATTCTACTTCCAATCCAGTGACTAGGAAATCTTTGATTCAAAAATTGCCTCACTACTAGCAATGCGTTCTCGTTAATACCGATCAACATTGGATCAACAGTTTTATGAGAAATTCAGGTACATCTCTCCAATCGAATTTTTTTAACATTTTAATCATATTTTTGGTCTGTCACATGTCCTATAATTCTGTGGTTTAATTATATTTATTATCATTTTTATGGTCCTATTTTATTAAAATGTGAAATAAAGTGTGTCACAAATAAAGCAGATCCTTAAGCACGAAATATATGGACGTCCGCTAGAGAAGGACCCATTTTGTCGATTCTAATTTTCGAGATATTTGAGTTTTTCGAAGAGAAGCCGTCTTGAATCTTTCTGTGGATAATATTACAACTTATACTTAATATATCGTTTTGTACTACAATTACGTTGAACATGTAAATAAAAGTTGGTACTTTGCATTAAAACGAAAGGGTCCATTTTCGGTACAAAAAAGTTCTTATGAATTCGAATAGTGTCTTGTGCTCGACCAACATAGCACAAAAATATACTGTGATCATTCCGAGGGGTAAACCTGTCGACAAAAATCTGTATACCAAACTTCTAATCATGTGCCGGTGAAAATAAAAATTTTAACATTTTTTGTCTCTACCAACTTCTAATTTTGACTGGATTATTTAAGGTTATTGGTTACAAATTGCAGGAGGTTGGTAATAGTTACCTAGATTACAACAGAGATTTTGGTCGGATTGAAAATATAATCAGAAAAGTGGAAAATGTTTATGTACCTGAGCAATACCATGACCTAATAGAATCTGCCAGCCCAAAAAAAAACAACTCTATGTGTGTTGATATGAAAAAAATACCTTCATAATTTTGAAGCGCTTTCAATAAGATTAAACTTGTTCAATGAAATAAAGAATAATCTGCATGGAAAAATAACTGTTAGAGATTATATTAAATCAATTTGGCAGAGTAGTACAGACACTATTTATACAAAGAAAGCCTCAACGAGTATACACCATTTCTGAGGGTGGACTTATTAAATAAATAAAGCTGGGAAGCAGCGCCGGTCCTAGCCTTTGATCAGGGTAGAGCGAGATTGTTTCTCGGCGCCCTTTGGTCGACGCTTTCACTTTCACGTTAATTCTACTTCGGTTTTATGTTAAATAAATAATAATTCCAAAATTTTCAAAAATCAACTTTTATTGCAAATATCAACACTTATTGAATTTAAATTAAATTAAGTAGCTCTAATTAGTCTACTTCTCAAAACGCGCCATCAAAATTTTATTTTGCGCTGAAAATTATTTATCGCGTTTGGCTTTTTTGGCGCCCTTGCCATCTGGCGCCTAGAGCGACCGCTGCTCTCGCTCTACCCCAGGGCCGGCGCTGCTGGGAAGGTCAGAAAGAAGAAATTACTCCTAACAGGTTTAGAGAAAAAATAGGAGGACTAACAGATGAAAAACTAGCTAGTTTACCTGAACAAATGACATTTATCAGAGAAGAATACAAATATGAAAACTTTGAACAAAATGAAGAAGATCCAAAGAAAAAAATAGGAAATTAAAGATTTAGCCACTGAACTATTAGTCGTTTTTTGATAAAACAAAATAAATAAAAAAACTCTAAATCAATGTTTTTAATTCAAGTTTATGCAAAATAATGGTAATGGTACATGACATCCATTTGTGTCTACAATTCATACATGTCATGAAAGTAACTACATCTTAATTCTATTAAAAAATAGATGCTATAATATAAATCATAACAAATAACTAATTTTTGACTACAATAATAATTGCAAAACTTCTGAGGAATGTCAACAACTTCTGAGGAATGTCAAAAACTTCTAAGGAATTCCGAGGGAATTCCATGGAATTCCATATGCTTGTACACCAAACTTCCAAACAGGTTTACCTCTCGGATTATTCCATCTGTATTCCTTGCTAATATTGAATGTGTTCTGTACATGCAAAAAGCAGCAGAAATATGTGCATATATACTATGTTACCTAAATAAATATACATAGTATGAATCAATTTTTATAATATAAAGTATGTACATGAGTCTTTTTACTCTAGGTATATTTTATTCATACAAATATTTTAAACATCATAAGAATATTAAATAAATAGTAACGAGCACAGTATATGCAAAGTATATTTGACAATAATCGTTTATTAATATGTTTTATGTATATGTTTAGGGAGTTTTGTGCTATGTGGGTATCGTGTTATGCAGCATTGTAAAAAAAAATTAAGTTTCTTCATAATCTCTACTGATTTATTTCCAGTCGAAGGTGTATTTATTACAAACGCAAACTTTATTATTTATTTTCCACAATGCCATTTTTCAGACTTCCAACTTTAACGGTGAATAATGACAATATTCAGTTTTCAAACTAGTGTTTTTTTATTTTTTCTTTTAATCATCATAATTTAGTCAGCAGTGCATCAGTGTACGTCCATACCAACAATGTGGGTCCTTCTCTTGCGGATGTTAACAGATAAAAATTTTAACCCAGTTACAATTAAAGTCAAATGATGTCCCAGTTAAAATGTCCGTACTTTAAATGTGACATCCAAAAGAGTATAAAAACTAGTTTTTTTATCGTGATATTGATATGAAAGAGTCAAATTTTGATTTAAAATTACTCTACTGTTATATTTTTGTGTTGAATTTTATCAAAGACTTTAAAATCAAAAACATTCAGATGTCGTTAAATGTCACAGAAGAAACCCATGCCACAAATAGCCGAGTCCACTGTATAATAATGTGTTGGAATACTTCATTTATTCCCTTTTCTCAGATTTGTTTGCATATAATATACCAGAATATAAATTTATTAATTACATTACAAACAAGTAATATTAGTTAAACTCTTGTTAACGCCTCAAAACCGGATGTTAGGGTATTTTTTTCTTTGCTCTGCACTGCTTGTTTTGCTTTTTTAATGGCACGAACGCATAAAACAATCATATGGTACGGTTGCACTGTTTTTATTTCTTCGCCCGTATGGTCGTGTTACCGTGATTGTTCCATGTCTAAACCGGATATACCTCTTTAGAAAATTTATCTTGAGCTCATCGTAATTAATTCTTTAATTATGCATACTTGTTTATGTATTTTATAGTTCATATTTTCCGAAGTATCCATTAAAAAAACCTTGATGACTCGAAATGTATTTATGGAGATTTTAATGATTTATTTTCGCAGAAGATATGTTTATTTACTTTGCTATATTGAAACGGCTTTCGTTTGTTTATAGGCAACGAATGTTTATTTTTGATGGTGTCTTATATTAGTACATGTTGACTAACGCACAATAAAGTCTATTGCAATGTTAGTAAGTTTTATTTATTTTTTTTAACACTGTCTTTTCGTACTCTATAAAAATTTCATCTCCAATTGTCAAGTAGGTATTATGTCTTGAAATAAAAGCTTTATGAAGAAAGAATAAAAAATGCTGTTTTAATGCATTCAATCAAATCAAATATATTAAATTATCTGCCAATTTAATATTCTCTTCAATATTTTACTGATGTTGGAGCTGAAAAATTCGAAACCATTATTGCTAATGATTTTTTCTATGGAATGTATGCACATATGTGTGACGTGTGTTGTCATGCTGATATACAGATGTTTAAAATTAAACCGAGGCTACCAACGCAATCTATATACGATCTGAAAATAGTGAGGGCAACGCATCATTAAGTAAATCATCAACAAATCCAACACTTACCTACATGTGTTTTTAATAAAGCCTAGTCTCTTTTCTTCTCTTTTATTCTTCATAAATAATGCACAGAATAAAATCCATTTCTATATTAGCCTTATAATACATTAAATGCTTCAAATAACACAATTTAATGGAGCTTTTAAAAGTGAGAATACCTTGTTTTAACCTGAGCATAACTGTAGAGAGCTATGTGAATACATATATGTCAAATTAGAAACAGCAGTGCATTAATTTTTGAATCCAAGATAAGAATAAAGGTTTCAAAGATCAAAGTGAATATTTTAGTACGCTGTATTGACCACTTCACAAGTTTCGTGGTAGTTTACAATCCGCCATAAAAACTGAACAGAATAGAAAACGTAATTTTATGATGTCGCTTGTGAGCATATGCATGAACTGCTGTATGCATCTGTTTAGGTGAAATATACTGCAGTATAATCTATTTTGGTTTACTTTCTGAACGGTTTCGTTTTAATGTTGTTTTTCCTCCGTCATTTTACACAACATAACAAAGTACTCGTATTGTGTTTCTACACATAACGTCTCGATGTGTTGAAATCCAAATATTCAAGTGATTAAGCATGCCAGATAAAAAGAAACGTAAAATATTTTATTCGTTACCTACCAAAATAAATACTTCATTATTTTGCAGAATTTTATTTACAAATATATTTATTGCCTATAAATCGACAATTATTAGTACCTGACATTGACTACTTTAAGGTATTATTTTTTTTAGACAGGTACTTGTCTAGTTGATCGTACATATTCGACACGGATAATAAAATTGATTGATCTTTTAAGAACCGTCAACAAACTTGAATCATTAATAATATGTTTGTATGTTTAAATTATCTCATTTCTTATGCTAATCTGTCAACTTCAAAAGTTCATCCTTTTTTTGTCGACGGTTCTTCCTCACTTACCTTGGCATTTATGCGTGGCACTATTTTTTGTGTCACAGCTTTGTGGAAAAGTTAATTAATTTACTTTTCATAGGAAACATAATTCTCAAAGTAAATCGAGCATTACTCTGGGGGCTTTTTTTACAGATCTCTTTTAATTGTAATTAAGACCAGGAACTTGATTCTATTTTTACGCCAGAATATATCTGGGCACTTCATTAAAATACAGATTTTTTTGCTAGGTGTATTTAAATTATATTTTGTAAATTTAAATTATGATGCAAATTTAATAATCATTGTACAATTGTTGATTGCAGGTTTAGGACTAAACCCCGAATACCTCAGTGCTAGAGGTTTAACAGAACTCCACCCTACTTCCACCCTGGCTAGCACCGAGTTCCCATTTAGTATAGATGGTAAGAATTGATTACTAACATTTTTTTCACCCAACCTCACAGTTACGTTTTCAGGTTCAAGATTGAACAGTCCGAGACCTGGTAGCATACGAGCTTCAAGAAAAAGGGCTTTATCGTCGTCTCCCTATTCAGATTCGTTCGATATAAATTCCATGATCCGTTTCTCCCCGAACTCCTTAGCTTCCATTGTAAATGGCTCAAGGTCGTCAAGTGCTAGCGGATCCTATGGACATCTTTCTGCAGGAGCCATTAGTCCGGCTCTTAGTATGCACCCTGCGGTACACCTGCAACAACTGCAGGCTCATCTAATGAGAAGTTCAGGATCGTTACTACCGTTGCCTCCGGCAGCGCCTCCTCCCCATCCCATGTATTCTCTTGGACATCACCCCTTACATGTTTCACATAATATTTCAAAGACTGATGTAAGTAAAGCTATTGTATATTATACTCTAAAAAGTATAGAGGCCTATATTTTACCCCGAAAATACTATTGGTTGTAACCATGAGACCACCATATTTAGCCAGCAAAGTTGGTTGCGTAAGGGTGACTACGCCTCACCACTTTTTAGATTAGAGCACAATATAAGTAAACACAATCTATCAAATGATACGATTTTTTTTTCAGATTTTAAATGATAGAAAAAAGTCTGAAAGTAGTACAATAACCCAATTAGACGTGGACTCTGCATCAGCGAGAAAGTCCAAAATAAAAAAGGAGCCTTCATTAAACTCTTGTGCTCCAAATGATGGCACAATCGATCCCACAGATCTTAAGGACGAACCAGGAGACTTCATTGAGACAAATTGCCACTGGAAAGATTGTTCAACGGAATTTGGAACACAGGAAGAACTAGTTAAAGTAAATTAAACAGTAAAATGATATCCCGGTGTATTTATTAACCAATATTTGCTTTACAGCATATAAACAATGACCATATTCACGCCAACAAAAAATCGTTTGTATGCAGGTGGGAGGGATGTTCGAGAGCAGAAAAACCATTTAAAGCTCAATATATGTTGGTAGTCCACATGAGAAGGCACACAGGAGAGAAGCCACATAAATGCACTGTTAGTATATTTATTGATGTTATGATATAATTATGTAAAAACGAAATACTTTTACAGTTTGAAGGATGCTCAAAAGCTTACTCTAGACTGGAAAACTTAAAGACGCACCTTCGATCTCACACAGGCGAAAAACCATACACATGTGAATATCCTGGTTGTTCTAAGGCCTTCAGCAATGCTTCTGATCGCGCAAAACATCAAAACCGAACACACAGCAATGAGGTAAAAAACAAATTTTCTCACTGTACCTCGATTTTAAATATTAAATCAATTATTATTACACTGCTTTCATAGTTGGAAAATTTGTAAGTAAACAAAACCTAGTAGAAAAAATTAAATATTTATTAAATGAACTTTCCATAACCTTTTATTTTTATTTCAGAAACCGTATGTATGCAAGGCGCCCGGCTGCACGAAACGGTATACGGATCCAAGCTCTTTGCGAAAGCATGTTAAAACTGTGCATGGAGCAGAATTTTATGCCAGTAAAAAGCATAAGGGATCCGAGCCCACACCCGATGATGGTCCAGCCGGCCTAGATTCAAGTCCGCGTAGTGAAGATATGCAAAGCCATAAAACCGCAAGTCTTAGTAGTCCAAGTATCAAGTCCGAGTCTGATGTTAACTCTCCAGGTCATCAACAACAAGGAAGTCCTCTTGGTGCAACACAATTAGCTGGTGGATTCAATGACGATTTTTCAACTGATATGACCAATAACATACAGAGGACCACAGAACCATCAGATGATCCATCTTGGACATATGACGCCGAGGATCTAGAGATTGACGATTTACCAGTAGTACTTAGAGCCATGGTAGGAATAGGTAGTGAAAGAGGTGGTATCGCGATAGCAGATAGAACCCCAAGAGTGCGAATGAAACACCTTGGAAAAGCCAAACCATCCAGTATACCTACTTTAACTACGCAACGTAAAAACATCGCAGATATAAACAGACGAATAACAGACCTTAAAATGGAAGGTGGACTAACGGGATCGACTCAGAATAAATCACAACTTACAGATCTTCAACAAAGACTCCAGCCTACTGGCAACACGCAGGCACAAATCAGAAGAGACAGTAATTCAACTGTAAGTTCTTACTACGGAAGTATGAGAAGCGCCGATATGAGCCGGAAAAGTAGCTTAGCTTCGCAGGCATCGAGTATGCGACCTGGAATAGCTCCAGGATCATTTTACGATCCAATATCTGCAGGTAGTTCAAGAAGATCAAGTCAATTATCAACAGCTACGACTGGAGGTACTTGCATTCCACCACCGCCACCTTCCCATCTTCTTGTAGGACAATTACAAAGGTTACAGAATTCACCAAATCCCGCCAGTAGTAACAGTAATCTAGTTCTTCAGGTAATTGTTAACATTAATCTTTGCAGTAATAAAATATATATATACGATTTCTTTATTTCAGACCCAAAATGTCTCGCTGCAACAAACTGCTATCCAACAGACATGGTTATCGGGCAATATTTCCAACATTCCAGCTTCTACGACGACTAGTACGGACACTAGGAGGATGTCAGAACCATGCCATACAATGACTAATAGAAAGAGCCCACCTCCAAGACCTGCATCTGTTTCGTTATCACCTCTAAAAGGGACTGTTAATTCAACGGAATTACATCCAAATCAAGCAGTTGTCTTGGACGAAGTTGGAGAAGGGGAAATGGTTGAAAATAAATTAGTAATTCCTGATGAAATGGTACGATATTTGAATCAAGTGGCCGACAATCAGAATGGAGATTTAACCAATATGAGTTGGTCGGAAACTACAGCAGCCAGCAACGAAAACACCACACAAAAACCGTTGCCAAGTCCACAAATGCTACCATCACCTTCAAGTTTCCCTGTTTTACCTTCACCACAAAATACAAACGTAATGTCACCATCATCGACCATTAATCAAATATTACCGTCCCCGAGTAATTTGAATCAAATGATGCCTTCACCATCTGCTAATTTGAACCAGATGATGCCTTCACCTTCAACAAATATTAATCAAATTATGCCCTCTCCCACTTCTAATTTAAATCATATGATGCCTTCTCCTGCAAGCAATCAAATGATGTCACCTGCAGGTAACATGAATCAAATGATTTCGTCTCCTGCATCAAATTATCAAGTGATGCCATCTCCATCCTCAAATTACGGAGGCATACAAAATCCTATGTTATCACCTGCTCCAAACATGAATCAAATGGTTCCATCCCCTTCCTCGAATATTAATCAAATGGTACCTTCACCAATGTCCATAAGATGTCATTCTCAATTAATGTCTCCCGGTACTCCGCCGCATATAATGTCTAGCACAAATAATCAACAGGTACCTCAAAACTGCAACGTAATGCCTCAGTCTTCGCAAATGCTTCAAAATGGGCAAATATTGATGCAAAATAATCATGTCATTCCACCTAACTATTATAACAGACCCATAAGTCATGGTGGTTGTTATATGCAACATGGAAATTGGGATAACCGTATTATGTGCCAAACTGCAAACCTAATTCCCCAACAAAATGATCAGCACAACGTGTGTAACAGAAACCAACATGACTGCAATAATCAATGTCGACCACAAATACCTGTTAATAACAGTTACATGGGTTCCGCTTTGTCTAATACATCCAATCAATGCACAAACCATAGTAACTATCAAATGTGTAATCAAAGTGCTTACATTAATAACTGTCAAAATAACAAACTTGTAAATAACTATAACTGTAACACATATCAACAAATGCAAAGTCCGGGATACTGCATGCCAGTCGTGTCAGAGCCACATCCATCGCCTGTCACGGCTACACCTGCACCTTCAGATGTAATAAATACTCCTCAACAAGCCCAAATGGGTCGACTTTGTACCCACTATGCACAAAACTGTTACCCTACTCCACCGTGTACCAACCAGTGTGTTACAAATATGCAAAATAACGTGCAAAATAATTGCAGTAACTGCAACAACTGTAGAAAAACAGGTTACAATCAGTCTCAAAATAAATGTTTCAGTCAATGTGGCAACAATGAAATACAATGTAAAGATATCAGTCAGTCGCAGATGTCTCCTGGTGTTAACACAGGACCTTCTCAAAATAATACTATGAACGGTACAGCAATGCTTGGTATGCGCCAAGATACATATCAAAGAACTTTGGAATATGTGCAGAATTGCCAATCCTGGGTAACCAATTCGGAGATGGTTAGTAGCAGTACTCATCCCCTGACGAAGTGCAGTGATAAAACAAGTTCTAATATGGTCGTTAATGATATGACTTCATCACTTAGTTCCTTGCTAGAAGAAAATCGATACTTACAAATGATTCAATAGTTCAAAGACTGTATATTAAATGCGGTACAATTATTATTATGTTAATTTTTACGTTGTTTTTTTTTTGTATAAAATGTATATTGTGATATTAATGATGTAATTTAAATATAGTTTTTCGCAATATTTAAGTTTAAAAGGCTTTAACTTTTGTATAAAAAATTTTATATTGTAAAATTATAAATAATTTTGAATTTGTATAACAATTATTCATTATTTATATTATTTTATTTTAAATGGGGTCGATCAATGATCTCAATAGTTACTCATAAGGCCATTTACTGCCATGTTTATATATCGGACACAAATATTATTAAGTAGATACATATTTGTAAATAAATAATTGTATGTTATATTTTGTATTTGCAATGGAGGAATATTTAATAAACAACAGTGCTTAACTTTGACTGCAATTTTTATTGTATAAGAGCAATTATTTGTTTTATTTTAATTTATTGTATAACTAATTAATAAGGATTCAGATCTATTCAAAGAGTTTTCTAAATAACGTTACCGTATTCATATACCTAAAGTTGATTTATTTTCTATTATCCTTAACATCGTTTTTTCGCGTTCTTCCATTGACTCGACGATAACAGAGACAACCCGAGACGTGCAAGTGGATAGAAAATTTTGTCCGATTTTAACATTTATTCGCTATCTCTATTTAATATAAGAATAGTCAAATATAGCTGTCCTAGTCCGATAAAATGGAAGGTGAAAGCAGAGGGTAGCACTTGCACTGCTGTCATTTCTGTTCTATCCCGCGCTTTTTCTGTGGTATTTTTCTGTCAACTTGAATTGACGAAAGAAGTGTTTGTTATTTTGTCGTGATTTTGATTATTTCTCGTTGTATTTTGTGATATTTGTGTGTTAAAGACTATTTCTCTTCTTAAAGACTACCAATTTCATATAACTGGTAAGTTATAAAATTATAAATAATTTTATCCGCTATATCTAACCTATATATTAATCAGAAAGGATAAACAGTATTAGAAAATGTGCTAACTGTATCCTTTACTTATTTCATTCCTCATAATAAACTTTGAAATTGGTTGTAGGTTATTTTTTGTTTGAGATGGCCACAGAGTCACGAATTAGATTGTGTTATGTGTGTGGTTCTTCGGAGGACGATGTGGCAAAACTTCATTATTTTCCTTCAAGGTTGGAAAGGTAAATTAAGGCCTGCACTAAATTAACAACACTTCTAACAGCACAATTTTTTATGTTTTACAGGTCAAAAATTTTGCAAGAGAATATGGGTATACATTACACTGAAGAAACTCTTCAAAATTATAGGATATGCTCCCGTCATTTTACTGTTGAGAGTTATGTCGACCTAAGTTGTTATAGGTTGACCCGCAATGCAGTCCCTACACTTTTTCCATGTCGTCAGTTGGCAACATACCAAGTGCAAGCAGGTATATGTGTTTTACAAAATGTTGGTGGTGAGGGGCCCTTAGATATCAATCCATAATTGTTACTAATTAGCTTGGTAGAATTATCGCAAACTTTTTACTATTATTTAATTTATTCAAAATAAAGAAATATAGATTTGAACCAATAAATATGGTCGCTAATATCTGTCTCATTTTACTTCAGATCTAGCCTCAAGCGAGGCCTCAACTTCAAAGAATATACCTTATCAGTTGGCGGAGGAATTTCCTAGCATAGTGAAGGCAGCTAGTGAATTTTTGGAGGAGATTTCCAGCACTTCTGTATCAGATGAGAATGTCACCGTTCGAAAATGACCGGGGAATTATTGGAATTGGGATTCCTTGGTGGTGTAAGAGGCACAATGAGGTACAGAAGCAAAATAAAAAAGATGCTCGTGTGGCAAAATGAATAAAAGAATCATAAAAAAAATGGTGCTCGTGAGACAAAGAGAAAACTGAAGATTCTTTCGCATAATTAAGAGCCACGTTGCATGCCACACAATACATGATTTTTTTATCTAGCACTTAATAACATTTTAAGGTAGTCTCTGCAAGTCGAGCCTAATAAATATTTTAAATTTAATTATAATCATTAAATAATATTCTTTTTCTGCAACCTTCTAGAAATTTAACTGTGATCAATTTTTTTTAGTGGAAAATACATATTTACAGGCAAAGTGACATATGGATTTGTTAAGTCTTTACCGATTCCTTATGTCATTTTCTGTTGACAAAAAGTATCCGATAACAATTAAAAATGATTATTCCAGTCTTCCTTGAAAGTAAGTGTCTGATGTCTGTCAGTTGATTTTATATTTTATTAAAGTTAAAAAGTTTTTTGAGACTAGCAGGAACCATTGCAGAAAAAACATTGTACACAACACACCCAGAAAGTGACTTTACTGGACTCGCCAGGGCTTTTGCAATGGAAATTACCAGCTCGCCCTGTTAAAAATCACTTTCCGGTCTTGTTGCATAAATAACTATCATGCTTTCTTGATATTTTCTGTAATATATTGACAAAATATCCTAAATTTGCTTTTTTTGTATTTTTCTGATTTTAATAAATTTTGTACAAAATATTATTAACTACCTACTTGTGTTTTGAGTGTTATGTTAATTATCCAATACAAAAACATATTTCTTTTAAATCTTATGTTAAGCGGTTCAACAAGGTTACAATTAACCTTTTGATTAGTTTAACATAAAAATTAATTGACCTCTAGTTTTGTAACTAACTTTAAAATAGCTTTGTTTCTGCAGCAGTTGGTGATCATTTGTGGATCATCAGAGATAGTCACTCGGTTAGTTTTTAACTTCCAGCAAATAGAAGTATTTAAAAACAACTAATCGACTACTTCTGGTCCACAAACGATCACCAACTGCTACAGAAATAAAGCTTATAAATAATATCAATAAAATAATAAAAAGGGGAGTTTTGAATTTTCGCGGGCGTTTGCTTCTTGCGCCATCTACTTTCACCTTCCATTACAATCGACCAATTCAATACTGCGGATTAAATTTTAGCACGTACTTGCGCGTCTCGGGTTGTCTCTGACGATAATCAACAAACTGCTACCGCTTTATTTTCACGTCGGGAACGGTAGAAGGGGAAGTTCTTATGCCGTCACCACTTTACGTCATTGTCTCTAACACGGTTATAGATCTGGTTCCAGTCCTCTGGAGCCGAGTTACTAGCGGTAATGGTAGAAAGTCCTATCAGCTGCTTCCGAGTTTTGTGTTATATATTTGATAAAGGAAAGTGAATTTATAGAAATATCCATAAATTACCAATAGTGATTTTATTATCTTGGTTGATCAAATTACGGCCAATATTAGATTAACTTTAAGTTATTTAATGTTTGTACTTAAAAACCAAATTATTTTTAAAAATAGCATCTACATATAGGTCTAGGAAAAAGTTGACTAAACTTATAAGTGCTTAAAATTAGGTTAGAGTTTTTTGTATGTTTTTGTTATTTCTCATATCTTATATTTTTCCCCTACTATTAGGTGACAAACTGTATACTTTCCAGTTTTAGAATTTATGAGAACAAATTTCAACTCATTTTAATTCTATGTCTGCTAAGAAGAATTAAAGATATCAATAATAGTAAACGATCATAGTAGTGGCGGCTGGTCAGGGGTGCCTTCTCTATAATTTTGGGAGAAGAATAGGAAGCAGAATATCTCCAAACTAACTCTTTTCACAAGTAGAAATTTCTACTTAGGTGTATCTCAATTCTTAATGTTGTTTATAATTCATTAATTTTCAGTGTAAAAAAAATTTTTGCATTTCCTTTCCACAAACGTAACATTGTAGTCCGAATAGTCCACTCCACGTACATTATTTCCCGGTCTCTCATCACGCTTTTGCGCTTGCTTGGATGAACTGAGGCTAGCGGCGTGCCAAACCTCATTTCAATACATTGTTCGTGACCTTGAATTATGGCGCGTATCAGCGAACATTCTGGATTTGTAAGTTAAGGTTAAGGCAGCTAGCCTCTAGCATCCCATCTCTTTCTAGCGCATGTACACTTCAGTTGAGCGTTGATCCCCTCTCTCACAACAGTTTATAGGACAGTGGCAATTTGTGGTTTCGTGGGAGTACAACATAAACATACATAACATATTTAACAGGCGGTTGAAAAATGAGTGCTCTAGATGAAAATATTCCCAACGACATGTCTTGTTGTCCAGACTTGGTGGATTATTTGTTAAATGGATTTAGTTCTCTTAGTTACGATCAAAAGGTAAGGATTAAAAAAATTGTCAGACCTACACCGTCAATGCCGTCATTAGTTTTCACAAGTGGTAAACAAAACAGAGGGTGTTGGAAATGTTTGTTATTTACTAATGATCAATCTTCAATTTGGGGCAGGGCCGGGTTTAATAATTTGCAAAATTTGTCACGAGGTTTAGAAAGGCATGAAAAATCTCAGGAGCATATTTCATCTTGCATTAAATTCGAAATGTTGGGTAAACAAAATATTGTACATTTTTTGGATTCTGCGCATAAAAGAGAAATAGAAAATGTTAATAAAAAAGTCCGTAAAAATAGGGAAATATTAAAGAGATTAATTGATGCCGTTATATATATATCTTCTCAAGAAAATTCTTTTCGAGGACATGACGAAAGACGCGATTCGTATAATTGAGGAAATTTCAAGGAGCAGATTTTTTGAAAATGTATGATCCAAAATTAGAGAACTTTTTGAATTACGCTACTGTTTTTTCCGTGACGTCTAATCAATTCAAAATGATCTAATTGAGAGTGTTATCTTACTCCAACACTATAAATTTGCAACAAATTTGCGTTTTTTTTTCCAGAGAGGAAATGAATTGAACAAAAAATAAGAAAATAACATGATCACTTTCCCGACGTAAATGTTATTCTCGTAGCCGGTGATAAAATTTTATTTTGCCTGTCTTTAACAATTGTAATTTAAGAAGAAATACTCTGCAATTACAGTAAAATACAAAAGAAACAGCGACATTTTAAGATTATAGCAGGTTGACGGAAAATATGGTTAGTTTAAAAGTCGATAAACTTTTTTGTTTTTGCGAGACACTGTACCCGCTATTTTTGAGAGTAGAATACAGAATAGGGATGAACCGGTCAAATATACCGGGAGGTTGTCAACGGGAGAACGCGAAAAACGCTGTATGTAAATGGATTTTCGCGTTGTTGGCAATTATTATTCAGGTTAAGTATTGCCTTTAACCACGCGCGGACTCAGCGAGGTCCGTAAAAGAGTAGGTTACCTCTTAACTTTTGACCAATAGAATTAATGGCAGGAATACGTCATCTGTATGCCTGATTTGAAATATCGTACATTGATATGCTTTCGTTTAGAACTTTGAAGCTTATGAATAATGTTAATTTTTATATACTTATGTTTATTATTTAATTTAACATGTATTTTAATAATCAAAAGATCACTATAAATGACTCATAATGAAAATAACTGAGGAATAGAAATACTAATTATTGAATAAACTTGCGTGCACCTATTTTATTGGCGTTACATGTTTTGTGTAAGATCAAAATAAAAACTACTATTCTCTACTATAAGCAAAATATCAAAATAATAGCAAATAACCACACAAAATTATAAATAAAGTTGGCAAAAATGCGCCGCAGGACATAGGCGTATGCATCATAATAAGTGTAATAAAGGAAATGAACTAATAATAAAAGCAATAAACTGTTACAATTTATAACAATGTATGCACAACTTACCCTCTTAACTAGCTTGGTTATCACAAATTGGAAAAGATCTGTAAAAACTTTGCAGCATCCTGTATGATACGAAGTGCGCAAAGACGTTTCGAAGATTTAAGAAACACTTTTTTTGTGCTTGCTATTAATGCATCTACCTCTGGAAAACCCTGTCGAATAGTTTCTGCCACAAGATGTAAAGCATGCACTTTACACGTAACACGTACCAACCTACAACCGTGTTCATGAAGAGAACGACCTATCAAACGCTTTGTCGCGGCACCATCTGTCACAAACTTCAACACTTAACTTTTTGACAGGTCAAATTTTTCTAACGTCTCCAGCACCACCCGCGTAAGTGTTTGACCAGTACACTCAGTTAGTCTTTTGCTAGCCATTAACAGTGGAAATGTCGTTTTAAGAGGATCCAGTACACGTACTAACATTTAAAATGATTTTTTTTTTTACAATCTGTCGTCTCGTCAACACATAACCGCAGCCGTGTATTTTTTAGTACAAATTTGACCTTATTTACAATGTGTTCGCTTAAAGTTTGTACATAGTTATGTAACGTTGTGTGAGACTTGGTAACGTCACCTTGGGATTGTATTTATTCCAAAATTCCTGAAATGGTTTTTTATCGAGTATGTGCAGCGGAACACCACAGGCAAGCAGCATTAAGAGTAAATCGAACATAAAGTGTGTTGTCTAAGGCACGCCATTTTTTTAGTTTTATGTTGCACAGAATTTATGTGACGTTTACAATCACGTTTGTTCCAGCACATCAAATCTGTCTCGCACACCTTACAAATTATTATAGCACCATTGTAGAATAGATCCGGGAATTCACGCCTTACAATGCGTAGACACACCCTACTCCAAACCTCACCGCGGACGTAGTCAATTTTTATTTTCAAAATAAAAAAATCATTATTTTGAGCAGGTTTTTTTGGAATGTTCTCTGTAAACTGACTTTTTAATTATTAATTTTCTATTTTGAATTAAAATGCATTGTTTGTTTCTGTGCAGGAAAATGCCTCCATGCACAATGATAAAAGATGAAAGGGCCCAGCTATACCTGGACGGTATTGTCGTCCTGGCTGAACACCATTTTTTGTCAACTTTGTCCCTCATGTTATATTGTTTGTTTGTTTTTATATATTTATATATGAAATAAATAAAATAAAAAGTAGCCTTAATTACAAATGTGTATAAAATAGGAAATAAAGCTGATTAAATTGGAATTGGGAATTCGCTGATAAATCTATTCACTTTGTCAGCGTATGGCCGTTTTTTACCCTTAGGCAGGTCTGACATATTTTATTATTAAATTAATATCAAGGATAAAATACAACAAATAAAATTATCAACAATACAACGGAGATGAATAAATTACGTTGTACACACCACGTGGCATAACAATAAACTAAAATCAAATGTCTTTGCTAGAATAGTAAACAAATCTCGCTTACGTATTTGGGTATTTCTCTACCTGGCACCGCCCATGACTTGCGGACCGATATGCCAACTCTAATTATAAAATGAACACAACAAACGTATGATTTACAACACAGCATACACTATGACGCGTTACATTCCACTTCCGTCTCTCCTCAACCAAGTTAATAGGTAACCTACTCTTTTACGGACCTCGGCGCAGACTGGCAATATTTTTCCAGGGATGCTACTATTTGTAGGGGCCCGCAATGAAAAATTTTAAAACACTTACCTACAGGGGCGTGCGGTGAGTTTTGATACAGGGGAAGCAGTTTGTGATATAGAGTGATGGGTAGCGCGAGGCCCCGAGCGAAGCGTGGCAAAAATTATTTTAAGAAAAGGGACGTGGCTCCCGTATACTCATTTTAAAACAAATGTCGAAAGCTGCAAAGTTATGACATCTAGAAAAAAGTACACTTGTAGGACCGCCACTCCTCAATAAACATAAAACATAAAAACACCACAAAAATTAGACAACCCCCGATTCCAAAGCCAAAGCTGCACGGGCGAGGGTTACACTTATGAAAAAAACGCAGACACACAACCATATCCACCGACATTGCCAGCGCCGGTGGCGAGGATTGAACCCGCAGCGAAATAGAGAGTTTGTTAAGTAGTTAACATGCACATACCTACCTATTTACAATGTAGTTTAATCCGCCTCTTTTTTGCGATGTCGGAAATAACTTCGTCGTAAAAGTTTGAATTTTTTGACATCTTCACAAAGTCACTTTCTATTGTTAACAGGGACAATTTTGAAAGCCGCTCTTCACTGGTTAAATTTCTTGAAAAAGTTTTTATTCTCGTGTCCGTTTTGATAATTTTGAAAAAAAGGCAGCATTCCACTAATACTTGAAAAAAACACTTTGCACTCTTTAAGACACGCTGCAGATTGAGCTAGAACTAAATTTAATCGATGCGCAAAACAATGTACAAATATTGCATTCTGAAAAGTCTCTTTTACTTTGGCCTGCAGGCCCCCGAATTCACCAGCCATTACAGCGGCCCCATCATAACTTTGGGCGATAAGTTTGGCACCACACTGTAGATCATTGACTATCTGACAAACTATAGTATATAAAGCTGCGGCCGTTCATGGCGTTGCTACGTCTAAAAATCCTAAAAAGCGCTCTTGGAATTTCCCATTTGGATTTATGTAGCGTACTACGATTGACAACTGACTAATATTCGTAATATCGGTTGTTTCATCTAACATAACTGCAACAAAAGGAGCTTTTTTATTTCTTGCTTGATCTTTTCTAAAACAATATCGCTTATCGACTGAATCAAATCATTTTGAATATGATTTGATGTACCGCGAAATATCGTGGAGTGTTCCAGATGGTTACTTAAAATTGTATCGTATTTTGCTAATAAATCAACTAAATTGATAAAATTGCCCCTATTAGCAACGCTTCGAGATTCAGTATGACCTCTAAAACTAAGTTCATTTTCGAGAAAACAAACAATATCAATAAGTCCTTTTAACACTTTCTTTCAACTGCTGATCTAATGAATGCTCAATTCGTGATTTTCCAAATGTTTATTCTTTTAGCACCGCTCCCAAATGAGTTTCACACTTACCATGCCTTTTTGTCACTTCGTGAATGTTGATTAAATCTGAAAAGCCATTTTTATTCCAAACACCTTTTTCATTTGTGAACAGTACACATGGTCAACAAAACAATTTACACAATTTTTCACAACCCCTTAACTACTGATTAGCACTGTACACTTCAATATTAAAGTACCTATAGCATGATTTAACTTTCGTTTTTAAGAATTTTAAATCAGGTGTTGGTTTCCCATTTCTAATAATATCCAGTTTATCTTGAAACGAATATGTTGAAAATCCCCTTTTCAACAAATTGCACACCACACAAACGCAAATCATATTTTCCACAGTGCTAGAACCAGCTTCCAAATTTAATAAGTAATTCTAAATCTGCGTACACGCGCACTAATATTCAACGTTTTAAAAATCACTTGTCGCCGCACCACAGGTTTAGAAACACCAAAAAAGTTTTTACAAATATAGCACAAAAGCTGAGAATAATACTAGGAAGATTAATATTAAGTATAATATTAAAATCGATATTAAAATCGATAAAATAAAACGTATTACGATGCTATACAGCTCAGATATCAAGATTATGAAGTGGGATGGGATGCATTTCAATAAGTTACCTACTTACCAGAGACAGTTGTCTCTGCTTACATATATCGAAGTTGCGCGAGTTCGTGTTGGCTCGATTAATCGAGTGCGTCATCGTTACGGTTTTAGCGTGCAACATTATCTCAGCTGCATAAAAGCAGGGCCGTATCTATTGAAATTGGGTAAAAGTAAATTTTAATGATTAATATATGTGATAAATAATAATTAGGTTCTATTTATGTGTTTTTTTAAATAATCCCAGGGGAAGCACTGCTTCCCTTGCTTCCATGGACCGACCGCCACTGCTTACCTACATAAACAGCTTTTTTTCGAACTGTTTTGAACTTCTCCCAAATTAATCGTTTATGGTGTCCACCGACGACGTTAAATCCAATTCTGCGGATATCATAATTAATGATTCCAATAGTTCATTGCCTATCGATGACCGTAATCGGTTTTTGACTATTTTAATTTAGTAAAAGGTCGTTCACAATTCACTTGAGTACAAGCTAATAATCAATAAATAGGTATTTGTAGGCAATATATAACTTAATGTATGTAGCACAATGGAAGTTATATTTGTGTAACATCTCAAAAGCACAAGATGTACACATTTTGTATTTTTTATGAGTAGTCACTATATTTTTATCAGAAACCAAGCTGCTATATGATTGAGAAATTAAGCAGTTCACTAAACAATTGTTCGCAGTCAGAAGATGTTGCAAGAAACTGTGTAATGACGTAAAAGAGACAGTGAGTTTCCCTTTGTTGATGTCGTCGAATCTTCTTGGATCTAAGAATGTAAGACTATTAAAAGTGTTCTTGTTTTGTAAAAATCTTTTATCAATAGATCCCAAGAGGATATCAAAAATGCATCAAAACACTTCCGCTTAAAATTTCCATATTTCCATCGTCGTCAACTGCAGTTTCACCAGCCATTATTTTTTAAACCTTTTTCTGTGATTTTCAAGCCTTGCGCTTAATTTCGACGTTATCTAATTCAAGATGATTTAATTGTGATTCCATCTCTGTTGGAAATTTTTGAGCAGAATCATAAATTGATTCATATTCATTGTTTAAACTTTTACATTTTTCATTAAAACTTATAATTCTGTTCCAAGCGGTTAAATAGTCCAAGATCCGAGTTTGCAAATATTCTGACAACGGCGTGCTAACGGTTAAAATATTGAGGTAAATAAAAGCTGTAAGGATCATATCAAATGAAGTGATTTTTGTTAAGAAATCTCTGACTTCTTTAGCAGTTTTTGCAACAATATTTTGGTCATATCCTAGAGTATGTAGAACTTCTATCAAATTAATATACCGGTGCCTATCGGAATGTTTTTCATTTAACCGATGAAAAATTGATTCGAGTGCTACATATTTGCTATTCCATCTTGTTTCATCAATTTCTTAAAGTCGTCGTAATTTATCCATTCCATGATGTTTTCCCAAAATTTCAATCCACAAATGATTGCGTTTATATGACTGTATTATACAATTTGTTATATTTTCCAACAATGCAAATAGGTCCTGAGATTTAATACACCACATTGTAATATCTCAGATAATAAAATTGAGTACATGGGCATGGAATAGCGGACTCCTTAGCCAGAGAAGGAGCGGGATCACGAGTACGGCCAAGATGGCTATCTCAACCTGGGCTGAAAGGCAAACTCTCCAGTATTGGCAAGAGTTACCAGGATTAGTTCATTCGAAGGCGTTCATAAAATACCCTTTGAAATCGAGAACTAAGAAACTTTTAGAGTTAAACAGGATAAACCTGAAAACTCTAACAGGCCTATATACCGGGCACTGCCGACTAAACTATCATCTGCATAAACTCGGCCTAGCGGAAAACGCCGAGTGTCGTCTATGCCTGGAGGATGATGAGAAGGCAGACTACATCTTATGCACCTGTCCCGCTGTGGAGAGGATCCGATTCTCAATATTTGGCAAAGGGCAACTGCTGCCAGAGGATCTGGACACATTCTCACCCAATAAAGTTATCAGTTTCATTAAGAGACTGAACTTATTGGGTGAAATATAATTAGGCGTGAGCCACAATAGGCCTGCTGATGGCCGCAGTGAAGGGTCTATTGAGACCCACTCACAACAAACCTAACCCTAACCCTAACATGGGCATGGCAATGGGTAAATAACAAATCGGAAGCATCTTTTTCAAATAAACCTGAGGTATATGATTAGTTAATACATTAACTAATCATATTTGCAGCTCCATCAAAAAGATTGACTAATCATCAAATTTAAATTAATTTTCAAATTATTCATCTCTGTTTTCATTACTTCATATTGTGGTTTGCCAGTCAATTTTTAGTTAGGATGATATAAGTGAATCAACTTTATCTTCATAATTTTGAAGAATATCTTCAAAACGATCTGAGAAATAAAGATGTGTTCTTGAAGATTCCCTTGCAAATTTCATCAAAAGTAAATTGGCTTAACCGTGATATCAAGCAATAACAGAACACAATGTGCACAATGAAACTCTTGCAATTTTTCAAAATTTTATTGGTTCGAAAATGTAAAGACAATTGTAGATTCTTATCTTTCATATTAGGGTATTATTTGAAATCCCTGATTTCAATTATTTTTTTTTTTGAATTAAATCAATTCAGTCTGTATAACAGAGTATATCGACGGTGTTACGACGAAATGGCGTAATCAACAATAATCTAAAAATGAGATTATTGTTGAAACCATATCGTAAGAGTCCAGCCTTTCATCTACACTATAGTTGATTCCACCAAAAATTCGAAAATCGATCAAATTGAAGTTGAAGAGACATAATCGATAGTTTCAGTTGTGAATAAAGCGAAATGATAAATTTAGTAAACACCAAAAACTCATAGTGGCACGGATTAATATGCTCAGCCGTGATTATTTCGATACCCTGACAAGGTATTTTTTAACTATTTTTAATTTATTTTAAAAAAATTAAACCTAGAATAACACACTTTACATATCAATTTTTGGCTCTCCTGTAAAATTTGGTAAAAGCCGCTTACGCCTTTTTGTCAAAACACCATCATATGCAATAATTTCTTCTACTTTCTGCAAAAGAGTACATTCAATATTTGCAGGGAATATAGATGGAATGATCATAGTATATTTTTGTGCTATGCGGAGTCGGGCGCCACCCGTTTAAAACGAGAAAACTTGGGAAATAAATAAAATAATTGAGGCTGTGATGCGGGAAAACTAGTCATGTAGGACGCTTGGTGTGATGAATGGCAGATGTATGGGAGAGTGCTAGATTGGCTAGAGATGTGTGGCGAGATTTGAAAAATTAGAAACCACAATGAAATCGGATGAGATAACGACCCTCATGTTAGCGGCGTCTCGGGCACGTAAAGCGGCCGATACAGTTCAGTCAGGGAAAGAAGGCCCGTGTGGCAAGGCAAGAGAATTTCCGATAAGTCATCACTCATCAGCTTTCTGCAAAATCATATACTAGAAATAAATATAGTATCTTCTCCAATGAGTAGGTGCGGATAGAAACGATCACAACAATTTGTCATGCACTAATTCTCAGCAATGGGTCTAGAAAATGTAAAGAGAGAGAGGAATGACTGAATGCCAGGCAGTTCGGCGGTGGGATGCAAGAAAGCCCTAAAACTTTGATTTGAAGATAACATAGAATTTAAAACTACAATGGAATTCGGAAAATCGGCTGCATCGTGGCTCTCGTGGTAGTTAGAGATCAATGGTTTATGAGAGCAGTAGATATAGATTATACAAGGCCTCCGGACATTGTCTGAACACTGGGAGAGTGCTTTAGGTTCTATTGAAATTTTTAGAAGCTACCACGAAATGTGTTGTGGTGTTCAACATAGAGCGCCGTGGGAATGGAATATCAATTATTAAAAATGAGTCTAACTTCAGCTGAAAGTTGTAGGAGGGGAACTGAAACACTCAGAAAATAAGAGTGCATAATAAAATAAAAGAAAAAACCACCATAAAAGGTAAGACATGCAAAGGTGGTGCAAAACAGGGAGGAGCTGTTATAAGAAGGTAAAATACTGTTTACTGTACTGTCTGCGCCTGTTCTGCAGTTTGCTGCTGTTATTTATGTCATGACCAGAGGTAGGATTTACCAATAGTAAACTACACACACGTATTTTTCACTGTTGGTTACAAGAATAAAAGTATATTATTATCCGTTCTAAATGTTTTGTAGTTAAACTTCGGCGGCTTTCGTTGAAAATCCATTTATATTGCGAGAAAGACCGCTCGACGTCGTCAGATGAACTGGAGCATAGTTAAAATATGTAAACTTTCGCAAAGTCACCATATTCATGCCCCATGTAGCAGTCTATTTCTTTGCCATTTAAAAGGTCTATTACACCTGTCATCGTAACAAATCTAGGATTTTTTTTTAAGCAGTTCGGTATTTTGTTTGTACCCTCGCAGCAATTTTCCCTGCAATTGAAAAATATATTGTCGAAAATCGAACACGTTTATTGCATCAACTGTAGTAAATTCTGATGCTGGCTGATATTGAAGGTTCTGTATGGCTAGAGGAATTCATGAGAAACTTCTGTGTATTGTCTCCAGATTTTCTTGAACAGTTGGATCCATAAATGCCTGTTGCCCCTGTGAAATAGCAACTGCATCATTTAGATTTAACTGCTGCATTAGAAATTTCACATTTTCAAATGACAGTAATAATACGATGCTGCCTAGCCAAGTTTCCCATCGTGTTATAATGGGCTGTGGAGATAATGGACTATTTGGTAGAATTTTATGAAATAATCATGCTTTAAAAAATATTTCTTTACACTAGATATCAAATTATCAACATTAGGGTAGCACCCCCTAATAGCTTCATCAATCCTATGAAGCCCATGTGCTAAACATGTTACATGATATGTTTTCTTCAAAATTCTTCCAGCAGCTTTTATATAATTCACTCCATCGGTAGAAAATAATAAGAACTTGTCCTTAGACTTGAATTCAATACCTCCGCTATAGTGCGAGAATCTGTAGCTTTTTAAACTTTAGAGGCAATCAAGTGTCTGCTCATTGAACAATTTTCCTCCAATGCCCACTAAAACATTCGCTACTTTAAACCCACAAGCAATAGTGGTTTCGCCCATGCTAAGCCAATATTTTCACACTTCGTTGGTAAATATTTTTTTCTTAGTGTAGACCCCGAAGGCACGTTAACATTGCTATATTTGCCACTAACACATTTTTCCAAAAATTGTCTAAAAGGAGGATTGTCTAGTTTCGATCACGGTATGTTACATCCTATCATAAATTCCACCAAATCTAAGTTAAAATTACGTGCATGTCACTGTAAGTAAAGCCTTTATGATTTTATGAGGATATCTGTCTATTAATATGTGTTGCATGACCACAAAATTGCTTTGTTGCATCTAGTGCAATACAATTTTCTACCACCAAATTTACTGTAGCTTCCGTCGGTTTAGGATGTTGTGACATTTTAACTGTGCAGTTTTTACGTCCAAATGAATCCACGTTATGCAAAATATTGTTTGATGGTGTTATATGTTTTCTCCCCTCCACGCTAGGGCCGGCCGGTTGGCCTTCCGTAATGTAAATTATCAATATACTCTAATTTAAAAGAATATATTACGCATTACTTTTTAATTTAATACAGTGACAAAACTAGGTTACCATGAACATTGTAAAATTAAATAAAATGCACTTAATATGTTTTTGTAGTTTGGGAATGTTTTAGTAGGTGTTTGCAATATATTATATTATATCTGTAAAAGCCATCCCTGGGAACCAATCGGTAAATCTCACGTATGGTCACTACACCTACATATGACTTTGCACCTGTGGTAAAAATCAGAACTTTTAATAATTCAGTCTAGAATAAATTTTAATAAAAACCAACGAAATTTTTATAATGCAAAATAGGATTAAAAAGGAAATGACAGAATTTTTTTCGACATCAGAAAGCTAGTAGCAAAATTTTTATATTTGAGTTAATACTCCCCAATGAAAAAGAGTGAAATGACCTTAGGAAAAATAAAAAAGCAGTCAAGGAGTATGTACCTATATTTAATAAAATTTACAGTTACACATAATAATCAAAATAAGCTTTTACAATAATGAGCAGTACATTTCAGTTTATTATATTTATAAATAAATAAATATTAAGTGGCAATATGAAATCCCTACAAACTGTAAGTGAAAATATAATTATATAAATATTGCATCAAATTAAAACCTAAGTATTGAACAGACAAATATGTTCTATAAAATAAAATTAAAGATTCCCTAGTTAATTCACTAACTATCTATATTAACACATTCAGTGCAGTTTTCTGCATGATATATGATTTTAATTTGCACTCAACGCTATAATTCTCTCTACGTCTTTCCCCTTAGGATTAAAAAGATAACACAATTGCCGACTGTCTCACCTTTGAAACTAAGCCGGTGAGAAATTGGTATGCAGTTTCTAATTAACAGCATGGAGAAGCTATGTAACCCCAAATATTTTGTAGGCGATTTTGATCATATAATAATAATAATGACAATTTGCTTCCCGCTCCCCAAGGAGAGCCACAGTATAACCAGTAGCTTATTTCTCCTTGTTGCTATGCCTCGCCGCCGGGAACCTTCAAGAGCCGTTATTCTGAAAAGCATCAGTATAGTAGTGGCCGTTAGAGCGGCGTGTCTGTTATCAGCGAAATAAAAACTAACTCGTGGTAGGTATAAGTGCTTTATTGGTTTACTGTGACATTTGTATGCATTTTATTTTATTTTAAAATGGGGAACGCTAAGAAAAGAGGGGGAATGGTTTGCTCATATAAAGGGTGTACAAATAAGTTATTGTAGTAATGAAGTTTTATTCATTTCCTCGTGATGTCGAAAAGGTAAGTGAAAAACTGTTATATTATGCGAGCATAAAACATATTAAATTTAGTATAGGAGTTAGGTATTGTTTTGCAAAAACAAGAACCATTAATGAAATAATTTTAAGAATATAAATTGAAAGTATAAATAAAATAAAAAATTAAAATCTTTAGTTTTATATTTACAATTAAACGAATGCTCTTCTGCATCTATATATTTTCAATAATTTTTAAGGATATTACAGAATAAATTTTTAAATGTGTGTATGTTGTAGATAAATTACAAATTAGTCATTTTATGAAGATTAATTATTTTTTAAATGATTATTGGTGCTTTCGTTTTGTAAATCCGTATTATTTAATACAACACTGATAATTTCAGCCAGGCGGCGATGCGTTATTAAATTTATGTATAGCCATATATAGGCGATTATTTTTAACACAGCGTATTTGGGGTTCTATTATTTGAGGGCGAAAGAGTTAAATAAAGTTAAAGCATATACACAGTGTCCCATAATTAAAAACCTTCTTTCAAGAGGGTAATAGGACTATAAAAAATAAGTTGAGTTTTGTATATAAATATTTGCTTTGTCACTTCATAAAGGAACTACAATCCCTTAAAGGGGGTAAGTACAACATAGTTATTTGCCAATAAATTCGAAACATCTTAAGTTGCAAAAATTAAATTTGGACCACGATTAATTTCATAATGTTACAATTTTGTTAAATTTTTATTTACATATCATGATTTATTAGGGTAATTACAATGGGGGTGGGGGGTGAATATTCGCCACAACTTTTTTTCATTTTTTCTTTACACATTTATAGTGGAAAGATATGCTAGTGTTAAAACTGCATAAAAAAGTCCTCTTACTAAGCGTCGATATAAGCTATCGTTTTGCAGTTATTTGTACTTAAATATTGCAATGCAGGATAGGTATACAAGAATCGAAAGGTAACTAAATACCTCTACAAAAATAATTCCCCACTTTTATTTATAAACTAATTTAAGGCAAATCTTTATATACAAAACTCAACTTTTTTATATATAGTTATATTACTCTCTTGAATATAGGCACTTAACTATGGGACACCCTGTATATAAATTGTTTGGAATCCTTAAATTTATGTTGACTATGCGTTAAGTGGTTTGCATTTTTAATAAGGGGTATACTCTTCCAATAGGAAATAGACTAAAATGTTTTATAACTCCAGGGAGGGCATATTTATGTGTATTATTTTAAAAACCTTCTTTCATTTCAGAGCAAACACTTGGCTCATAGCATGCAATAGACAGGATTTAATTCAGAATTGAAAATGTGCTTTAAGAAAAAAATACGATATTTTAGTCTTAAATTTATTAATAGAAGTGTTAAAACTGGCAAACAAAACACAAAATTACTAATTTGGAAATATCAATAATTCATTTATTTTTTTTATACCTAAGAAATGTTTAGCATTCATTATTCAATTATTAAATAAAAATTTTTATTTTAACCATATAAGATGTTAAGAAATGGAATATATACACTTGGCTGCACAAACATTAAAAACCCGTGGTCTCTTTCCTAACTAATAATTATTTATTTTATTAATTAATCAACAATGCTAAATTTGCTTCGTACACCCATGGTATCCTTGTAAAATACTGCGCCTGTGACGCAACCACCTGCATTCGAGATCCAAGTGAGTTCAGTGGATTTATGAATGAAATGTAGCTGAAATAATCTACTGGTTGTACCGTGGAGAAATTAATTTTGATTAGCGTTTGGTTAAGCAAAAGCATAATAAATGCATTATTTGACAAACTACATTTTGGGGTGACAATTTGTCTTCTGCCCTAATGGTGCAAAGAACTTGAAATAGTTAATAGTTGTAATAAGAACAAAAGAATCTAACACTGAGGCACCTGATGAATCAATCATCAAATACAGGTGTATGTGTGTGTGTGTACTGAATGTGTTAATACCGAATATGAATTATTTATATAGTACACATTTATATATTTATGCATGATGAAAGACAATGGTAAATTGTAAAGTACCATAAAAATATTGTATATATGTCAAATCTTAAACCTAGCTTAATTGTATAACAGCAAAACCCACATAATCTTTGCAATAAGAACTCTATAAATATATTAATAGTTTTTCTTATTTCCAATTTTTTTTTTCATTTCTATATCGAATTTAGAAAATTAGCAGTTCTACTCATAAAATCACAACCGCATTAAACTGGCAGTTATGTGATCACAATTTTGGAACACAGCAGAATTTGCTTTGAAGTTTCTTACAGCTAATACAAAATCAGTGCATTTGTACAAATTAAATGCGCATAACCATAAAATTAATACTTTCAAATTATGGAAGTGGAGATCAAACTAAAAAATATATATAATCAAATGTCTTTATTATAATACCTGGCACTGAACAATATTTTTAGGCATGGGCGTCGCTAAGGGAGGCAGGGGGGCCGCCCCAACTTTTGGCAGATAATTAATATTTTTCATCAATATATGGAGAGGTAGGTCTTATGAAAACCAATTAACTACAATGCTAAATAATTTTAAAAAATTGGCTAAATTAACATTTTACAAAAATAAATTTTACTGCAATTTTCAGTCATCCATATATAAAACTATATTATTCTAAACAATTTTGCTCCATCCCCCTAGAAATTTTCAGGGCGTCTCCCATGTTATTAGGCTCAAAAATATGGATGTGTAATGAGAATTCTATTGAGCAAATCATCCGAAGTAATTATTAAATAAAATAATGTTATTGTTATTAGATTAGTTCATTTTATCAAGATATTTTAATCTTTAACTTTATATTGAATCTTTTCATATTTATGATTCTAATTTACAACCTTCTAATGTTACTGTAAAAACTTTTAACTGTGGTGAGAAATAAGAAACTCAACCCATCTAGCACACTGATTTTATAAAGGTAATTTAATAATTAAACAAATAGATGATTTGTAATATACTACAAATTATTTATATGACTGTTTAGTCATATAGTTTAAAATATGACTACACAATTATATATTACTGTTTAACCATTTATGATGGATTTATAAACCATTAATTAAGGGGAAACAATTAAGCATTATCGTGTAACCACTAAGTAAAGCAAGAGGGTTCATATACCATTAATTAAGGACCCTACACACTACACAGACCATCATTCCGGGTGCCTGTATAGTTCAGATCTGCGCAGGCCAAACTAAGAGTGTGTTTGATTTCAAGCATGGACAGAAATCTATCCAGCCATATTTACCTGCACGTGCGGCTCGATTAGCATATACACTCTCAGTTTGGCCTGTGAAGATATGAACTATACAGACTGTGTAGTGTGTAGGACCCTTTGGTATTATGACATATCCGTTTTTGTGCATGTTCATTACTCACTGTAGAGATTTTTTTTGTTTACTAGTTTAGTTTTTCAAAAAAATAATTTATTTTCATATATTCAGTGATGAATATTTGATGTATTTCAATATTTAAGGCGTAGATAAATTTAAGGTTTTTTGTCATGGAAACTTCAAATGTCAAATTCAAACTAGCAAGGCGTATCACGTGCAGTCGCACTTAATTTCCACTAAACATTATAAAAAAAGATAGTTGGCAAACTCTGTAATGTTTAATGGTTAGTGGATTATGCACAATAGTGTTTATAAACCTCCTTATGGAAATCAAATAGCTGTTTAGTGGTTAGGGCTTTATAAATCCACCATTAACCAGTGTGCTAGTGGGAAGGCAAAATTATCAGGAGGAATATACATATTTATCTGGAAGATATTCCACAAAAACAATAATAAAAATAACCTTATCATTTCTGGTCATATTTTATAGTGAATTAAAAAACTTGATGACTTCAGACAAATTTCTGGAAGGTGACAGAATCCTTATTTCTTTACTATGATTATGAATGATTGCGATAAATAGTCAAATTAAAATTTAAATTTCGGGCATAACATATTTCCTTTCAATGTTCAAATTATCAAAAAAAATAATAAAAACGTATAGTTAATTAAAATATGTTATTATTTTTTTAATGGTGCTCCCTCCCAACAATATATTTTTAGATATAAAAAAGGAACATCTTCATATTTTTTAAAATTGACTACTATAATAAGGGGAAAATAATTATGGTTGACACTGGTTTTTATATTACTGGTAACATTTTTGTAAAATCCAGACTGGGTTGGTACAAAAAATCCACAATAAAAACGCATAAAAAGTTGTTTCTACTTTTCAATCTTTTATAGGAAACTATTTAAAACTGTTTAAAAATGTCACCTTCATGATAATGATAATAATTTCTAAATGTCGAAGAATTTGACAAATGAAAGATGCTTGTTCGTAAGTAAAAATACGAAAACCTAATTTTCATAAATAAAGCAAAACAAGATTTAAATCGTGTTTATGCAATCGGGTTTAAGTCTAAGGAAAAATACAAACACCTATTAAATATTTTAATAATATGGTTAGTAAGAAAAATAAAAAGTTACAAGATTCCAAATAATTGGAAACGACACAAGAATTACTTATCAAAATGTTTGTCTTTAAATATACAATTGTCTGTAAAGTGTGATTAAATTTGAGCTATATTCTGAGGATCTCGTTTACTGTTAAGAGTGGTTAGGTCTAAATTTTGCACTATTTTAGTCATAAAGTAACTTACATTTTTAAATCTTATGACCAAAAAAATGATTACTAACAATTTTGCATCACCTTTGTTTTCGAAAAAACGACATCGAACATTAACCACTTCCTTCTCATCACATAGAGCTGCCCTGAGCTGTCCAAGGCAATGATACATAGTGTTCAATTCAATACAAACTCAACGCACCAAGCCTGCAATTGCCATTTCCCCCTTCCCCTTAAGAAGCTACTGTTTGGTAGGGCTTCACACATTCGTAGTTGTGATGACAAAAAAATGGAATATAATAAAATAAGTTAATACAGTTGTCTAGGAAAATTCTGATCTGAAACCCTGGGGCTTCATCATCAAAACAAAGCACTAATTATAGAGGCATCTGTTAATGTAGTTTACAACAGTGCAATATATTTTCACAAAAGACGTTTCGTTTCCCTTGAATTATTTTAACTAGGCATTTATTACATTTCTTTTAAGGACACCATGTTTGATTTCTCTTTAATTTAGCTAAACTGGCTAGAGCATTCGAAAGGGTGTTTAAATGGAATTAATGTTTTTAAAAACAAATGGTTCAAAAAAAATGAAAAAAAGGTAATGTTCGTTTCTTGGTCACAACTTCCAGATAGATGCAGATAAAGAAGTCTTTGCGTGGAATTTCAATCAGCTCAAAATTTCTCAGAAGTGCCTGCTCTCTATATCTTACAATAAGTGAGATCCACCTATAACGTGCTCAAATTTGCATTACTGTACCATAAATCAATATTAAAATAAATTCTTTAATATAATCTATAATCACTTAATATTGTAAAAAAATTAATCTAACAAAAAAAGTTAATGCTGATATGAAAAATTGCTATACCCAGTTCCAGGTATCTTAAAATGTATTAATCTAGTTAACATGCTCATAACACAAGGTATTTGCTTTTGACGGTGCATAGTAATGGAATCAGGAACATTGCTTTCATAGTCCAAGGCCACTCGTTGAGAGACGAATGTTAAAATTGTCATTAAATCATGATCGTGAGCCTTCCTTTTCAATTCTTCGCACAGCGATTGGATGAACCAGGAACCTTTGGTAGTATTACGCCATGAATAATAACCTAGTTGAAAATTAAATAAGAGCAAGAAGAAGCAGACTAAGATCTAAAGCAACATAATAAAAAAAGAATCAGTTATTCAAAATTGCGTGTGTTAAGTTTTAGAAAGCGAGAGTAATAAATGGCATGTTTTACCAATCAATTTAAGGGTCAAAGTCAAAATAAATGTTTATTCGAGATAGTCAAAAATGAAAATCGTATTTCCTGCTTTTCGTAATTTCTAATCTGAGCTTTAAGTTCAATTTATAAACTGTCACAGCCACCGTGTGTTGAATAATGTTAATCATATAAGACAATTCGTGATGCTTTTTGAGATAGACAACCAATGTTAGTAATGCTTTATTTCTCTTTTTTCTAGTTAGTTATATTAATCGGAAAATGTTCATAATGATAATTTTCTGAAATGGAAAAGCATTATAATCCATTAATATTTAATAAATAAAGTTTGAAACAGCCAAATTCTGTTATAAACCTCTTATTATAATAATGCCAAAAAAGGTTAAACACAAAAAAGTATAAAAATGTATGGCAAAGAAAATAGGCTGATTTTTCTCCGTGAAAATATGGTAAACATTTTTTTTCCCCATTATTTAGGCATAGGGAATTTGGATGTTATCCCAGAAACGGATTTAAACCTAACGCTATATATTCAAAAAACGCGTGATATAACAGTAATAAAATAAATTGCAATTTTTGACTGCATACACATTAATTAATTAATCATTTGCATGTAAAACCGGCACCCATGAGCGGGAGAATTATACTCCCTAAACAAAGCACATTTAGCAGACTAAGTACCTAATGGATTGATTGACTTTCCATTTACCAGGAGAAAGTTATTTTGTTTATATCTTTTAGTAAATTTCAGTTCGAAAACTTTCAAGCTACAGAGCTGTTGTGTGTACGGCGAGCAAAATGACAGCTTTTATTTATTTGAAAATTTCTGTTCAGTATAGTGAGTTAGTGGAAGTAAAAAATGGTGAGGCGCAGACTGCATATTCAGAAACAGTGATGCGCTGTTATGTAAAATGTGCTAGTTAGACTGTCATAAGAGGCCAAATGCGTAAAACCGGGTTCAGAGAACTGAAACGAGTCGCCAGCGACAGCCCATTAGCCAATATAGGCCAAGCATTGTGTACTCCCCTCACTCCTACCATGTCACTGTGTAGTCAAAATTTTCAAACTTCAAGAACAAAGTAAAGCGACAGTTGTAGGGGATGTATCGCCGCGTTCTCTGTACCCCATTTAATGCCGCTTCCCACCGTGATGAAACATGTGTCATTGAAAAAACGCCAAACGTTGATTAGTGGAGACAAATAAAGGTGGTGAAACAAAAAGGAGCCGTTATATACAGATGTTTATAAGATAAATACTGTTTACTGTACTATCTGACCCAGTTTTGCAGTGGCTTCTGTTATTTACATCATGACATCCAAATTCCCTATAGTTATAGTTATTATTACTTACATTTTCTTCCAATTAATTAAGTATTAAAACCCTTGGCGCTTTACAACCTTGAAATATAGGTTGGTAATTTTCCAAATAATTTTAAAATTTCCATCGCTACTTTTTTTTCAACTGCTTGTAGTTTTCCCTAATTATATAATAAATAATACAAACCTTTAACAGTAGAATAGACAATTAGAAAATCAGCCTGTACAGGAATTCTGTATGTATTATGAATTTCTCCATCAGTCTCTGTTCTTAAGTTAATACCCCCATCTAATTTATCACCTTGGCATGCTTGCAGAAAGAATATCTTCGGTTTACCTATAATCATTAAGGTACTTTCTATATAGTGTTTATGCATCTAAATATTTATTAATATTATTTATATTAATTAGTATTTTATTTATTATTGTCTAATTCCCTTTAGAGAAATTGATGTCACAGATTCAGTTTGCAGTCAACTGTTTATTCGGGACTGGCCCGTTACTCTTGATTGCCTTTGTAACAATCCTCAATACAAACTACATCTATGCATTGTTGCATACTCAACAGTGGTGATGACCTAAACCTATTGGCTAAAAATATTGTATCATTACCAAAAATGTCTAAAATCATTGTCAATAGTAAAGAAATATATATATATTTTTTTTTAATAAACGTGATGTAAATTAACCAGATAATTTTATTTTTTAAGAGACTTTTAGCCAGGTTAATAAATGCAATATTTATAGCATTACTTCTATACATACATGTTTGATATCAAATAGTCAGATCAAGACCAATGTAGTGGTATACAGGGTGTCCCAGAAGCAGTTGCAGCTGGTGAAATTTAGGTTATACTATTACTTAGTACTGGAGTATGGGATCCAAGCAATACTTTAGGGCATAACTATCAAGACTAAAAGAAATTTTGCAAAAAAATTGCGATTGAAATTTATGAAAAAAAGTTGAAAAAAATTGTGTGCCTCACCAGGTTATTTTTTGAACAACTTGTAAAATATTTGCGAAACATTTTTTTTTCAGAATCAGGTGGAGAATTAAACAACAGATTTCAAATTAAAAAAAATATTGATTTTTTACTTTACTTTGAAATGAACGGTGAAAAATGAATCTAAAATAAAATTTCAAAATGGTGTAAATTTATATAGAAAAACAAGATTTATTGATGAAATTTTAAATCTTTCAATATATATTTTCGACCTAATTCTGAAAAAAAAAAAAATGCAAATATTTAACAAATTGTTTAAAAAATAACCTGGTAAAATTAGTCATCAATTTAAAGGTTAGTTCATACCAAAGGATTGTTTTGTATGTATAACCATTACATTGAAAAGTCTGAAATGAAAAAAACTGAAAGAATTATTACTTTGAATGCATAAGACACAAGATCATGAATAAAATTTTTATTTCAACAATTACAAGATGGCTGCCACCGTGAGTCCTGAATTGTTTCAGCATGTATGAAAACTTCGTAAGAAGAACCAACATGTCTAGGTGCAAATGGGCAGAATTTTGAACATTTATTATAAGAAAGTATTGCATATCCTTGTTAAAGTGTGCTAAATATTTATTAAACAGTGTTGCCTTTTTCTCTACTTTTAAATTGCTTCTCCAATTCCTTCTCCTTCTCCAAAATCCCCCTCGAGACTATTCGAGTTAAAGAAAATTTGAGTTAAAGAAAATACTTCTAAAGCAAAGTATATATCAAGGGCAGAGAAACATATTTGAGTTACAGAAAATTTCGACATACAGAAGTTCGACTCTAGTTCTTTAAGTGTGAGACAAAGAATCTTTTAAATATTTTTCCAGCACTCAATTACATTTCTTGAAAACGTACTTTTAGGTGCGCGACTTTTAGGGCACCCTATATATTGTAGTTAAATTTTTTTGAAGCTTTTGTCATGACTTTTTACCAGCTAAAAATCTGATAAAAATGATAGAAATAGAAAATTCTTGAAAACGTACTTTTAGATGCGCGACTTTTAGGGCACCCTGTATATTGGAGTTAAATTTTTTTCAAGCTTTTGTCATGATTTTTTTACCGGCTAAAAATCTGTTAAAAATGACAGAAATGAAAATTAGCCGATAAATTTACATCACTAAAATAAACACGTGCCACAGTATATTTTAAAAATTAAACAAATGTAGCAAAATTTTTGAAGAAATTTAATTACTCATGATGGTTGAAACTAAGTGGTTAAGTGTGATAAATTTCCTTTATGTTTATTAAGAACAAAGAAATTCACACAGGCAGTTTTTGACAAATGCGTTAAGTCAGTGATAAACAATACTTGAAAACTCATTAGAATATTTTTGATTTGTTAGGTGTTAAAATATCTAGAAGAGGATAAACCTAATAATTCGCTGTCAGGAATTGCCTAATCATTTAAACATGTTTTGTGGTTTTAGTTCAACATTTAATTAAAACGTTTGTAAAAATCTGTAAAAATAATGAATCATGGTGGTAGGTATTTGGTATCAAATTGAAACATTTACTAAGGACAACATAAATCTACGAAAAAAAACCTAGTTAACCAACAGGTTAATTCTGGAAATCATAATTAACTGGTTAATTGCTAACACTACAATTGAGCCAGTTTATCAATTTTTAGCCTGTTAGTTGTTGCTGCTACAACCAATAAGAATGACTACACTACAGTTGTTATATAAGAATCCTAATTAAAAATTAAATATTATGCCTAATTACAATTACATATTCTCACTATTTTCTGGTTAAATCATAAATTTGCTTACCTGCAAGTGTTGGACATTTATCAGCAGTAAAAACAGTCCATATATAGTCAGGCTTATATGGTGTATCTTTAGCATAGACAATGCCCATTTCACCATGAGAAAGCACGGCAACTAAAATGCAGTCATGGTGTGTATGGTCCATTTGAGCAGCTATAACAAAAAAATAAACAGTTGATATTGGTATGTACTGTGTGGTCGGGGAAAGAAGATCTGCGGAAGGAAAGATTTCTGTATTTCATTCACAATTAAGCGTAAATGAAATAAATGAATTAGTGCATGGCAAATTTTTGTGACCAATTGCATCCGCACCTACTCATTGGTAGAGATATTATATTTAGAGCTCGGACTTTAAGTAGGTCACAAGCGATAACCAGCAATAGGTAAACAACAATCATAAGCGGGTAAGAACACGAGCAACTTGACTTCTCGCGAAGCGTCTTGAAAATCTGGAAGTGGTTTCACCTGTACAGTATTGGAAAATATGTAATTAGTAATAAGCCTACTTTGGGTGTGTACATAAAGGATAAAAATAGCAAAGTCATATATGCGAGATAAATAGGCTTATTTTAATTATTTCAAAACTTCTTAAATCTGACTTACTAGCTTTTATGAGATTGCCATGGCATAGAAGGTAAAAAAAATTTAAAAGCAATTTGAAACGAATTAAACTTAATAGTTTTTGATAGAACCCTGTAGAATAAAAAATAGGATCTTATTAACATTAATACTTATTTCGATAAAATTCAGACTTAAGAGCTTTTGAAAGAACACCGACGAAAGTACCTAATACAAATTAAATATGAGCAGAAGTTAATTTGAGAATAGCCACGCCTTATGAACTTTATAATTCTGCTCCAGTACTGGGTATAGGGGGTGGATGCAATTAGCACATCAGTGTCATTAATTAGCTATCAGACATGCACCCGAAGTAAGAGAATGACATACATTGTTATCCTATCTACAATAAACAGAGCATATAGGATACGATTAAGTGTGCCCTCATTACTCGCAAGCACACTGTACAAAAGGGTAACAGCGGTGTATAAGCCTCTTTTTGTTGTATACATGACTTTGCTATTTTTAACCTTTATGCAAACACCACTAGCAGGCAATTAAATACTTTCCAATACTTACATACAAAAGTAATGGCTACAATTCATCAATCATTGGAAGAAGAATATCTTTGGATTAGTGTAGATGAAACCACTGATTCGCTGGACCGATATGTAGCAAATGTGATACTTGGTCCATTAAATCCTACTATTCCCATAAAACCATTTTTAGTCGCAGTAAAATTTTAGAAATAACGAATGGGCAAACTGTTAGTTCATTGGCTAAAAGCACTTTAGACAGCATCGTGTGTATTCTTCAAAAGTTTTATTATTAGTTAGTGATGCTGCGGCATATATGTTGAAAGCCAGTCAGATATTACAACCATTATTTCCACTTTTAATTCATATTAACTGCTTAGCACATGCCTTACATAGAGTCTGTGAGTTTATCCGTGAAGATTTTCCGGTCGTCGATAAACTGATAAGCGACATGAAAAATTTTTCTTAAGGCACCTGATCTAATAAAAGTATGGGGAACGTGGATATCCGCCGCAGTTTTTTATGCAGAAAATTTGCAGTTCATGAAGCACGTGGTAGACAGTTTAAAGGATTCTGCCAAAAGAGTAATTGCATGCAGAGTCCTGCAGTCTGTAGAACTTTTATTAAAGAACATTTTGAGCGACTTCCAGAAGTAATAAAGAAGTTGAAGGGCCAAAATATGCCATTTGGTGAATCGATGGATCATTTCGATCATATGATTGGTAATTTAAGGACAATTGAGAGTGATTTCAGAAATTGGTTTAATCAATATATTCATGTATAATACACTTATTGTAATGCTTTTTTTTTTTAATGAGAAAATTGAATTGGTTTTATAAAGCATTTACATCATTTTTCTGATTACAATTTGAGTTCAAAATTGACAAATTTGGAAAAAATTAGCGAAGCCACTGAAAGCAACAAAAAATTCCAGTTTTTTTTGACCACCATATATGTGCAGTATCATTTGTCATAAATTTTATTTTTTGTATGACCTATTATATTACAAATTCTTGAAATAAAATGTTTGTTTTGATTAATTATAATCATTATGAAACATAAAATTAACCAAGTCGATGAAAATAAAGTGATTTTTAATTTTTTCCTTTGGCTCCCACTTGAACTACGTTCAACTTGTTTCACCGTAATACGATCCAAAGTCAGGTCCAGTTGTACAACTTGTTAGTCAATACTTTCTGTGCTACAAGGATTCATTGAACTGGCAGATTGTTTACCAATTGCTATTGAAGCGGCAAAGCAGTTGAAACCGAAATTTAACGGAATAATGTATTCTTATTTACAAGTAGATAACAGCCGCTTTGTACCAGGAGTGACATCAAATTATACTAAAAATCCGGGCTCTAATTATATTCCTAGTATATGGTTTCACAAAAAGCTGGTGATTTGTCGGCAACACTCTCCCTGCCGTGTGGATCTTCTTTCACCAGCTGAACAGTAATATAACAGAAGAAATTTGGGCGCTTCATGGAATATATCAAGTAAAAAATGTAAATCTATAAATAATTTTAATACATAACAGTTTTATACAAAAAAAAAAATGCAAAATATAAAATTACATTACGTTTTTGAATGATTGTAATCTCATATCTTGGACATTTTTTATCATTAGTATACTATTGTTCCAAATTTTAAATATATTGATATAAGAACATTTGATTAATAGTACTTTAAGGCCCAGTATATCCACCTTCTGACAGAGTGGCCGTTAGTTACCAAACAGATTTATATTAATTATTACATCTCTACTTTTGCAAAAAACTGATCATAGTGAAGTATATTCTCAGATGGAATGTTCTGCAAAAATAGATAAATAGTGCCTATTATTCTATTGGTTTAACAACTTTATTCTTAAATTTATCTGTTCGGTAACTTTACCAGGAGGTTGATATACCGGCCCTAAAGGAGTGTAATAAAGACAACCAAATAGGTTTCTATGTGGGTATAAATTAGGACTTCCAATAAAATCTACCTAGTTAAGATATTCTACCATTATGACGATTTCCAGTCATCAAAAAGGTAAATATTACTTAATTATCCTACCTATTTCGACTTTAACAGAAATTTACCTTTAAGATAATTTGTGATAGATTTTTTTTGTTTTTCACTTGTTGCATTGGTTAAAATTACTTTTAAGCAAAATAATGTATAAAGTAGATTTATTAATATTATTTACGTAATTTTAAATATAAAGACTAATTGGTAAATTTATATGGGAAGTAAATTTTTCCAATCAGTTTTGTCATAATTACCTCAATAAGTAAATTTGTCTTTTACCAAGTCGAGTTATAGCTAATTTTATGGAAAATGTATGCTGGGTTAGATCCTGTAGGACTGAAAACTTTAGTTTCACTGAGATGTGTATAATTATACAAGAAATATATACGTTTTAAAATTTTTTTTTTGGTCTATCAGTTTAAAAAAATCACATGGCTGTTATGGGTTTGTCAAATTTGGAAGTTGTGGATTTGTTCACTTGTGATTAAATACCAATGGGATTTGTTAACTTTTGTTTAAATCAAAAAATTACATGTTTGCACAGCGAAACAGAAACAATTAATATCAAGATATGAATGGCAGGATCTTCTTCTATTAAGCAGTCACATGTTTCCTCTTCGTCTTCTTTATTAGAATCACCATCAACCTTATCTCCACCCTCATATTTTCATTTCGATTGAATAAATTTTTATAACATTGCAAATCAGGATTGGCTTCCAAGTATCATTGATATTAGCCTTTAATAATTTTTCTAAGTCGGTTTTCGGTTCTTTTCACTTTATTTTCCTCCTCCATGGGGTTCATTCACTGAGTTAATAATTAAAGTTAAAACGCCATCATTAAAACGTTAAATCAAATACCAGGCAAACACAAATGATCATAAGCTGCATTCATCATTATCCCTCTTTTTCCTTACTTCTTAAAATTGCATTACGGTTTTGTGCAACAATTTAGAACTGTTTAACCTTCTTCACAGTTATATTTAAGATATCAGAACATACATTTCGCCCTCAATCTTAAAATAAATTAATTTTATTGACTTGACAAAATACACTGGATTTGTTGCATTTTGAATTATATTGTCATTCATTACAGTGAAGGGGATTTATTTACTCCGGTATTATCAATATTTTAAACGAACCTTTAACTTAAGGGAGATTTAGTGACAAGAAAATGCATTACCAGTAATTCCAACAAAACCTAAATCAAGATATAAATATGATAGCCATTAAACCTAATTCTTATTTAAACTATAGGATTATTATCTGATATTTATATTTTGTTTCTAATAAATTTTCTTGTCACTAAAACTCCGTTTAAGTTAAAGGTCTCTTTAAAATGTTGATAATACTAATCAAGATTTTCTGCATTGTGAAGTAAAATATGGATTTCACAGATAATGTACTAATCTGTAAACTTTGGCAAAAATACTTGTATGTTGAAACGGTCAAGAGTACTTGAATCCATGTTCAACTCAAAAATGGTCAATGGTGGATTTGTTGCTTTTTGAAATAATGCTCCTTATGTACCGAATGCACACAATGATTAAAATAAAATGGAAAAAATCAGTCAATTATATTAGCAATTTTTTCATAGAATATTATTTGTCATGCCACAAAACCTGTACACCATATTCCATTAACTTATCCTACTAACAGGTCAGAATTTTATCTACATGAATTAACCATATGGCTGATCTTTATCTTATTAGATTGCAACATTACTTTTTTCATTATATTTTATAAAGAATTTGTTTAATTTGGTAGTCTGCCGTGGCTCTACTCAAGTTGTAATATTTTCAAAAAATTTTTGTAATATTACCTTCGAAAACTAAGAACGACTAAATACTTCTTGGCAAATTTTTAATGCTAATTGTCACTTTGCATATTGTTAGTATTTCTGATAGGTCAAAATTTTGGTGGTAATATCAACTCTGGTTAGTTGAGGTGAATGTAATAATTTTGCCAAATATTCTCTAAAAAAAATATTCCCACAGACTTTTTCAACTTTTAAAATGACAACCTGTTCAATGACCTATTAGGTTTATGAGTTCATTGCTGATATCAATAGTGGTTAACTTTTTACCCCAAAAAGCAACTTTAATAACCTATGGGTGCTGAAGGCATTTTTTAAGTAAAATTTAGGTTAATTTGGTCTTTAAAATAAGTCCATGAATATTATAAAGGCATTTTTGAGCAAGTTTAGGTAATTTATGTCTCTCCAAAATTACTTAGAAGATCCATTATTTAAGATGAAATTAAGTAGTTGACTTCCAAAAATTGTTTTGCCTTTGAAGTTGGTCAATTAACTTCTTTCATATTTGGGTATTCTTAATGGCGTTGTAAATTCACTTGAATATGTTAGGATTTTGTTATTAAATAATGTTTTTTTTTTGTAGATATGTGATTTTTTACAAATAGTAGGTATTTACAAAGATGTGTATTTTGCAAAAATGAAATTATTTTTATAAAAAAAACTTTAACTTTCATATAAACATCATAATTTTCTCTTAATGAATAACATCTACACTTTTGCACTTTATATTATTTTATGAATTAAAGGAAGCATAACGAAAATTTTCAATTTCATGATTTCAACAAAATCATACCTTTTGGAGTTCTTTAATACATGACTATACCTATCTGACTGTCAGTTTATCAGTCCAAGCCCAAATTAAACTATCGATATGAAATTTGAAATCAAGACTTTCGAGTTTCAAAAGAGCCCAGAAGTTCCAACAAAAAATAAAAAAACTGTAATTAAGGTAAGCTGACAAATAAGGTATTTAAGAACATAATAGACAATTAAGAGTGTCTTTCATCATGAAACTATTAATCTTGGCATTAGTTAATACTAATAGATATTAATTTTAATAACAAAATTTAAAAATTTCGACCGAGTTAAAATCAAACCACAAACGAAGGTAAAAAAGAACATCCATTTTTGGTGTCAATTCCTACCAAAATAGTTATTTCATCTAGTGACACAAGTAATCAATGATTTTGGTGAATTACCTTGATTATACCATATTTTTGTGTATCTTTCGATGCCTATGACTTTGTATCAACACTTATTATTTTCCATCTAAAATCTGAACTGAAAAGTTAAATAAATATACGTATAACACTGTCTTTAATCTAATGAAAGTTTTCTCAACTTTTTATTTGCATTACATGAAATTAAAATTAAATAAGGTTTTTGAACTTTACATCCATCCACATATACTATACAAATCCATATCCAGTATGTGTATTGAACTATTAGACATGTGTCTTTTAAATGGCAACACTAAATCTAAACCAGAGGCAGGCAACCTGTCACTGTTCGGCAAATTCATCTAGCTCTTGTGCGGTCAACAGTGCACGCTGCATGATACAATGCCAAATTTCAATCATCGTTCAAGGTGCGTTCTTTCCAACTGGAATCTCAAGAGATTTCAGTAGATCTGTTTGGGCAGGAATATATTGTTATCTTCAGTTATCTCATTTTGATATTAGCTGAGAAATCTCAGTACCTCCCTTACTGATCTGCACAACCTATTTTTTAATTCAGTATCTCATTTCACTTCGCAAGAATGGAAGGAAAAAATTTTATCTTTGATATTTGTCAGTCAGCAAACGACTCTAAGGTTAGGTTAACTTAATTTCATGTATATTTCCGAAATTAAAACTTTTCTTGTACAGAATTTCGTACTAATTCAACTCTAATTTAGTAATATTAATGTCTAATATTGATTAGATAAATAGGAAGTGAATATCTCAACTTGTAATTTGATGGTTTTTTTAAAGTTATTGAAATATTATTTAATCTCATCTCAGTTAATATCATATTGATAATGAGATGTTGAGTGGAAAGAATGCACCTAATGTACTATGTCTAATACTTTATGCATGCACTGTATAAATAATTAGGGTGAATTGGTGTGTTATTGATATTATTACTATTATTATTGGCATCCATTGTTTTAGAAAAGCAAATTTAAAAAAAAATGGTTTCTATTAGGTTTAATTATACTCGTGAAAATCAAATGAATAACTCACGAAAATTACAAAACAAAATTCATATAGATAGGGTTACAAAATATGAGTGAAAGGTCAACTCTGACAATAATTATGGTGATTAATCAGCACATGTAAATTTATTTGTATCTAAGGTGAATCCCCAAATTTTCATTTGTTTGATTTTTATAAATTCTCAATACTAGTATTCACAGATTAATATTAGATCAGCGATATGGTTATCTATATTTGGTGTGCAATTGTGCGAATAAATTTAATAAAAAGATAAATATAAAATTTCCAGGAAAAGATATGGGTAGATATACCTTCATTTTATATGCTAGGAAGAGTATGGGGAAATTACCTACCTTGTTTTATGTGATATTCAATATCGGTGTAGTTTAAATCTTTGAACACTTGTACATCAAATCCTAAGCCCATGAGACATTCTTTAAGGTTTTTACAATCTTCATTTGTTCCAGACCTGGATTTAAGACCCCCACACTCAAAAACCTCATGGTTAAAAATAAAAGCAAGACCTCGTTTTCTATGGTCCATTTTGTAGTGTGTGGCATATTTTGGAACAGGCATACGGGCACAGAGTTCTCCTGAGCGACCACTATGTAATTTAAATTTAACGAATTACATTTAAGAATGTAACATAAAATATTATCAATAGCAAAAATCATAAAATCCTTACCTGGCCCTCCCTAATGCATCACCTTCATCAACTTTTTTGCCATTGCCTAAACAATTTCCATCCTCAGCATCCTGGAAAACTTCCTCAGAATTATTGCTATAGCCATTCCCAACTTCATCTGTTCCCACGTTTGTTTCCATTGTTCACTTGTTAATATTAGAGACAAAAATTGTAAACGTCAATTATTACAAAACAAAGAAATTTTGAACCACAGAACAGATAAAAGATTTTAACCTTTTAAAACGCAGAGATTACCTTAAATTCCTGCCTGAGAAGTAACACAAAACTCAACAACACACCACTACTTTCTTTTGTGTTTATATATTATTATCCATCTCTTTTATGTTTTAAATGGTATTTATAATTCTATCCTTGTTTCCGATCAAATGATTTGGTTTTCTTGCATGGGTTCCTTCTATCTATCTCTACATCTCTTTCATTTGTTACATAATCTTGTCTTTGTCTTTTAGTAAAGAACTAAGTGAGATAGACGTAACAAGTTATTCGAATTCAATAATCCGAATGGAGGTTCGAATACAATAGTAGTTCATTTGTTACATCGTCGTAGACATAAATGTATTGTGAAACGTACATGTAATTGTGAATAATCAAAGACATATCAAGAAACATTTTAAAAGAGGGATAATAATGTTCCACTATAAAAATAAAATATCACAAGCCGTTCATGTTACAACCTACAACTTCTTCAGAAGAAAACCTGTCATAACATTTAAAAGCCTTAAGGAGTATTGAACACTGAACCTCTCTCTATTAATTAAGGAAAAATTTCCAAAATTATAAGTTTTAAAGTTAGCATAATTTTATCTATTACCCAGTTAAAACAAATTACACATTAACATCGCTGATAGTGGAATTTTAGTAAATTTTGTGAATTCAAAAGTGCTACGTGATATTGATATCTATTTGTTCAAATATAGATTTATGTGGGTCAATGGTTGGGGTACATCAATTTATAATGTTGTAAATAATTTTTTTTGGGGATTTTTTTTCATGAAAAATCATTTTACGGTAGGCGTGGTTTTAATCCACCCTGCTTGTTAACTGGTACAATACAGATGTTGTCAATCGTTTTACTAGCAATCAAATCCTCATGTAAAAAGATATTGCAGACTATAATTTGAGATAACGTGTTACTTCTATAATTACTGTTAAAGAAGTTTTTGAGAGTTAAAACTTCTTTTGGAGACTTCTTGTGTGAGGATTATTAACTTCTGTTAGAATTATGAAAGTTGGCCACATAATAACTTTTAGATATGATCTCCAGAAATAACTGTTAGTTTCTAAAATAATGGTGTTTTGTCACTCCATTTAAGCATTTTTTAAAAGGTTGAACATTACCTCTTATAGATTCACAATAAATATTTTTTTATACATTATTTTTAGTAGTGTACAGTATGCAATATGTATTTCTTTATAAGTCGTACGGATAACAACTATTGCTCCTTATGTTGTCCTGATACTTCTGGCGCAACGTGATATATATTTATAAAAGTAGGGGTCAGGCTTTCACACTTTACTTTTTTTAATATTGTGATATTTATCAATAGATTTTGTGAACAGTGTGGTACCAAAATATTCAACGCAGACCAGTTCATGATAAGATATGGACATTGTAGGCAGAAAAACAAGTACGCCCCAAAAATGATGAGTTTTTAGATAAAAAAATTTAACATTTCTTATGGACGCACAAATTTGAGTGATATAACCTGTCAACGCATAAATGATTACTTTATTAGCCGTTTTAAAGTATCATAATTAGATGGACCAAAATCTCCTAAATTCACATTCCATTCAATTATTGTAAACGTATTGTATAAATTCTCTTCAAGACCTTATTTTCCGATGTCTGATAGCCAAAAAAAGGCAATAGATGTAGTTTATAAATTACGTTACGCAGAGGTTTATAAAATTAATATAACCTGATATTTTGTTCATAGGGTAATAAAAACAATTTAAAGATATTTTTTGCAACACTAATTTTACGATTTTTGTAACGCTTATAAATATCTCATCAATTATTTAATTTTTTAGAAACAATGAAACCTCTTTTTTGCAACTTCTGCCAGTATTTGATAAAACTTTTCATAATTAAGTACTCTCATTTGCAAATTATATTAGTTTTATAAACTTCAACATAACGTCCTTTGTAAGCTATATCTGTAGCCTTTTTTTTTTTTTTGGCCATATAACATTGGAAAATAACGCCTTGAAGAGAAATTATATACGTTTATATAAATATTTCTTATGCCGAACTACTTTAGTATTCACCAGAACGTTTGTAACCTCATATGCTTACTGAGTCGCTGCCAGCGCCGCAATGATTTTATAAAAAGTCTGCTAAGTGTCAGGGATCGTACACGTGAATAAAATGTAATTATACTTTTTCTGAAGTGGGATATGGATCCCTTGATGTGCGTAGTTTTCCACAATACACCAAAACACCATATACTGCACACGACGCGCGTTTCGCCAGTCAAGTTAGCATCATCTGGAGATGATTAGTTTTAATCATGATTAGTTCTAATCACCTCCAGATGATGCCAACTTAGTTGGCGAAACGCGCATCGAATGCAGCGTGGAAAACTATGTCAGTGTTTTATATCTTTTATTGTTATTTATCTTTTTTTGGTAAAACACATCATCATTTTTTGACTGTTTGAGACTATTTGGAAGTTACACACTTCATATGCAATTTTGGACTGTTGAAATGGATCACTATAAATAAGCCTCATCTTGTGCACTTTATGTGTAAGAGTTTTACAGTGCTAGCTCAAAGCTGAAAAATGAATAAAACGTCTTTTTCAACTAAATATAAATTACAAGTAATTATGTTCTTAATGACATTAAAAATATATTTGGCACGCTACTGCTTTTATGATTAGATCAGTAGTTCAAATGCTACAGAATGGAGGGGATATTTTCCGTTTGGCATCCCCACCCAAACGCTGTCAAAACCCGGCATTTTCTGCAGTGAATGTTTCATTTATTTTCCCGCGTTTGTTAAGTAAAGATAAGGGTGGTACGCCAGTTTTGTGTTCGAGTATCCGTTAAAAATCTATAAAATTTAACAATGTCTGGACGTGGAAAAGGAGGCAAAGGAAAAGCCAAGGCAAAATCACGTTCCAATAGAGCGGGGCTTCAATTTCCCGTAGGAAGAATTCATCGTTTATTGAGAAAAGGCAATTATGCTGAACGTGTTGGTGCTGGTGCTCCCGTATATTTAGCTGCCGTGATGGAATATCTCGCTGCAGAAGTGTTGGAATTGGCAGGTAATGCTGCCAGAGATAACAAGAAAACTAGGATAATCCCTCGCCATCTTCAACTTGCTATAAGAAATGATGAGGAGTTAAATAAATTGCTGTCTGGCGTTACAATAGCCCAAGGTGGTGTATTACCAAATATCCAGGCTGTCCTCTTACCTAAAAAGACGGGAACCTCTAGTTCAGGGGGAAAGGTGGAAAGTCGCAAAGCCAGGATTATTAATTAACAGGCATCATGTTATTTTTTGTATGCTATCTGTTTATTCCATGTTTGTTTAACTAGTAATAGTATGTTACGTAAATTTTTTGTATTACACCCTGTATTTTTCTTATTAATATTAATAAACTGACATTTGAAGGTTCTATTTGATTTTAAATAAGATCGGAACAAGCTTGATATGCATAACAACACAAAAGTGTCGTACAAGGTACTAGCACTGCAGTTATATAAAACATTGTTAACAGTAATTTGTATTAACCACAAAATGAAATTTCTCTGTCGGTGTAGCTAACAAAAGACTGTACCATTTAAAGAAATTACTCTGCAAACATTTTGCTGTACACAAGATTCTATGGTTGGCTCCTTGTGCAACATTAAATATTTTAAATATATAAAGGAAATTTGCTTTTTAAATTTATTAAAAACTACATCTTTTGGCTTTTTAGACCTTTGTCAAGAGTACAGGGCATACTGCACTGTAATCTCGAGAAAAGCCTAAAAAGGTGAAACAGCTATTAATAAATTACTTTTATATTACTTATATTTTTATATTACTTTTGTAATACAAAACAGAAATATTACCACAGCAATATTGTACATCCCTATATTAATCTTCCCAACGCTCCCAGTAAATACTAAAGTCTGGGTTTTTGCTGGCCGTTTAATCAATCAGCTTTTCCAGTAAAGTCCTAACTAGTAAACAATCAGCGTTTGGTGTTTACTGGCTACCTAAGGCAGTATTCCAAAGGAGCACCATCTCGAAAGTTTCTATAAGTTTTGGACGACTCGTTTTGTTATCCAGTGGAGGTTTTAGTCCTGGTTTTTATTATGCTTTTTTAATTATTTTATCATGTAGATATATATTAAATGAGTCATTTAGTTTAAAATCTAAATCTGTAAATCCATTTAACCTGATTTGGCATGCACCAAAAAGAAAGCTTCAGCGGGCAGTGTGATATATTACTTTTTTTTTATCTAAAAATTTGGTAGCTACCGGGTGACAAGTCCAAACGTGATCCTCACAGGAACTCGCTTCTATATTATAATCTATTAAATTTTTATAATACGTCCTTTCTATTGCAGTGACCAAGTAATCCGACATGCACATGGATAAATCTTGTAACATAAAACAAATTTCCAAAATATTAGAACTTATCTGTATGTTGGGTTAATTACTTACTGCATATAATGCACTTAAAATCGTATTTTTATTTCTAGTCCTAATCCAGGTTCCTTAAAAAAATATAAATTTCAGTTTGCATGGAAAATCCAAAAAGAGCCAGTATACAAAGTATACCAAATTGTTTAATGTTTTTATAAGCATAGTACAGACGAATTAGTATCGAATTTGTTTACATGGGATTATTGTAATTATCTTCCCTAAACAATCCATAGAAAGTCCTCACCAGTCCGACCTGTGTTAAGTCCACCATCTTAGTATAATGACGGATCTAGGGTACCTGTAAGGTTTTTCTTATAATTATCTCGGAAACAGTTCATTTTACATAAAAAATGCGCGACTAAACTGAAAAAACAAAATTTTCTGCTATTTCAGTCTATTGATTTTTTTTGTCAAGAAAAGAAAATGGCAATTTTCGAAAAAAAAAAGAAAAAATATCCAAGAAACTAATTATTTTTTAAATCGGGCGTTAAATTTCTGCTACGATTAATTGAATATCATATATCATTAGATAAGCTAATGGATGTATTTGGAAAACTCCTTCCCATCTGAAATGGGTGACCTCCGACCCTACCTATGAATAAACCCATTTTCACATCCCTTTACCAAAAAGATTATAACTTCATTGCTTAGGGAGGTAGGATCAACGTTACTTTTTTTGGCATATTCCCAGTAGGCCTAATTCACAATACAAATATTTATACCAACATTAACACATACTGAAGTGATATATAATAATTCATAAAAACACTTCAGTGATATCGTAAATTAAAAACAACACTCAAGTAATTATATAAGACATTAAAACAAACTGGCTTTACAATGGTTGCCCCAGAGTTGACAGATTATTTTTATACTGAAATGTAGCCCAAAATTACCAAAAAAGTAGTTAATATCGTGTCCATTTCCGTATACATATTTTGTATTCAGTTTAAGGACGTTGTTGGCTAATGTTGGGTAACTTGTTAACATTGAAAGTTTTTTCGCACAAAATAATTTTTTATTAACTTTTTTTTATGTATTTTTAAACATTTGAAAAATTGCATCAAGGGTGAAGGGAAAATATGTATGTTCCGAAATATTTCCATAATTCCCAAGTATTATATTGTTTTCGCACTAATTGATTCAAACATAGCATGAAAATAGCCTTATAAATGGGCATAGTCTGAGATTTAATCAGAGGAATAGAGCGCAATTCAGTTATTTAAGTGATGTATAACGCATGGCAATCGTGTTAATTTTGCAACGAGCTCACGAATTTTGGGAGACAGGGGGGCTCCTAACTATTCCCATGAACTTATCTCTTTCTAATAACATTGTGATAATTAACATCACAATAAAAATTATCACCCCTACTAAAAAATTGTACTGTTTTTCGAAAATTGCCTTTCTTTTGGTAAGACAAAATCGAGGAAAAGTGAAATTACATGATGGAAATTTTATACTCTTTCCAATTTAATCCTATGCATTTTTTATGTAAAATGAACCGTTTCAAAGATAGTTGTGAAAATCTAAGGTATCTTAGATTGATCATTTTTCCTAGATCCTGCATAAGCCGGATTGTTAAGACTTTTTATGGGTTCTTTAGGAAAAGAATTACAACACCATGGAAAAAAGTTCATTACTAATTTTGTCGCTGAGGACATAAAACATATACTCCCTCACACTACAAAGTAACAAATTCCTTTCTTTACTTTTATTCCTCTCTAGGTAAGAACGATAAGCAGACCAGTGTATATTTATCACAATATTTGCGCAGCTCCTGTTCTATTTCTTCCTTTTTAATTATTTATTATCATAGAACCCCCAAAAATAAACCATCACAGGGCTCCTAGCAGTTTTATTAATCTATCACTAGGTAAAATTGACCTTGACCCATGTTTACCATTTGATTTTTTTACTTTTTTTCACATTTTATTCTTTTGCTGGGTGCTTCAATGGTAACTTCCACAAAAAATGAGGTTAATGTACAACTATTTTCCGATATCTTAAGAACCAAATGACACATCCCACTCCACACTACTTTGTTAATACAAATATTTCACCTAATTTAATGGCCTTAATTTAACAGATCGATTGTACACAACAATGAAATTGATGCAACATGGGATGAATGAAAACTCATATTTTGTTACAATAGTTTAATAACACTTTTACATTTTTTTATGGCATTTCTTTTAAAAAATAAAAAACCAAAACTAAAATCGAATTAAACGAAAATATTATACAAAAAAAATAACAATTTACTAGAACTAGAATAAAGATTCTAGGAGAGGTAATGTATTAGATAATAATATATAAATTACATTATTAATTGATTGAATATATAAATTAACACTAGATATTCACACATGTGCCACACTAAATGAATAGTTTATTTCTAGATATACTCTAAATATTGGGATCAGGTTGTTAAAATGACAAGAGACTATTGTTTCAAATTGTTTTCTTCTGGATAATGATAGGGCTTGATCTTGTTGCCATCAGATACCATCGACAGGATCTGCTTCATCTGCTGAACTAATATCATCTCCGAATTCAATATCTTCATCAAAACCTTCCTCAACAAATGTGACAGTTTCATTAATTCTAACAGATTCAGGGAATTCTCCATATGTTTTCAAGTTACGCGCTTCATCAGGAGTATATTTTAATATTACATCAGCTTTGGCATCTTGGTAATCTCTAAGACCTATCAGGATAATATCTCCTTGATTAATCCATACCTGCAAATTATCAGAAATTTATAAGATACACAATAACAAGGATGTAGTATATTTTTTGCATCTTTTTCCAGTAAAACCAGAATTTTTCAGAATTATGATTAGTTATAAATGAAACAATATTTTAATAAATAAAAAATATATATTTTATACGAGTGCCTAAATATGTTACTTTGATAATAGTACTCTAAAGTCTGTTCACATAAGCTTTGCAGCGTTAGCCAGGATAGGGAACAAAATGCGCACTGATGATTGGTTCAGACGGCAGGCAGATATACACAAGTACAAAGTTCCGATAGCAGTTAATTCAATTTTCATTGTTTATTTTATTTCATAGGCATCGGTAGTAGTTGGACGTTTGTAGATTGTGTTTTGATATAAACTGAATTGTGTTTTCGACGACTAATACTAATATGAAAGTATTAAACCTAATGGTTAATGACCAATATATTCCCTTAACCTTATCTAAAAATAATAATATATGTTATCGATGGCTTAAACTGAAAACCGGCTAACTCCACTTTTTACGGAATTTGAGATTTTGGTGCCATCTGCTAGTAAAAATAAAAGTCCATAGTGTGGTAAACCAAATAACTCCAAGACATTAAGGTTTTCTTTAAATTTCACGGCATGTATACTGGCTATCTCCACGATATAAAATTTCAACACTGTAAAGCTTCTAACTCCTGTATCAGCAGCCATTTTCAATGTGCGAATCAACCAAAATAGTTCACAATTCTGTTATTAGCTGCCAATTTTCAGTTTGGAAGTTAAAATAATATATAAAAACATTATTATAAGTGCATAAATGTAAAAAAAATTATGTGGAGGATTTATGTTTAGTACAAATTTTACCTAATAATCGTCACAGGGACAGAAAAGATCCATCAGTATCGAGAAAAACTTGTTTTGTAATCTATAACTTGAGAAAAGGGGATGGATTAGTAAGAGTCTGTAAGACAATGTTTTTGAATACATTGTGTATAGGGAAATGGTGCGTACTAAATTGGAAGAAATCATTGAAACAAAATGATGTTATTAAACCAAGCAAAAGAAAAAGATTCGTTATTACCAGCTCTTAAAAAATCAAATAAAATCAATCCTTTCACGAAAGAAAACAAAGCAATCAATGATTTTCTTAATGAATTGCTGACGATGGAGTCACATTATGGTCGCAAATCAACAGAAAAAAATTATCTCTTATCTGAATGGCCATCGAAAAAAGCCCTCTACAACTTCTACGTGAAAAAAATGGTATGAAGAACTTAACATAAAATCCCTATCTGTATGTACATTTAATAACGCTATGGATATAAGAAACATCTCCTTATATCAGCCCAAAAAGGACTAATTTCAAATTTGTTATTCACACAAGTTGGGACACTATTCAAATGATCAACGTGCCTTACATACTGAAAAGAAAAAAGATGCTACAAAAGAAAAACAGAAAGACAAGGAAAGAGAAGATTATGTGTTCACTATGGACCTTGCAAGCTGTTCTTTTATCACCACAATCCACTGTATCCAGTTTATATTACAAAATTAAGCTTTGCGTTCACAACTTTTGTTTATTCAACTTAAAATCTAAGGAAGAAACCTTGCTATTTATGGAATGAATCAGAGGAGGGGGGCTAAATGCAGAAGAATTTGCTACAATTGTGGTTAAATTTTTATTGGAAAAAGTGATACCTTAGTTGAAAAAAGAGGGCGACAGCAATAAAATAATATTGTACACTGATGGCTGTACATATCAAAATCGAAATGTCACAATAAGCAACGCTTTACTTAATTTAGCCATGACAAACCATAGAACAAAAATTTTTAAAAGTTGGTCATATTCAAATGGAGGCCGACAGTATGCATGCCATGATAGAAAAACAGCTAAAAAAGCATAAAGTGATCAATATCCCTGCTGAGTACATTGATGTATGTATCAAGACTAGAAGAAGTCCCGAGCGATATAATGTCTACTACTTGACTCATGACATTTTTAAAAAGTTTGATGTCGAATTTTTCAAGTCGGTTGGGCCTGGGGAAAAAAAGGGTAACCCCAAAGTTACCGATGTGCGTGCTCTTCAATATAATTTTGATGGTGATATTTTTTTTAAATTACGATTTGCGGATGACTGGACCTTACTACCTCAAAGGCGAGATAGAGAAGTTAGAACAAGAACTTGGGATGAATTGGCGAAATTATACACAAACCGGTGTAAAATTAAAAAAAGAAGTATGAGCATCTTCAAGAATTAAAAAAAGGTGATTCCTTCTGATTACCATGATTATTACGACAACATTCCGTATGAAAATTAAGTTAGATTCTATAAACTAATCTATAGATCAGTACGCAAAGTGAGATTTTGTTTTTTTCTTTATTCTTAATAAGAACCAATATTTCGTTTGTTATTTTTGATAAAAGTATTTGTTTAATGATATCTGCAAGTTACAGTAATATTGCTTAGAAATTAGAGAATAAACGTCTAACTCCAAAATAACTATCTCATTATTTTATAAAAAACTTCTAACTCCTTAATTATCTTAAAAAAAGTAAAATATAATAAAATTTTAATATTTTTCATTCGATTACCACGTCCTAATTTTAATTTTATAATAATATGGTGATTGCACCATACATTTAAAGTTTACAAAAGCTATAAATAGTTTTTGTCTCCTGTAAAATTTACATTTTTGGAGTTAGCAGGTTTGCAGTTTAAGCCATCGTTATATAATTTTACTTTTACAATAATTTAACTTATGTGTTGTGTAATGTTTATATTAAATTATTTACCTTTATTGACATTGCTTATTGGCCGATTTTATAATAATAATTGGTAAGGTATTTGATGTTTTAATGATTTATTGTTTTTTAAATTGTTTTTTTATTATATGAGGTGACTCAGTTTTAATAGCGAACATTTAACAGTCGATAGATCTCGATGAAATAAGGATTTTTGTTGTAGATATACTTATTTCATCTTAACTTAGCACATAAAAAAATTCTAGCACAGGAGCGCGGTATTATATAAATATATTTTGTGCATTTATAATGCACCGCGCGCCTATGCTAGAGAACTACGCAAGACTGTCGGTCGACAAAGGATCGCTCTGCGAGCCCAGATAAACAGTTTTTTATGTGCTTATATGAATGACTGGAGTATACTATGGTGTATATTTTAATCACGTTTTTACACAGGTCAGTAGTTTGTTTTATTTTCTGATGTTATTTCTTATGGGTACACAAAATAAAAAGTAACGGAAATTTTTAAGACGTTTGGCTTTCTTATAGCTAAATCGAAATTTTTTATTAAATTAGGATGTTTTTATTTCGGCGTAACCAGTCATTTTAGTTTCTTCAAAACTTTAAAGAAAATATGTCAATTTTATTTTTGTTATTCTGTTTCTTACCACTGCTCCCACAATGATATATTTATTATGCCTGGAAATAAGTAATTTACAATACACTCGCTACTTTACCCATTGTAAATCGAGCTCACTAAGTCCACCCATCACTGCAAAGTTTAAGTGAATAGACTTTATAATGTACAAACAATACTGAAAATAAATATAACCTGTACTCTACTAAAGTTCACTTTTTAAATTTTGGAGATGTGGATTTTGCGGAAAAGTAAAATTGGGATAAATTTTCAGACATGTCTAGTCCAGAATAATCGGAAACGTTAGACCTAACCTCAAAAATAAACATACATATATTTGAGACATTGCAATGGACCATATTAGTGTGACGTCACATAATTATGCAACCTAGGACTAATGCCTAGATGGGTTGCCGAAAGATTAGCAATGCCTGGTATGGTAATTTGTATTTTATCCTAAATGGCGCGTTATGCTCTCTAATTTGTGTAATAACAGCTGTTAACGGCTACCAGAAAGTTCGAATTCATAGAAATTTTGAAAAATATTTCTAATGTAGTTCATTATGAGTATAATGTAGGGACAAAGTTCGTGTAATTCCCTAATGGGGGTGTAACTTGTGTAACGTCGTCACGGACGCAGAACACCATACTGGAACAGCATATGTCAGGATCAGTCTCATGATGGATGTGTAAGTAGTTGCTTGTCTTTACGACTCATTTCGCTACTCCGCGCCATTAGGGGATAGAGACTCCTCGACACAGAGTAAACTTTCTGAAGCTTTTCTGTTATGTGTTTAATAAATGTTAACCCTTTGTCCAAGCGTACAACCAAATATTTAACGTGTTCTTTGGTGTTAATTTTGTTACTCCTTATTGTGATCGGTGTAATGATTCTGTTGTTGGTAAATATACAACTATTGTATTGAAATACGTATACGCGTGTGTGCCTCTCTCAGTGTTTTGGCTATTTATATGGCTAAAGTACAAGTAAAAATTTCTCCCTGTGGAGACTTAAACCTGTTTAAAAACAAACTGAATCAAGTACTTGAAATCTTAAATATTCAAACTAATAAAATCATTCTAAGTGGTAACTTCAATATAAATTTTCTTGAACATTCATATCAGTGTCAAGAGATATCAAACTTTTTTTTCTTATGGTTTTAACCAAAGGATTTTTGATTATACTAGAATACAAGGCTTATCAAAAAGTTGTATCGATAATAAATTTACAAACTTTGAAATTGAAAGTTCAAGTGTTCATGATTTCAATTTGTCTGATCACAAAGAACAATTATTAAAATCAAACTCGGAAACAATACTGTTGTAAAGAAGTCTAAATCAATACATAACAAAAATACAGCAAATAGGTTAAAATTTAGGAATTTCCTTAGAGATGAGAAGTGGTTCGCCTTGTTAGAGGAAAAAACCCAATTATAGCATTGGACACTTTTTATATCATAAACTATTGTCACAGTCTATTACCATGATTTAAGTTTTAGTAAAATCTTAGTAAATAACAATATAAAAAAAGAAAATATGTTTTATAATAATGAAATCACACAAGCAAAAAAGAAATAGATGCTTTACATATTATTCTTGAACAAAATCTGCCAAACAGTAATGACAAAGAACATTCTAAAAATAAAAAATATGATATGAACAACTATTCTTAAATATAAAGAAAGAAAAAGCTTGTAATGAAATATCAAATTCAAATAATAAACACAAGACTATGTGGAAATTTGTTCAATATAACCAGATCATTTTAATCACTTTTTTACTGAAGTAGCAAAAAATATATTAAAGAGAATACCACCTTCAAAAAATAATTACCAACAATACTTACATAATTTTAAAATTAATAACAGTAATTCAATCTTTTTCTATCCTGTTACAGAAGCTGAAGTAACGCATATAGTCAAAAATTTAAAAATTTCAAAATCCGCTTATATAATCATTCAGTTAGTATGTTGAAAGACAATATAGCCTCACTCATTGCTCCAATTACATACATGGTTAATTTAATAATGGAATCTGGACAATTTCCTGACAAATTAAAAAATAGCAAAGATTATTCCATTACTAAAATCTTGGAATGTAAATGATGCCTCAATTTACAAACCAATTGTGTTACTTCCAATTTTAGCAAAAATTGTGAAGAAAAATATTGTAATTGTTATAGTTATTGAAAATCAGTAAGTATTTTTTTTATTTTATTTTATAGGTAAGTATTTAAAGTATATTATAATTAATTCTTAAAATAGTAGACAATTATTAAGATTACCAGTCAGAAATAGAGATACAAGCAACTCATTTGAGCTGTCAAATAAAAAATTTATCAAACTATTACATGTAAATAAAATATCATCAGTCATCACTGCGATTATAATTCAAGAGTTGGGAACATCTGTGGATGAAGACAAGAAAAGATAGAGTTTTTTTAAATTTGCTCTTATTTTGTTTGTTTACCTCCTTGGGGGCATATTTTTTTAAGAACAAAAAATCCAGTGAAAATCATGGAACAACTATCAAAATAGTGAAATTGTAAAAACAGAAATGCAAAATTTAAGGTTACAAATCGGAATCTTCTTCTTTGAGAAATAACATGCTACATACGGCATTGCCTAATTTAATTCCACATGAAATATGCAAACCTAAGATTTATTCATAACAATATTGCTGTTTTCAAAACTATTAACAAACTTGTTATGGAGCATGAGACAGAATACCAGTTTGGTAATTGATCTTGCTATAATTTAAACTGATAACAATATGGTTTTGAAAACAAAACTCTTAGCAATATACAAACAGAATCGACCTGAATTGGTGCTCTATAGAAATTTTTTTTAACAAATATAAATAAAGTAACTTTCAAATTTTGTGCATGGCGAATGGTAATTAAAATTCCTAAATATATCTTCCAAGGGAGAAAAAAATGTAAAAATAAAAATTCTGTGCTGTGTTCGAACTCTCGAAAATGTCGCCTTTATGTTCATGAGCATAAGGGTCAGATTCAAATGTTACATGTAGGCAACCAGTGTGCGATTCTTTTACATAGGTTGTAGATTATTAATTATATGACGTCATGACTAACGTGGTCTATTAATTGGTACTCATTTAAACTGGCTATAATAAAGCCCTTATACAAAAAAAGTGATCTACTCCTAAAAGAAAATTTCAAATGTCTTTAATTCACAGAAACTGTTTAACAGCTCTCAGCATGGATATCTGAAGGGTAAGTCTGTAGACACTGCAGTGTTTAATTTCATCTTAAGTATAATAAAAACTTGGAAAACAAAAATTGAACATTAGATATATTCATACATCTATCAAAAGCATATGATTGTCTTGATCACTCAATTTTAATAAGTAAATTCGAAAAATATGGTATCAGAGGCATGGCAATGCAGTGAATAGTCTTCTCTCAGAACGTACTCAAAAGTGGCGAATCAAAAAGAAAAGGCAAAACTCAATATCGGCATTAAACTATTAGCTGTCCATTTGTGCGTACAGGGTTAATAATTAAGTGGCTTGATATGGCGTGGCAAGCAAAAAGTACACCCCATATTAATACTAAAATTAAACACTACAGGTAATACAACTCCCTGTATCTCTGAGAATACTTTAAGATATCTTGTGTGGAAGAGGGCTACACATTTAGAGACAATGGACACACACCCAATGTCCGAGTATGATAGGATTAATTTCTGGTTTTGAAAAATCCTAGTTCCTCGATCGGGGATCGAACCCGGGACTTCTGGGTGAGCAACAAATACCCTAAACACTCAACCACGAAGCCACAATGGAGGGAAAATTTATTATTGGTATAAATTGTTAAAAATAAGCTAATTTCTACAATATTAATATTTTGTTGGACCTCCTTTGACACGCATGATATCCCCATGTCACCTCAGTATAATATTTACAAGATTCTAAATAGGATTTGGGGAATATTGAGTTTAATTTTTTTAAGAATTGACATTATTCAAGAAAAAATATTTTCTTTCTCAAACCAGTTTAAGATAATGAAAAAAAAATCCAAAACTTCCTGAGGGAAGACATCCTTCTTCAAAATGCCAGTCACCAAAAATATTAACGGTTATTTTCCTGATTTGAAATGTAATTTGACAAAAAAATGCACATTTTTTTTTTCAACCTGCTCCTGTGCATGGGAAGGGACTATAAAAATTTCCATTTCATTTAGACACATATAGGTTATAAAGTGTAACAAATTTGGTAATTTTACCTTAAACGGTTTCTGAAATATTGGGAAAACCCATTAACAGAAGCACCTCTTTGAGGAGCTGCCTTACAAAGTATTTTTCAATACATGTTTACAGAAAACCTTTGTCTTAGAATTACATGTTCTATTATCACCTGTTTCAATTTATAACAGTAAAATCGGAACACCCTGTACATTATAAAAATAATTATTAATATAAACTGAAAACAATAATGAACGAAAAATACTGGTATTATTGTGAAAAAAGCGTGGGTTGCTCGATATACGAAAAATATGGCACAAAGCGCCCCACGCTTTTTTCACAATAATACTAGTATTTTTCGTTCATTATTGTTTTCAGTTTATATTAATAATTATTTTTCACTTTTCAGTTTGATGTGCTTTAAAAGCGTGTTTTTTAGTTTTTTTAAACTATATTTATTTTTCACTTTTTTAGTTTGATGTGCTATGAAAGCGTGTTTTGTAGTTTTTTTAAACTATATTTATATTGCTTATTGATGCTGATATTATAACATATTACGATCCAACAGATATTTCTGAAAAAAAAAAATATTTTCTTATTTCAGCCATGGGATTTGAACTCACGCCCGAGGAGTCCGTCGTTTCGCGTCGACTAAGACTTACCCGTTCGGCCAACGACCGAACTGAGAATCACGGAATATACTTACAATATTAAGCCTCTTACTCTCAAGCAGAGAATACGTGAGGAAAGGATTGGCGATCCTGATCGGGATAATGATATAAACTTATCAAATTATTGTATTGTTACCGGTTCTTCGCAAGTGTACAAAGTTTCAGTCGGTTACAAACAAACAAACAAACATACAAGTGAAGCTAATAAAAGCGTGTTAAAAATATATTTCTTTTATATTATAACAATAAAATATCGAGTAAAATACCTATACTAGATGTAAATCTAAAATAAAGATTCCACCAACAGAACGGAAAAAATTAATGGGCCAAAGAGGTAGAAACTAATACTACTACCACTATCTATGCAGCCAACATGCTTAGAGCTGAAAAGGTTAAAACAGAGAAGAGTAATATTTTTAGCACCAAAAGATTACATGTACTCTTACGGTTGGTAACCCTAATCTTAGCACTAAGGGGGTACAAAGCTGTGCAACATCCATTGACATTGACAGCTCGTTTATTTTCAGTATAGATATATTATTTAGGAACAGCACGTTCAACTTGAAGAACCTTTTACTGACTGAAGATCCAAATTACTGATTTCTAAATGAATGAACAGATCTTAATGTTCTGCATTTGCAAGTGTTAATGATAACCGGTGCTTCATAGACTTTAGGACCTCAAATATTTAATGTTATTTTACCTTCTTTTATACATACCTATATCACTTCTAAAGACATAGTAGACAAAAACTGGTTCTGGAAAAATGCATTTTATGGCTTTAGTCTATCATAAATTTAAGAAAATATCGCAAAACTCGATCAGGTATTCATTTTATTTTCAATAATTGTACTGTCAACTAATTCTGCCTACTTTGTCCATTGTAATTGTTTTCCACTGTTTCCCAGTTTTATATTTAAAATCAGTGAGTTTAAGTCTAGAAGCTGTTAGTTAGCTAAAGTGTGAAAAAATTAATAAAAGTGACGATGCCTTAATTCAATATTTACCATCTGTAAAATTGCTCAAATTAAATATGAGATGTAAAAAAGAAAATGGTAGAAAATCATGTACTTTAAAGGTCTAGAAAGACATTATCACACACATTTTATTGTTCTAAATGCCGAAGAGAATATTCACTGTTAACGGGATCTTTTTTTTTCCAGAAGTCACATGTCAATTAGAAATGTTATTTTATTTATGTGGCATTGGAGCTGTGAAATTTGATCTGGTTCTGCAGCGATGAGTTTGAGAATATCATAAGAGTGTTATACAAGCTTATAGATATTTTAGAGACATTGTATCATGGAAATATTTTTTATTAGGTTATTCTAATTTTTTATAAACATAGATGGAACAGAAAATTTATTATATTTTCAGGTGGGAACGGACATGTTGTGCAAATAGATGAATCGGTAGTTACGTGACGCAAATATCAAGTTGGACGTGTTGTACCACCTAGGTGGGTGCTTGACAAAAAAAAGGATTGGTGGTATACCTTAAAAATCGAACTGCTGCAGAATTAGAAAAATTAAGAAAGAAATATGTTCGTACAAATAGCAAAATTTGGACTGCTTGTTGGAGGGGCTATGGGAATTTGGGAAATATGGGATACATATATAAAACTGTTAATCATTTCTCAAATGTTGTGAATTTGGTCTCGCCTAAAACAGATTTTAAGAAGACTAAGTGTTGTATCGTCTCCTTTCTTACTGAATATATCGAACAGTTTATGTGGTGGGACATATTTGGAAAAACTGCACCGGAGAGGATGCAAAATTTGTCTACATATAAGTGAAAATATAAAGTGTCATAAATTTTGTCATAGAACTTCTCAATTATCTTGGAATATTTGTTTTATTTTTTCAAAATATATATTTTCACTTCTCCTAGCGTTTGTTTTCGAACTTACATTTAGTTGGTTGATATTAAGCTGAGCGATAAGAATAGATAATACACACTGATCTGTGTTAGTTGGATTGGAAGAGTATTTAGGTGTACATAGTTATGTATGTTAATTTATTTCCCTAATACATTTTATTATGTTTGGTAACACTGCATACAAGATGCTCTTGAATGCATTATAAATGGCAACTTTGAATGTTTTTTCCTCAAGAACTATTGTGTAACCCAGGAATTTTTTTCTTGAAAATTACTCTTTACAATCAATACTTTCAGATACTTTTTAAAAATATTGCAAAATCTTGAGGTCCTAAAGTCGACCCGACCCATGAAAACCAAATGGTCAAAGCGAAAGCTAGTGTCCCAGATGAACTGACTGTGTTCCATGAATCATAATAATGATACTGTATTGAGAAAGGTTTTATGTTTCAAAGTTCTATGAAAGGCAATGAAACGATCATTTTGTGAATCAGCTGGTCAGGTTTTAGAATGCCTTAGTTAAATATGGTGATTAAACGGATGTTTAATGTGCCTGATCATATGTTCCTTAACAGTAAAATAATCTGCTCGGGCCATTAAGAATGGTGCTAAAAAGCCAAAACGAACTTTGCTCTTTCATTTGACACAAATGTTAGAAATGAGCAAGACACTCACAAAACAGTTCTTATCTCTCTATGTATTACCTTCTTCCGAAGTTTTCCTCGTATATGACATAACCTCTTTACACCATCGAAACACATCGCCTCTAATCTACCATTTCCCAACATTTTTGTGACTTGGGCATATTCTTGTCCATCTTCTTTAAATACCAGTTCACGTTTTTCCGTTTCATTCTCATTCTTACCTCTCCTTCGATTTTTACCTCCTTTACCTAAAATTATATTTCATAAAATAAAAAATAGCTATTGAAACGTCATTGAAGAGGAATTTTATCTGTGATTAACTATAATAATACTACTCATTAAAAAAATAGAATTATAGGTAAATTAATACTGGAATATGCGTTACATATATTATTTTGACTGTTTTTATTTTAATTTCGCGAAATGTCAAATTATATGAGCATGAGCACGAGCATGGACGTTTACAATATGCCAGCAACTTGTTTGTAGTCTTCTGCCTGATAATACTGAACAACAAAAAAAGCTATATTACCTTTATTTTTGGGCATCTTGTTATTTGCTGCACGACAACTTTAATTTGATTTGTAATATGTAAATTTTCACAATTTTTCTGAAGTTATGGAAACTAAAAACCTGACCTGACAGACAAGTGCACACAGGATTATGGGTAACTTGCGCGCGCACGACGTTCTTCCGGTATTCCGGCTACTCGATTCTGGAAAACATTTTTATTCGTGTCAAAGATGGATTCCTATCCTGACGTACAAGAACACGAATCCTGTGCGAAAAGGATTAAACTTGATCTTAGCGAGTCTAATATCGGTGAATTGTGCAATGGAGAAGGTTTTTCTTGTTTTTCGGCATCAACATCAGGCCCGATTGACATTTCTGAAGGTAAAATTTGTAAAATATGTTGATTGTTTAGGGAATATTGTTCATCCAATATGGCGTCGAGAAACAAAGGCGAATCTGCGGACATTTTGTAGGCGTGGTGCTCTAGGATTTGAAGTTCCATTTTATAAAAATTTATTATTTTTATCATTTTTTAGCTTTCATTTATCATTTTCCTATTTCATTTCACAATATTTTCATTGTTAATTTATAAAACAAAAAATTCTATTAAATAAATTTTCGAAAATTTTGTAAATTTTGTTTTTATTTACCTTATTTCAAGGACACGAATAACCAGTTTAATGTAGATATACTAAATATTATTCATAGTTTGGGCCGTGGCGTCAAAATTAGAATATTTATTATTTTTATACATTTGACATGTTCAAAATGTCCGAAAATTTCTGTCATGCGCAGTAACGTTACATCATGTAATTCGGGACTAATTTTGAATTTGTATTTGAAGAATTTACAGGTTAATTTGTAAAGTTTTTAGATTGGATGGAAAGATCTAAATAATTAATATTTGAAATTACTACTTAGTAGACGACTTTAATTTTTTTATGTAAGCCTTTACCTATAATCAACTTTTTTTTTTTTTCGTTTCATTCGCGACTAAAATTGCAACAATTTTGTCTTCAAGAAATTTGTTTTATTTCTATCAGAAGAATTTAAGCGAAATGTAAATGGAATAAATGGGTTTTTAATTTAATTATTTTTATTTATACTTGTAAAATATCCATAAATTATAAGGTTTTAAAAATAGTACTTATTCTGAAATTAATATAAGAAAATTCAAATACTATTTCGATGTTATTATTGTTAAAAAATATATTTTTTATTTTTGTAAATAAAAGGACATTTTTTTTAAACAATTTAGGTATTTCTTAACTTATTTGAAAATACTACATTTTTTAGTGGTAAACTAATTGGAAATGTATTATTAATATTATAAATTTTCTAAATCTAATGATTAATACTTAGTTGGATACCCATGATTAGCTTCAATGTCTTTCAAACATCTTGTAGACATAGAATCTACTAAACATTTACATGTCTCTACTGTCTCATAAATAATTCGTAAAAATTTTGAAAAATGTTCAACCCCACTTTTTTTTAACTATCATCCAGAGGTTTTCTATGGGGTTGAGGTCTGGGCTACATGAAGGCCACTGTAAAACTTCCATGTGATTATCTTGAAGCCAGGTAGTTACTCTTCTAGCAGAATGCTTATGATCATTGTTATCCTGGAATTTCCAAAGTACTGATAAATGTTCTTCTGCGTAGGGTTGCATGACATTTTCCAGTATATTGCTGTATTCATACATTCTGTAAAATGGGCCAACACCATTGAGCAGCCCCATACCATAATGGAACCGCCTCCAAATTTTACAGTTTTTATCGTTAAGCGAGTATCAAACTCTTTATAAAACGTTTTCCATCGGAAAAAAAATATATAAACTATACACTAACAATAGTAACATCGGAATAGTATTTGAATTTTCTTTATTAATTTCAGAATAAAAAAAGATTAAATTATTATTTGCTGTTGTTTCCAATTAGTCTGCTGCCACTGTATATAAAAATGTTTTGTTTGCTAATAAGAAATTTGCATTGACTTGGTTATCGTATCACCAAACATTTAAAGTGCTTTTGGACTTTGATCCTATAATGCAATGCTTCATTAATCTTTGCCAGAGTTGGTAGCTGTTTTGATTGATCCTATAATGCAATGCATCATTAACCTTTGTCAGAATTGGTAGCTGTTTTGATTGATTCTCCAGTACTATGTACTTACCTTAAAGCATTATTAATTTATTTACTTACCTACACCGAATCTATATTTGAGTGTTTGGTGCATGCATCTAGTTGTTGGTTATCCATTTATTTAAAAACAAATTTTTGTAGGTATAATAAGAATGTGGTTATGAGTTATGGCTATAGTGCAAATCGTGTCATATAATATTTACTTACATTTTTATTTTGATTTACTCTCAAAGCTCGGTGAACAAAGTATATAAATTAAATACTTGCTATACATACACACTAGATAATTTTTAGATTTTATTCACTCAAGCTAAAAAAAATATTTCTTCGTTATATTGACTTTATAAAAATTGTTTGGTGAAGTAATGATTGGATAACCAAGTAATTTGCCTGAATGGATCAGTTGCCAAAGTAATGGACTAAAACTAGTTTATTATATACATAATTATTATTATAATTGTAGGTGGGTTATATGAAAGTAAATACGTATATCCAAGTATTTATAAAGAATCACTTGACGTTAACGATCTCATCTTCATTTTACAATTTTAACATAAAATCGCAGTCAAGAGTATTTCAGATTACTAAATAATTCATAAACTTCTGATAATGTATAATAGGTGGTGCTCTGTCTATCAATTGCGGCAAATAGAAATTGAATAATAATACTTGATTTATAGATTTGACAGAATCAAGGCTGGTACAGAATGTAAAGATAAAATAAAAATATCATGTTCAGACTACAGTTCCTATAAATCAAATGGGGGCTTTAACTCTATGAACTGGGTTGTCATCGTTAAATAAATCATGTACACTTAAAGGAAAAGGCACAAAAGCAAAAAACTCATTTTTGATACATTTATTTAAATTTATTTGTTAGGTATTTTTCTTGAATAGAATTGTGTTAATAATTGTTTCCACATGGAACTTATTCATCAAATTGATTGACTAAAACTTTATTATTTTATTATTACCTATTTATTGTAACGTGATTGACATAACTTTTAAGTAATCTCTAATAAAAGTTCTTGCAGGAATATTCAATATATAAATATTCATTTTCAGATAAAAATCATTTTCATAGGACATGTGAATTTAGAATTCTTTTTTCTTTGACAAGAAAGAAAAATACTTGTGATAGAAAAGCATCTTTAATTTTAGTTATTCCTTTGATATTTGTACAAATTTAGCATGAAACAATATTGTTCATATATTTTTAAAAGCTACTTATTTTAAAGTTAGATGATTATTTAATTATGTTTCCAGAGGAGTAGGTATAGTACAATAATTTTTTAAACATTAAAGTTTACAGATAATACAACTCCCTATATCCGTAAACTAGCCTTGTGCGGAGAGGAATATACATTTGGAGACAACAGACACGCACATAATATGCAAGTAACCGGAATTAATTTCTGTCTCTGAAAAAATCCCCCAATTCCTTGGTGCGGGGTTCAAACCTGGAACCATGAGGTAACAGGCAAGTGCGCTTACCTGACAACCATGGAGTTATTTGATATTCGACTTTGTTATTTCTTATAATGCAACTACGTACAATGTAGTAGAGCTGCTCGGATATATTTCTTAATAGATAGATATTTATTTATTTAGAATATCAAAAAAATATAAAGTATTACAACTTTTCATAACTGATAATACATAATACATTATAATGTAACACATATTTTAGCTAAAACTAATAGGAATATTACTAAATAAACAATAGAATACTCACTAAAGTATTAAAAATACTTGTAAGTGACAAAATGCAATATATAAATAAAATTACATACACATGTATACACATAACAGCATTGAAAACTATACTGATACACCAACATCCACACATGCATACATATACACACATATACATACATACACACATACACATACATACACACATACAACTACATATATAAATTGGTATATGGTATAATAATATGGTAAATATATTTGATGGTATACTTAATATTAATAAAAATATAAATCAAAGAGAAATAGGTAACTACAACAATAATAAAAACTGAATGGCTTAACTAGTTACTATTCGAATCGATTACTGTATGGACAAGAATTCGTTGGTTGTATGTGAAATTTTTTAGTTCCTTTTTTAAATTATTTTTAGACTTTATATTTCTTATATGGCTGGGGATGGAATTAAATATTTTTGGTCCAAGATATATATTAGACCTTTGCCCCGTACTTGTATGCATTAATACTATGGGTAAGTTATTTAAGCATTTATTCCTTGTTTGATGATCGTGACTTATATTTTCATTTTTTTTAGAAGCAATCTTTAAAGCTGCAATGAAAAAGTATAATTGACGTATATCAAAAACATGTGACTCACAAAACAGTTGTTCTGATGAGTAGATCATCGGTTTATTGAATATTACCTTTAGTATTAGTTTTTGCATAATTTCTAGTCGTTGTAAATGTACATTTAAAATTCCACCCCATCCGATGATTCCATATGTCAAATGTGATTCTACTAAGGCTTTATATAGTATAATTAAGTAATTGATATTTAATATATCTTTAGCATATTTAAACATGTATTATTTTTCTAAGTTTTTTTAACACATAGTCTGCATGTACATCCCACCTCAGATGACAGTCAATATAGATACCTAAATATTTTACATTATTGGCTTTCTTTATTTCAAATAGTTCAGTTTCAAGGCGAACTCTAAGTATGTCTAGATCAGGAATGGAGTTTTTGTACATACCAAAAGGTACAAACATTGTTTTTTCTACATTCAGGGTTAACAATTTGAATTTAAACCACTCTAGGATTTTTTGGGAGGTCTTCCTCAACTTTGTTTTTTAGTTCCGTCCAAGTTTCTGCCTCATAATATATAGCGGTGTCATCGGCAAAGCTAATAATGTGTCCTTCACTTTCAATTGCAAATAAATTGTTTAAGTATATTATAAAGAGAATCGGACCCAGAACAGTGCCTTGTGGTACTCCACAAGTAACTGTTCTGAGTTCACTATGTGTGCCCGCAATATGAACAGTTTGTTTCCTTTCACTTAGATAGCTTTGAAAAAGCTTTAGTCCGATATCTCTTATACCTATATCTGCAAGACATTCAAGAAGGTGTGTATGACTAACCGTGTCAAATGCCTTCGCTAGGTCTAAGAAGACGCATAGCGAAGGCTTATTCTTATCTAGTGAGTGATAAATTTTCCTAGTTAGTTCAGCGATGGCATCTTGTGTCGATTTACCTTCTACAAACTCAAATTGTCTGTCCGATAAGATGCCATACTTCGTTATAAAATTGCACAGTCGTGTCCTTAGGAGCATTTCAAGCACCTTAGCAAAATTTGTAATAAGTGAAATGGGTCTATAGTTAGTAACCGACATTTTGTTTCCACTTTTATATATAGGCTTTACTATTGATAGTTTAAAATCAAGAGGGCAGTACCCTACCTCAAACATTTGATTAATCAGATATGCAAATATTTGAGAAATTTGGTCAGCAATGTTTTTTAAAGTTATAGACTTTATATGTCGTCTATTCCTGGTGATTTGTTTGGCTTTAGTCTTAATATATAATTCTTTACTTCAGTCCGATTTGTTGGTATTAAAAACATGGAGTTGATATTCGTAGTGGGTTTTTTTAACTCGCACTTAACTTCTGCTCATTCAATTCGCATTGTTCTTATTGATTTTGGCATATAATAATTTTAGTGTCCTATTTTATATAATGCAATTTTCTGACAGTGTAAAGAAAATTGCTCAGATATTTACAATTTGCTCAAAACATTCTTATATTGACCATATATGTTACCTAGTTATACTTTGTCTTATTTTTTCTCTTTTTATTCTTATTATGTATTATAAAATGTTATATTCACAACTACCGTTCATCGTATGTATATTAGGAATTACCTATTCAGTCAATCGATAAAGATTATTATTATAGTCTATATTTTTTACACTTGTTGAACAATCAGTGTAACAATCCTCTCTCCTTATTTTGCGACTCATTTACACCATAGTGATTTAAAATCCACTCATTAATTCCATATCTATCCATTTTAGTTGCCTGTACACTTTTATCCTATATATTTCAGTACTTCAGTACTAGATAACAAAATCGCTACCAGCACATACATGTACGATTTTATGTATGCTATTTTTACTTCCCGTTATTATATAATATAGGTTTATACCTAACAAAAAATAAGTTTTCTGTGTTACAATAGGAAAATCAATTTCTCCAAACTAATTTTAACCAGCCACTGCAGATTCGCCAAAAATTAAAAAAAAAATACTGACATAATTAAAAAACCAATTGAAAACATTAAGACTGTGTAAATCTTTACCGCTGAGTTAGAATCATTAGTGATTTGGTTTGTGAAGAGACAGATCAGAGAATAGAGAATTTACCTTGTGTATATATAATAGAGAAGTCTGCCTTGTAGTAGTAGTAGTTCTGTCTTCGTTTCTTGCCTTGGTGAGGGTCATTGGGGTTCTCATTTCTTAGGGGAATTCATCATTGTTTTTATCTCACCCATGATACTGTAATATTATCATGTTATACCTTCACTGGTGTACTGTTTATTTTATTTTAGTTTCCTGCTTTTTATCTTGACGGTTGGCCCATTGGGTACATCCTCTTATTCTGAGAATCATTCTCTGCATTTTCTACCTGTCAGATCATTATAGAGATACTTTTACCTGCTTTTTTTCTTGACGATTGGCCCATTGGGTATATCCTCTTATTCTGAGAATCATTTTCTGCATTTTCTACATGTCAGATCATTATAGAGCGAGCTACTATCCTGATATTGATCTTTTTGGTGTTGGGTTGAGAGTTTTAGAAAAAGCTCTGTAAATCCTGGTTTATTGAATTTTATTACTTTATCTCATATTGCATGATGTGCATGTTGAGGATCGTTGGCGATATATAGACCATTTTGTTACTCTGCTGTTTGTAATTATGCTCATGTAGACATGGCAATGCCAGTTGCCATTGTGTTTTAATATTGTAGTCTACTGAATCAATACCACAAGAATAAGTACTTATTCTTGTGTCAATACCTTGTATGCCTGGTAGAATAGTTATTTCCTTTCTCTATATTTTGAGATGAAATTTTAAGTGTACTTGCTGGTAATCTTTTCGTAGTTACTTTTACTTTATAAAAGTGTTTTTATATCTTTTAATTTTGAAGGAATTATGACCAGTGTGGTGGGTGTTCTCCTGCAAGATACCTAATTTTAATTTTTTCTGTTAATGTAATGTTGAGGTAGAATAAAATTTTTTATTATCTTTGGTAATTCTCGTGTTTTATTTGGGAATTAGTTCATGATCAGCCTGTTTGAGGATTCTAGTTTTAGGTTCAGTATTGATAGATAAACCATAAATACATAAATGTTAATAAGTGTAATGCCAATAGGAAAATATATCCTAGGATTTGACAATAAAAATAAAACGTATGGCAAGACTACTTAATTAAATATTGTACATAATATTGATATTGATAATTTGGAACTTTTATTAGAGGAAGTCAAAAAAGAAAACCTAAACTATATTAAGCAAAAATTGTAGAACATTTTATAAATTCAGAAATATGTATCCAACAATCATATTTTAATTCCAACCTCATGTAAAATGTAATAATTGTTTTTATTGATAGATATTTTTTTATTTTTGAAATATTTATATCAGTGAGGGAAATTGTTAACATAATCTCTCATTGACACTATTATTATATATATGTACATATTTTATAGATGTGGGATGTTTTTTATAATTATTCAAATGATTCTAATGTAAAGTTATAGATTATAATTAGGTAAATAAAAATCAAATAGGATCTTACTTGTTCACACACCATCACGTCATATAACACTTTTAATTATTGTGATAGATATTATAGAAATTTAATAATCTCATACCTTTATCTTGTTTGATCTTTAAAAAGTATTTTTTATGATGTTTATTAATTCTGATAAGAACCTTAAATTAATGATTACATAAAATATGCAGGTTATTTTAAACATTTGATTTTTTATTTGTATTGACGCCCCAGTTTTTGGAATATTATAATTATTATTACAATTATTGATTTATTATAATTAAATTGTTTACATAATTGTAGAGTAAATATTTTTTATATTTTTTGTTTTGTATCTGTTAATTTTACAATCAATAATAATGGGAGTGGTATGCAAATCTAAACTATTTTTTGGTTAATCTCTTGCCCAGTTAGGAAAAATTTCAGATTATCGGAAGGAAAGACACTAAAAATCTCCATTACATAGAATTCAAGATGGACATTTTCCAATTTTTTGCCTTAAAAATATACATCGTGTACGATACAATTTATTTTTCTGTCTTGGTCTGTAAAATGACTAGTCACTTCAAATACGTCCGCTATTATTTCATAACCAAGTTAACTACACTATGACCCATATCTGACATTTAGTTAAAAAAAAAAATTAAATTAATTGTTTTTTTTTACACGACATATTATTTGGTCAGAGGTTATTGGATTGAAACATAAAATCCTTTTTTAAATATTTTCAAAAAAGAAATTCAAATAATTGAACGATTTACTATTATTTTTTGTGGAAATAGGATCGACCTTGAACACACAGATAATTTTAATGCCACTCCATTTGAAAACTTTCTCTCGCAATTCAAAAGACCCAATCTGTGTTCAAAAAATGACAACACATCTCATGAATTGTTTTTTATAAGAAGATAAGGTATATTTAATTTTTTGCTCTAATATTGATTTTAATTAGTTTTCGCAATACGTAGTTTTAAGTGGAAGAATGTTATTTTAAATTATAAATAATTTTTATTGTTGCAGGTATATCAGCAGACTGCGATTCAGGATATGAAGCGTCTACATTGGAATCCATCCCAACACCATCACACTACACATCTCCTCATACAGATCCGGGGGACATCCATGAAAGTATGTCAAATCTCTCGGAATCATTTTTACAAACCCCTACTCACACAGACCAGTTGGACACTTCCCAAGACAGTTTAGAAGTAGATGATGACAATGCTTCGACTGTCAGTGAATTAAGTGGACTCTCAGATTTATCAGGACAAGACTGGAAACCGATGGCAGGAAGTATGATTTGGGTAAGTCCCACACCTCTGTTAAAAATGTAAATAAACTTGTCATCTGGGTTAACCAACCCATACAGTTTTCAGTAATAAAATTTGTTCAATTAATTTTATTTATATCTCTTTCAATTATGAACCGATTTAGGCGAAATTTGGTACAAAAATATTAGACATAATTTCGGATGGACATGCAAATATAGTCAAAATGGCCGACTTCCGGTTTCACCAGAAGTGCGTTTACCTTTGATTTTTTAAATGCATCACCCATTATATTTTATGTTTTTTGGAATCTACAATTCAAATAGCATAGGATAGTGTTGCCAAATTTACATTTTACTCAAGGAATTTTTCTTTTTTCAAATTTATTTTTTACAGTAGAAGGCCGCGATTGGGAAAAAATCTGTTCCAGTTGAATCTACTAACTCATATTAATAGTGATTTCATCAATTAAATCAATAACAAATGCCTCATGAAAGAATAAAATGTGCCAAACGTGTTTTTTTAAGAAAAAATAATTTTTTTAAATGGCACTTACTAAGGGCCATAATGCCATTTAATAGCAAATTTAATTACCAATCTAACGATATCCATAATGTACCACTTCATCTTTATCTAAAACTGAAAAATATTTATTTACTAAATTGTAAAATATGTAATACTCCCTTTAGTTTGAGAAAATAATAGTTATCCATGGAAAACAAAAGGTGTTAATGTCATCTAATTTTGATAGTGCTTTAATAGTTTCTTCCCAAATGAAACATAATAACCAGACTCGTTATTCTCGAAACGAACAAATCGATATGATATTAATATACGGAGAATGTCACAAAAACGCTATTAATGTAAGTGTGCTGTACGCTGCTCGTTTTCCTTTAAGGCGGCATCCACCAAGATCTTATTTTAGAAAATTGGAAATGATACTATGAAAAGAACCAGCTATCAAATCCACGGGTTTATCGTCAATGAAGAGGCAGAAATTAACGTATTGGCCTATGTTCAGTTTCCTCCATCAGCCTCACTGTGAGAATTAGAAAATGAATGCGACATGAGCAAAGAAAGTGCCAGAAAAATATTAAAAAAACATAAATATCGCTCCTATAAATATAATTTACATCAGCATTTATATGAAAACAAATCGGAAAGAAGACTAGAATATTGTCATTGGTTTTTGTATAATCAAGACTTAATGGTTTTGTTTCAAAGATGCTGTTTTCAGATGAATCTAGGTTTACGAACAATGGTATGTTCAACAGAAATAATACAAGGCAGTGGGCTCAGGAAAATCCTAGATTGTTGAGAGAAGGTAATTTCCAAGAAAGATTTGGTTCAACATCTGGGTAGGAATTATAGAGACAAGAATTATTGGACCTATTTTCTTCGACGGATCGTTAACAGGCCCAAGATATCTTGGATTTTTGGAAAATGAAATTGAAAATGATATAAATAATTTACCCCCGAACATCAGAGAAAACATTCTTTCAGCAGGATGGGGCAGGACCTCATAATGCTTCCATTGGATCGGAACAAACGGTCCAATTAGGAGGCCAGCGAGATCACCTGATATGACTCCTGTAGATTTTTATGTATGGGGTCACATTAAGATAGTTTACTCCAAACCACCCACTACTTTAGATGACTTAAGGGCCAGAGTTCAATGTGCATTTCAAGAAATTCCTGAAAACGAACTAAGAAGCGTTATGGGGTGCACAATAGATAGGGCTAGATTGTGTTAGGAAAAATGGGCGACAATTTGAACATATCACTGGACATTAATAATTAAAATAATTAAATGTAACATTTTATTTATTTTTTTAAATGATGTTCTACTAAAAATATTGTTTCTAAATAAAATTTTAAATACATAGGTACTTTTTAAATTAGTTTATGCAACTTGCAAATCCGAATAGTTTACGAGAGACATTACATCAGAAAATTTATTTTCTTGCCTTACTATGTTTTCCAATAAATCCACGTTACTTATTACATGAAAGTAAGCACTTTACAAATAATAAATATTTTTCAGTTTTAGACAAAGATGAAGTGGTGCGAGATGGATATCGTTAGATTGGTAATTAAATTTGCTATTTAATGGCATTATGGCCCTTAGTAGGTGCTATTTAAAAAAATAGATTTTTTCTTAAAAAAACACTTGGCACACTTTATTCTTTCATGAGGCATTTGTTATTGATTTAATTGATGAAATCGCAATTAATATGAGTTAGTAGAATCAACTGGAACAGATTTTTTCCCAAACATGGCCTTCTACGGTAAAAAAATAAATTTAAAAAATAGAAAAATTCCTTGAGTAAAATGTAAATTTGGCAACGGTATCCTATGCAATTTGAGTTGTAGATTCCGAAAAAGATAAAATATACTGGGTGATGCATTTAAAAAGAGGTAAACGCACTTCGGGTGAAACCGGAAGTCGGCAATTTTGACTATATCTGCATATCCATCCGAAATTAGGTCTAATATTTTTGTACCAAATTTCGTCTAGACGAAATTAAATATCAAATATTTTAGATAATTAAAAGTTGACATTTGGGACTACTCTCTGATTACGTTCTCAAAACTAGAGGAAGATTTCGTTGATAAAAGAAAGAAAACATTATAGAATGCGAAAAATAAATAACTGTACATTGTGGTCCAGAAAGTTTGATTCAAATAGAAAACTTTTTCGTTAATGATTTGTCAAAATATTTTATTGTAGAAAGTTGGTGCATGGTTTCAAATTAAATATTAGTTACACAAATTTGTATTAATCAAATTGTTTGAAATTGACTCGAGAGCAGACTACCTTTATTGACCTATTTGATAAATGATGTTCAAATATTGCAAAATCCAATCCACCAGCCTTTTATCGGTCAGTACAGTGTGGACAAATATTTATCAAATTACAGAGCCAATGAAAACTTTTGTGAAACAAAAACGATGCCTTTTTTCTCCAAAAAAATTTATTAGGGCAGAGTCCACTAAAATTGTAGCAAAGTAAACTGTTATGGTTTTTTTTGTTGGATGTTGTTGAATTAAAAATATTCTCTCAAAAGAATGATAGTCATCAATTTAGTTTGGAAGCAAAAAAAAGACAAAATTTTAATTTTTCAAATTGGTCAACAAAAAAATGTTAAATGTTTCATTTTATTGATTTAGAGAATGAACGGAATTTTAGCGATAATCCACTTTGCTTGAGAAATGATCTTAGAGGATGATTAATCTATTATAGAGAACATTTTTGAAAAAAATTGTTTCTAACGTTAAATTTCCTTGTTCAAAGTTAATTCAACCATTAATGTGCATGTCCACTCTTCAAATTCCACCTCACGAGATGGGACTTTTCGAGTGAACTCTTTTCATGCCACTCTGCTATACCCAAATGATAAAAATATTGTAATTTTCACTCCAAACGCAAAACCCGAACGATTGGTACTCTGGGGGTGAAAAGAGTTAAAAGAGTGCGTAATGCGAACTTATCTATAGTATTCTATTTAGGTTTACCAATTGTACTCTTTAAAGAGTACATGTACTCTTTTGGAGCTACAAATATTAAGTACTCTTACTTTTCTGTTTTAAGCCCAAATGTACTCGTTTATGATTAACAACAACAAACAAGTCAACATAAAATAAACTCACGAAATGCAGGATTCAACATTATCTGTGAGATAATCAGTGAGTTACCTACATCATAAGTTTATCCAGACTGTATTATCTACTTCATAGTTCACATTCAGTACCTACAGATGAGCAAGTCTAGTATGTAATATAAATTCTAGTGTTAATGTAGAATTTTCTAATGTTTAGTCGTTGCAAATGTAAATTTTCGATGAGTTGAAAAAATGATGTCCTATTTAAAAAAAAAAACGAAATAGAGAGCATGAAGCTCTTGAATTTTGTAACAGTGGTTTCTTCCTCTTCGTTCCATTGATTTTTTTCCTTTTAGTTAGTGGAATTTTTATTTGAGTTTATACCTAGTAAAGGTATTTTGTTATGAAAAAAATGTTCTTTTCATAATGTATCTTTTCTATGTGACCTAAGTTGGTAACTCTAATTATACTTAACATTTGTCCCTTTCTGTCTTGTTCATAGATAAATACCACAGCTTTTCCATTTTAACCTTACTTTTTCGGTTTTTACAGGTCTGTTAAAATTTAAAAGGTGTGTTACTAGGTCCCATTAAATTTAAACAGAATTGGTTAAATATTTAAGTGTTTCTGTTATATGTAGGGTTACAGAATAACACTGACATAAAATAGCCCCGCTAAAATGTTAGCGGAATCCCTGTTTGCTAAAATTTAACAGACACTTACAGAACTGTACATGTATTTATTCTTTTAGGGGATACAAATTAATATTGAATGATTTTTCATTAATTTTACAGATTCAACAGCAAATGCATAAAGGTGTTAATCCAAGAAACTTATTATCAGATTTGGGAATAGATTATGACCAAATTCCAGATTATGTGGATGATGTAACCATTTGGAAAATCATTATAAATATGTTAGCAGAACCTCCTCGTAGAAATAAATTAAGGCATGTTAATACATTAGATGACGTTGTTCGATTACTGAAGGGTTTGTATTTATTTTTATTCACTTATTTTATTTCCATTGAAACTGTTTTTCCTTTCTTGAATAGGAGTAATTCTTTTTCAGGTGCTCAAAATATTATAGTATTAACAGGTGCGGGCGTGTCAGTTTCATGTGGAATTCCAGATTTTAGATCAAGAAATGGTATCTACTCCAGACTTGCAATAGACTTTCCAAATCTTCCAGATCCTCAGGCCATGTTCGATATTAGTTATTTTAGCCAAGACCCTAGACCATTCTTCAAATTTGCCAGAGATATTTATCCAGGAAAATTCCAGCCCAGTCCATGTCACAGGTTTGTGTATTTGTATTTTATATTTAAGTAGATGTCTGTAGTTGATAGCAAGAAGCAAATCTGCCAAAGTGAGATTAATACACATTAATATTTATATTTCTTGTCATATAACAGAACTTGTATGGGTGCATATTTTATGTTAAAATTCATATTTTTACCTGTGGTAAAGTACATGTATTATGTATTATTCCCATTTGGTATATAAACTTAATAATTTGAATGGCTTATATGCATGCCCAAAGGTATTTTGTTTTATAGTCTGAATTGTGGTTAGTTTTATAGCAATGCAAATAGAATAGATGACTAATTTGTATAAAATTTCACTTTATTCTGTGAGAGCACTAACAGTTTCCAAATTGACAATCATATTGGAAATCAAACTGTCATTTGTGAAATTATTGTCTAAAGGTGTGGATTGTGATATGAATCCAACATTAGAAAATAAAACAAAATTGTTTGTAAATATATTTTTTTTCCGGAATATCCGATGCCGGACAGTCCTCCCGTGGCCTCCGGCGCCTCACGGGAGTCGCGCCGGCTCATTAACTACAGCTACTCCCGACATCCCGCAGGGTTAGTGACTGTAGATACCAGACTTGTGTGCCCTAAGCAGACGGAGAGAACCCAGAATGACCACCTTCTGCATTTGGCCTACCAGCCACTCGGCTGATTTTTGGCAGGCCGGTGTGATCTTCAGTTCCAAGAGCAGAGTAGGCTTTATCCCTCCGAGTACACCAATTATTAGGACGACTATTTTTACCGAATAGCCTGGGTACAGCACTTCGAGCCGTACCGGAGATTGCGATATTTGATCCGTTTCTCTTCCTCCTTCAAGGTGATGTTCTACGCAGATGCCGAGAACTCAATAACATATGTCACCTTGAGTTGATGGTCGAGGAGGACTATGTCAGGCTTGTTGGCTTGGATTAGTCTGACCGTCGGAAACGAGTAGTTCCAGTAAATCCGGCATTTCTCGTTCTCAACAATGGATTCAATATCTCCGGGGACGTAAGGCAGCACTGGTGTCTGGTCTACCTCATACGAGTGCCTTAGATGGTAGTATAGCACTTGTAACGCCGCGTTATGTCGGTGGACGTGGGCCGAAATCGCATATATGGGACATGCAGAGAGTAAGTGCATGAGCGATTCCGGCGCCAGACGGCAGGTCCTGTAGTTGGTATCAGGAAACTCTCGCTACACGCGGCTACGGTAGACCAAGGTGTTGATAACACCATCGTGGCAGGCCATAATAGATCCCTCGGTCTCTGACTTAAGCCCGGCTGACCTTAAAAAGGCGAATGTTAGCCTGGTTAATAAACCCAGCGTTTCTATGTTCTTATAGAAGACACCATGCTGGGGTTTATCGACATGCTGCCGAAACAGTTTTTTTTGTTCAGCAGTTCTGATTTGGGCTTTCAGACGATTTGGCTGAAATTCAGTGATTGGTCCTACCTCAGCACCCGCCGGCCTCCTCGCCTGATGTCAAATGCGAGACCAAATTTATCTGCGGCTCTTTTTGCTGCCTTGAACAATCCTGCTCCCACTCCTACAGTTTCGTGATGTTTTACAGACCGTAAGAGGGGATCTGAGCTCTTGAGGATGTTACATGCCATACTCAGTACTACTCTGCCATGCGTACACTCCATACTTAAGAGTCCTTGGCTCTCCCGTTAACTTGAGAGGTACACGCGAGGATCGGACGATCTAGAATGAATACTTCTGTGTATATTCATCATCTTGCAGGTATCTCTAATTGGCGCAGCTCATCTACCGTCCACTTTACTACTCCGAAGGAGTAGAGCAGAACTGGAACAGCAAGCATATTAGTTGCAGACACCTTGTTCTTCCCCGAAAGTTCAGAGGACCAAATCTTCCGGAGGCGGTGTCTGTACTTGCCGTGGCGAGAATCCTTTATTTTTGTTACATCATGGATGTACCTTTGTTGCACACCCAGATATGTAAGGGTCTCTCGGGCATCCAGATGTCTTAGGATGCTTCCGTCTGCGAGCTGCGCATCTTCAGAGAATTCTCCGCATCGTCCTCTCTTGAGGTGGACGACTGCACATTTGTCCAACCCGAACTCCATACCAATTGCCCTCGTGTATTCTTTGACCACCCTTAGCGCGGTTTGTAGTTCGCACCCTCTGGAGGCATAAAGTTTAAGATCATCCATATAAAATATTGTGGTCCAGTATGCCTCCAGTTGCTGGGTGGTCCACATTGATATCCGCGGGTTTGGCTGAGTCCAACAGACAATGGTAGCAGTGAGATGCAGAAGAGGAGAAGATTCAGGGAGTCACCATGAAAAATTCCTCTCCTAAATGCCACCTGCTCTGTCGTGACCCGCTGTGCACCTGATGTTATGGTGAAGGGAGTCTTCCAGAGCGGCAGCAGCTGTTCTATGCATCTCACTAGTGGAGCTGGTACCGCAAGACATTCGCGGAAGTGCAACAGTAGCTCGTGCGATGTTGTATCAAATGCCTTGCCGTAATCAATCCACGCCATCGATAGATTCCGCTTGTATTGCATAGAATGCTGTGTAATACAGCGGTCTATCAGCAGGCTGTCATTGCAACCTGCCATGCCCCATTTTGGCACCATGCTGTTCGTGTATCTGCCGGAAGACCGGATCAACAGACCTCAGTGTCCTAGCATACAAGAATAGTGTAAATATCTTGTAGCAGGAGTTGAGGCAAGTGATCGGCCTATAATTCTTCAGGTTGGAAAGATCCCCCTTTTTGGGAACGGGCACAATACGTCCCTCGACGAACTAGTCCGGAATCTGCTTCCCCTCGTTCAAACATGGGTTGAAAATTCGTGCCAGGCGGCGGTGAGTTGAAGGAAATTTCTTCCACCATCAGTTGTTAATGCCATTTGGGCCTAGGGTAGTAAAGTTCTTGGTACCAACAAGTGCTTGTTGGACTTCCTCCGCACTGATTGCCGGGCACACTTCTTCTGGCTCTTCAAGATGTCTGTGGCACAGAGCCACAGTAAAATAATTCTGCAAAAATTAAAACTTGTAGCTTTTGTTGTTTTATTTTGAGGTTAGGTTTATGTTTGACATGTGATTTGTAAAATGGGCGCTAAATTCAAGTAACAGAATTTTCTTTTTTTGGAGAAGTCGTCAATGTAAAAACGAAGGGGCGTATCTGAAAATATTTTAAAATCATGCTTTTCAAAGTATAAAAGTATAATAATGTGTAAATATAAATAAATAATAATTCTCAGATCATCTTATAGTAGGTTTGTTCCAGCAGCAGTCAGAAACGGTTTCAAACTGTCCTCGACATGCGCAAAACGAAATTGGCGTTTCAGCAGACAATAATTGGGTATTCCGACTACTAGTTCAGTGTTCCGGCAAGTCAACTGATTAGTTTCTAACCGATTTCAAACTGTTTAAAGAATTCTCGGATTCTCCGTGGATTTTAGCCTGGTCATGCTCAGTTCAAATATTAAAATGTTGTTTAAAACTATTTGAATTATAAACATTTGTGATTATAACATTTTGTGGTAGTAGTATCTAGTTTGCATAAAAATAGACATAATTCGCTCCCTCTTCTAAAACTATTGTTTTGGAAAATTTAAACAAAAATGACTAAAAATGATTGGAAAAGCAGAGCTATAGGTTATGTTATTTATAAGTTTCAATCAAATGTCATGTGGCGAACTGAGACAGTGTGAAAAAGCAGAAGAGAAACAACAATTTCATTCCAGCAATATAAATTGCCAACTAATTCCCAACTAGTTGATGTTTACACATGTGCAATAAAAAAAATTCTTCAAACCGTTCGTGATTTTGTGCTGGAACAAACCTAATAATATGATCTGATAAAACTGATATGAGTTATGTTAGACACCTATCTCCAGTATGCACAAACAGTAAGATACACCCCTATGTCATATACAGGGTGTCTCACCAGGAACTGCATCGATCGATATAGGGAAAAGTACGCACCAGAAAATTTAGACAATTACCAACAGCAGTGTGGTCAATCCAATTAAAATAATTACAAGCATCTGGCACTTCCGGTTATACCGGAAGTTGATACCAACTTGCTTATTATAAATGGAACGCCCTATATATTTTAGGGTTTTCGAAAAGAGCATAAAATTCTGAGTCAAAAACCCTATGCCTAAACCCAGCCGTTTCAGAGATATTTGACATTTTAAAAAATATTTGACATGTAATGGTTTACAATAACCGTTATAACTTTCTTCGTGTAAAAGATACTCATTTGCTTTTTGGCATGCAGAAATACCATAAGGTGAGCTATACTCTACAGTTTAAAGAAATTCAATAATAGTATACCAAGTGTCCCATTTTTGACATTACATTTTGTAAACTTCAAACAACGAAAACTTGCCTAAGTCAAATGGAACACCCTGCATTTTTTTATATCAAGTTATGTATAATTAAATTCGTTTTTTCTGATATAAGCATTGTGGGGGTTTAAGTTATAACTTTTTGAAATATTTGCGATTATCTTAGAAATTCAAGAATTTTTACTAAAAATTTTATCAAATTAGCCATGATTTGAAACAATCAGTAATGTCAATCATTCTCTTATGTCAAATAATGCCACCGCATTTAAATTACACCTACGAAGACTTTTTGAATTTGTTTATTATTTATGGAGAATGTGATAAAGTAATATCAAGAACTTGTAGTACGTTTGTTTGGATATATCCACAAAAACGGAAAATAACACTAAACACTGTAACATGCCTGTTAATTGGATTAAAGTCACTTATCCAAACAAATGTACTACAAGTTCTTGATATTACTTTTATCACATTCTCCATAAATAATAAACAAATTCAAAAAAGTCTTTGTGGGTGTAATTTAAACGCGGTGGCATTTTTTGACATAAGAGAATGACTGACATTACTGGTTGTTTCTAATCATGGCTAGTTTGATCAAATTTTTACTAAAAATTCTTGAATTCTGAGAAAATCGCAAATATTTCAAAAAGTTGTAACTTAAATCCCCACAATACATAACTTGATGTAAAAAAAATTCAGGGTGTTCTCTTTGACTTAAGCAAATTTTCGGGGTTTGAAGTTTACAAAATATAACGTGAAAAATGGAGCACTATTATTGAATTCTTTAAACTGTAGAGAGTAGCTCACCTTATGGTCTTTCTGCAAGCCAAAAAGCAAATGAGTATCTTTTACACGAAGAAAGTTATAAAGGTTATTGTAAACCATTACACCTGTCAAATTTTTTTTTAAAATGTCAAATATCTCTGAAACGGCTGGGCTTAGGCATAGGGTTTTTGACTCAGAATTTTATGCTCTTTTCGAAAACCCTAAAATATATAGTTTATTCTATTTAAAATAAGCAAGTTGGTGTTGACTAACGGTATAACCGGAAGTGCCAGATGCTTGTAATTATTTTAGTTGGATTGACCACACTGCCATTAGTAATTCCCTAAATTTTCAAAGTTTCTGGTGCTTACTTTTCCCTATATCGATCAATGCAGTTCCTGGTGAGACACCCTGTATAGTACACACAATACCTTAACAAACTTATCTTATTCTTTATAGTGAGGAATTATTGTTGGAAAGTTTTCCAACTAACATCACTAGTTTTATGATAAAGATTAAAAAATATTCATGTCAAAGTGATCCACGCCCTCTTGGTTACTTTGAAATTGACAATATGTGCCTACGTTCAGTACACTGAATGACCCCACATTGCTAAAGCTTGTTCATAGCAAAGTCCAGTTAGTTGGTATAATACAAGTCTGTCAAATCAAGAAAATATGTTTGAGGTTTCTGCCTAATTTCTACTTGGTTACTATGGTGTGTCCTAGAATGGTGGCTCTATTATTAATTTCAGAACCACGAACTTGAATTTGTAAACATTGGTAAGTTGTCAAAACTGACAAAACATCTGATATCTTTGTCCTAATTTGTGGCAGCTACTTTGACAGTTTAACAGGTGTCAGGTATATCAAAATAAGAAAAACAAAACACATTTGCCAAAATAACACGTACAGCGCTGACAGTATGAAAACCCTGAACCATATGTTTGACAGGCTAGAATTACCCAGCTAATTGAATTTTCACTATGTATTGGATATTGTTATAAGTTGATTTTTGTTTCAGGTTTATAAAATTACTAGAAAAACACAAAAAACTCCTAAGGAATTACACACAGAACATAGATACATTAGAGAAAGTGGCCAACATAGAAAAAGTAATAGAGTGTCATGGTTCTTTCGCAACAGCAACATGTACAAAATGTGGTCATAAAGTAACGGCAGATAGAATAAGAGACACAGTTTTGGCACAAAAAATTCCTGTTTGTGAGGTCTGTCACTCTGACAATGATTCTTCCATTTCCACTGATGAACTTAATGCGAGAGGAGAAGGGAGGGATTACAGGGAACTAGTTTCATCAGGTATCATGAAGCCAGATATCGTGTTCTTTGGAGAAGGTCTTCCAGACACATTCCATGAAGCCATGACTATGGATAAGTTTGAGTGTGATTTGATGCTGGTTATAGGTAGTTCCTTGAAAGTTAGACCTGTCGCACTTATTCCAAGTTCGTTGCCTCCACATGTGCCGCAGATTCTTATTAATAGGGAGCCCTTGCCCCACTGTCACTTTGATGTGGAGTTATTAGGCGACTGTGATGCTATTATAAATCATTTATGTCGACTGTAAGTATTTTTATTTAACTTTTATATATTTTTTACCCCTTTGAATTTTATGCATGCATTGTACCTGTTGCTCTGAGAGACGGCAAAACCTATGTATGAATTTATTGAGGCTTTACCTAAATTTGTATAGAAATTGGCAACGTTGTTTTGTACAGTGTGTCCCACTTTTCACCCAATAACTTTTGTTTTTAAATTTTAACATCCAATTTCTTCTGTATTAACTTTTTGAAGCTGTACCTGGATTTGTATGGAAATATGGCAACACTGACTTTTTTAATTCTTGTGCTATTATTATGGGACCAGGATTTATATATTTGCATATTACAGTTTTGTTTTCTACAGTAAAATATCTTCATATCATATCAAAGTTTTTTTCCTTCATTTTTATTCCTTGCACTAATGTTTTGTTTAAACCCGTTTTGCATCGGACTTTTGCAAGAAGTCTTGAGAAAGGCATGCATACAAGAGACACGTGAGTCAGAAATAAGATTTATTGCACAGTGCATTACTTATTGCTGACTGTAAACGGGTCTTATTGGGTAAAATTTTTTTAAGTTATGACATTTTATCGGAAATAATTTGTATATGATCGTCAAATTTAAAATTATCGTATCTGGAAAAATTTCAATGAATAATTTCCGAAATTTTCTATAACTTACAAATATGAAATTTATAGCAGGCCTGGCAAAAAAAATCATGATTTTAAATAAAAATCAAAAATCTGCGAAATTTCTGACAGGGCAAAAAATGGTCTACAGGTGTTGAATAAATATTGTCGTAATAATTCCCTAATCATAATCTAACAGTTATATCTTGCAGTAAGTAGTGTACAAGTTATTTGTTTTTTATCAATATTTTATATAAGAACAGAAAATTGAGCGTGTCTGGGAGAAACAGGGACTTGTTTGGAGAAATACATATTAATTTGGTCGTTATTTGTTGGTTGTTAAAGACCAGTTTTTTAAATGAAATAATCAAAATATATATGACATAACAGGCAAACTCAAGGAGCATATTCCTGAAGCTATTTTAAGTAAAAAATGCCCTAAATCATGTATCCGCAATGGCCTAGTTTTTGAAATTTAAGGTGTTTAAAGATAATAAGAAATATATGTAATATATAAAATATGTCAGACACCCTTATAGGTAAATCACGAATTTCTCAATACATGGTGGGGCAATAGTGCGTCGGACCTCGATATCTAGAGTTCTACGATAGCTAGAAAATTTTTTAAAAATTGCAAGTAAACTAGATAAAAAAGTCTATAACTTGAAATTATTTTCGAACATACAGGGCGAGCCAAGACGAAATTACAGGACCAAGTGCCTTTCTTTTTAATGGAATGCTATGTATATCAGTACATTTTTTGAAGCCTCTTTCTAGGCTCTATTCATTCCTATATTATTCTCTCAACCACTTTGATGTAATGAATTTTTTTGTTGAAATAATGCCATCTGCAGTCACCACAGTCACAATTACGGGTTTTAAGAAAAACTTATGTGAATACCAGTTATGAGATCTAATTAATGTTTTTGAATCATTTTTGTTTCCTAAAAATGTACAGGGTGGCCAAAAAATTAGTATTCAATTAAGAACTTTTTAAATTGAATTTTCTCAATTTTTTCAAATGGAACACCCTGTATATTTTTCAACGATGTGATGTAAAAATGAAAAACGAACATTTTTTGAAAAAATTTCTAGCTATCGTAGAACTCGAGATATCGAGGTCCGACGCACTATTGCTCCACTCTGTATAATCTGGATTTCTGATTCAATACTGATAAAATGTCCCCTATATGTAGGCTGCCATACTGTGGACAATTTATATTGGCTACTATTAACTAATTATAGGTTATGAGACCGCGGATATTTAAATCGTGTTTACCACACACGTTAGTCTATTTCTGTGATTATTATTTAATGTTTTTATTTTTCAATCATTTAGCAGTATTTTTGATCATGTTTGATTTTTTCTAATTATGTTATCCTACTGAGAATATTTTGTAGTAATTTGTTTTTGTACATTGACGTTTTTTGGGTTTGACATCTGTCACCAGTTTTGTCTTAAATTTTAAAAAATGAACCAAAAACGATTTAGCTCAGCGTCAGTGGAAAAAAAATTATCATACAAATTAAAGAAAATGCTTGTAAAAATACTATGGTAAGTAATAATTCGATACTGAAACATTTCCCAATCATTTTGTGACAAAAGGAGTTACAAACTAAAAGAACCAGTCACGGACTAAACTTTTACAATAATTGTGTTTACATGTTCAAAATTTTAGCACAGTTTAATTTTGATGCACTATAAATTTACTTTATTTAGTTTAAATTGAGACAATTGTTGGAAAAAAAATGTTAGAAAGTTATATTTTGTCTTTCGTTCTCTTTTTGTGACTTTCTACCACATGAATAATTCTTCGCTATCTAAAAAATATAGTTAGTTACCCAGTCTGTTAGTGGAAAAATAAACCTCTGTGCTTGTGACTTTATGTCAAAAGATTAGTCAGAGGGTGTTTTTTGATAACTAATATGAGACACAAAAATAATATAATTCCCTAACGCGTCGGAAAACGAATCTGTTTCCATTTTCAAAGTTATTTATTTATGTAAGGTTGGGTGAGCATAAAAGTTATATTAGAAAGGGTGAAATTAAAAAATCGAAAATTTGCGAACATGCTTGGGAAAATTGACATAGACTAAACTGGGATTCGGCAAAAATTTTAATGAAAGAAGCGGACAGCAAAAAAGGAGAAATTAAGGAATGGGCAAAATAATATTATTGATTGAAGAAAAGTGTTCATCCCATTGCTCTGTAGATTATGGCACAACGTGGTTACCGATGTTAGAAGAAGAACTGAACAAAATTAATACTGTATAATTTTTAAGTATCAACAGTTCTATGTAAGTATCTATGGATAGTAATAAACAAATAATATGTGTCAAGTTTTACACTTGACATATTCTAAAAAAAAGATGAACTTTGAAAAAGGAAACAGATTCATTTTCCAAAATGTTAGAGAATTATATTATTTTTGTGTCTCATATTAGTTGTCAAAAAGCACCCTCTGACTAATCTTTTGATGTAGTCACAAATGTGCAGGTTTATTTTTCCAGTAACATACTGGGTAACTAACTATATATTTTAGATAACTAAGAATTATTTATGTGGTAGTAAGTCCCAAAACGAGAAAGAGAAACTTACAGAATGCCACAAATAACGTTCAGACAATATTTATATTTTGTATTTAAACAAAAAAAATCTTTCCAATACCATTCGAGAGCGAGAATAAATTAGAAAATAATTCTCCGGTTCTTTTCTTAAACTTGTTGCCATTCAGCAGTAGACACTTGTGCCCTACAGACTCTCGTGTCTATTGCTAAGCAACACGTTCTCAAAAAACTGTCAAATTATTTTCAATTTATTTTCACTCTTGTGATATTTCTACTGATTATAGGCAACTAGCTGATAAGTTGTGTTATTATCACTAAGCCTGGCCAAGGTCATTAATCCTACTGAGACATACTGGGTATGCATCATATCATAATACTTGAATAAGTACAATAATAAAAACAAAAATATTTTAAATATTGTGATGTATGTTTTTGTACTATTTCGTTCGCTTTAAATTCTGTTTTATGTATTTCCTTATATTTTGTAAGCTTAGTGCTGCACATTATTATTAAACTGTTAAATGACGTTCACACATGTACATTGTATATCTAAGTGATAACTAATAATAAGTAAATAAATAAATAAAATAAATGGAAATAAATTTTATTAATACTGGTACACTTTATAAAAATATGTACAAAACTCACCTTCTTAAGCAGATTTATGAAGTAGCTTGGTTGTCGTTATCACAAACTGGAGCACTTCTATAATAACTGTTTAGCATCATATAGATATGTTTCTACAGTTGTCTCAGTAAGCGATGTTCGCTATGGTGAAAAAATATGTTTGTATTTTGAAAAAGACCGTTCGACATCTACGGAAGTAATACAGGCATAAGTAAAACACTATGTGAACTCACTTAACACTGTAGCTGTAGATGCACCATCACAAATTTGTCTTAATTTGGTAAAATCAGGATCTTTCCGTAATACACTCTCGAATTTTTCAATAACGGGCTTATTTTTTGTGTCATTTATGGTCTGTAGCTGTGTATTTACATCGTCCACTATTTGCAGCGATTCCACTAACGACAACGAAGTATTTTGCAATTTTTCTATTGCGTCATGTAGTCCTCTATAATTGTTATAAATAGTTTTTAAATCTGTTTCAAGGGAAACATCTTGAAAGCTTGGCTAGCTTTCCTTAATAGCTGCAGCCTCGTTAGGGTTGAACTGTAGTATCGCAGCTTTTATTTGTTGAAAATATTCAGCATAATAAAAAGCTGCCTTCAACCATGTTCCCCAACGTGTAAGAATCGGCTCTGGTGGTGCCGGAATACCAGGATACAGTGTGTGAAATGCTCGAAGCCGTTTAGGAGATTTGAGAAATACTTTTTTTGTATTTGCTATTAATACATCTACCTCTGGAAAACATTTTCGAATCGTTTCTACTACAAGATGGAACGCATGCACCTTACACGTAACATGTAAAACCCTACAATCGTCTCTTTGAGAAAACGGTCCACCAAATGCATTGTCGCAGCACCGTCGGTTACAAACATCAACACTTGACTTGTTGACAGTTCAAATTTTTCGAAAGTCTCCAACACCACCCGCGTAGTTGTTTCGCCAGTACACGCAGTTAGTTTTTTGCTAGCTAGTAAAAGTGGAAATGTTGGTTTAACATGGTCGAGTACATGTACTATAACATTTAAAATAGAATTTTTTTTACAATCTGTCGTCTCGTCAACACATAACCACAGCCGTGTATTTTTTAATGCACATTTAATCCTATTTACAATGTCTTCACGAACACTTGTACATATCTACATAACGATGAATGACTTGGTAAATTCACCTGGGTATTTATTCCAGAACTCCAGAAATGCTGGTTTATCGAATATGCGCAGGGTAACATCACAGGCAATCAGCATTAACAGTAAATCAAACATAAACTGAGGTTCCAAAGAAGACACGCCATTTTTTTTTATTTTTATGCCGGTTGCTATTGACATGAATTTTGCAGCCGTATTTATTCCAGCACATTAAGTCTTGATCACAAACTTTACAAATTATTTTACATCCATCATAGAATAAATCCGGAAATTCACCGATAAATTTATTCACTTTATCAGCGTACGGTCGTTTTCTACTCTTTACGCTCAACATTATTTATTATTTATTAGTACTCTATGCATCGACCGACAGATAACAACTGAAGTGTGTCGTGTCATCGTCATCGTATACAAGCGCGCGATGGCATTGGTATTGAGTCCGACCCTGAATCTACCATCGCTTGGCCAGGCTTAGTTATTACACATTAAAGTGAGAATAGGTAGTAATACCGACAGCACAGTGTTATCAAAGAATCACTTCAAAATAATGATATCTGAAAGTGTTCTATTTAAAGTTCCTGTAACGTTGTCGGGAAATTTTCTGGAACTTTAAAGTTGTATCTTATTAGTGACATCTTGAGTAAAAATAACGTTACTTCTACGAACAAAGAGACTTGAGATGATTTTTACTTCTCCCCACTAGTTTAAAAGGACTACAAAGTTACGTATACCTTGAAATCCTACTATAAAGTGATATAAACTTCTCTTATTTGGAACCAATCAAACATGGCGTCAAAGAGCAATAAGACAACAAACAAGATTTTCCTGCATTCATCGGCCTTTTTGTAGCTTGAAGTTAAGGTACAGTTAAATGAAGTTAATAATTTAACAAGTTATTTGACTGATGCGGCACCAACCCTTATCGGTGAAACAGATAAATGACCAGGTTAGGAATATTCTCGGGAAAATTGGACATTGCAATGAAGAACCAACAAATGTTGAGGTAAAGAATGCAATTGACTGCTTGCTTGTGATTTACCATTAATTGTCATTAATTAAAATTTCGCCGACTGACAAATTCGCGAAATTTGGCCAATCGAGATTTTCGCCACATTGAATTTTGTTGATAATCAAGGTAAATCCTCAAGTTATAGATTTTCGCTAATTACACATCCACCTGTTGATATTTAGACAGTTATTAACGTGTTGCCAATCCCAAACAATAAAATTATCTTTACCTAGATCAGATCAGCCAGCTCTACCAATTTAGAAGTGAGGGTCGTAAAACACATGAGAACTTTGCACTAACCTTTTCGTAGCAGCTTAGTAGATGCCAGTTTAAAGCTATCAAGAAAATGATGTCATTCGTCGCATTTACTACTTCTTTGTAAATATAACTACACAGTAAAATTGTTGCAGTTCCCGTCACCGTTTTTCAAGTAGCAACTATAACATTAGTCACATCTGCTAAGTGACGAATACGTTGTTGACATGTATACCACTATAAAGCTACTCGAACTAAATTCACCATTTTTCCGTTATTGAATTTTAATGCTGAAAACCATTTTTTTATTAGTTATGGTCATTTGCGAACATGTTTTATAAATAGATTATTATATATATATTATCATAATACATAAAACACAAAAATGTTTTCCATCAAAGATTTTGCCTTTTTGATTGTACACTTAGATTTTTTTTTTTTTTTTGAAAAAATAATTTTTTATCAAAGTATCATAGTAACATTTTACCAAAAACAAGTAGTCGTTGTAATTTCCACACTCAGAGTGAATGCAAAATAGCATGGTTTATTACCTATATTTTATTCAATTAATTTAACTTGGAATATATTGTCTTAAAACTTCGGTAAATCGAATTGCAAAACATTATATTTTGCTATTCGAACGAGAGAGAGAGTAAAATATAGTTTGCTCCTATACCACTAACTGAGCCACAATGGGCCTGCTGATGGCTGCAGTGGACCGTCCACAAGGACTCACTCACAAAAACCAAACCTAACCTATACCACTAACCGAGCTGTTCCAAAAGTTAGTCATTTCTACTACTTGTTTACGTTCTGTTTATGTAATAACCTAGTTATCAACACATAACTGGGACGGTTCCGGAATAGTAATTGCTACGTAATAAATATTCCCCATTTTGGTGAATGGTAGAAGGATCTTTCCCATTATGTATCAATCATTAGTTGCGGAATCCTTTAAAGTTCCACAGATGGTAGCTACTACATAGACTACTAAATGGGCTGTTCTAGATATTCAGAAGTTAATTTTTGACATCACTCAAAATCTATTTATACAAGGAAAAGGATATTTCAACGTCTACAGGGGCAACAGGAGTATATTTAAAATATATCAAGTTTTTCAACGAGGGTACGTTTATATTGGGTTGAGAAAAGTCTACCTTTTTACCTACAAGGGGGTCCACAATACCACACTGTACGAAATCTAGGATTTTGTAAAACTCAAATTTATTTTTCACACGTTCAGCAGTCCTGATAACGAAAAATCTACTGGCGCAGATCGAATACAATGTTTACTGCGTTAACTATTGCATATCCAGGTGAACTAGTTGTACACTCAAGGTCTTTATTGACAAATAAATTCTTGAACTGGTCCACTTTTACGAAATAAAACTAATGCATAGTGCATACAGTTTTGTGATTTTTCTTTTTTTTTACCGAAAAAGATTAACTTTAACCCTCAGAAACAAAATGGTTATCTGAGGACGAATTGTATGACATCTTGATGAATAGTGATGAAGATTTTCAGGAAATTAATTAATTATGAGAATGATGAATCTGATGATGGATGGCTTCTGTTGATGTAGATGTTTCACTAAACCAAACATTTTTATTTGTGTATTTAAAATAAAGTTTTCACTTTATATAAACTGTTTTTATTTATTCTAGTTAATGTAATCTTAACTTTAGACTAACTTAAAAAACGAAAAGTAACAAGTACCATTTTGAGGGTTAACTGCGGGAGGCGGATACAAAACAAAATCGAGCGCCGCAGTGATAGGGTAAAAATTGTGCCTCTGCAAAACCTTCTGTTTTTCACCATGTTGTATACCTATATACGATACAATATGTACGGACTTGGAATGTATTAATTACTCTCGATTTGCTTAAGGTCTAACAATTACTGGTCTTAGATACATATTTTAACAATATTTCAGATATCCGTCTATAAGAGTTTCTGAGATATTTTAAGAAAACCTGTACTATTTTTTATTATCCCCAACATCCTGTATCTCGAAAATTAAGCCATTGCTGTGGATCTATAATTTAGGACATTTTCTACTTAAAATAACTTCAGGAATGCTCCTTGAACTTGTCCATTATGTCATGCAACACCCCGTATATACACGTTGGTTTAGCAAACATAAGGTAAATGATTATAAATTAAAGATTTAAATCATACCAACACCAATTTATAGTTACAAATTTTTAATATTTCAAAAGTTTCAGGAAATTCATTAATTTTTAAATTTCATGAAATGCAATAGTAATCACGGATCATCATGGAATAAATAATATATAAATAAAATATATCAAAATAATTGATATCTTAAACATCCAATAGAGCTCTCAGCGACACTGACTTACGTTTATGCATTCAGTGTATTTTTTTTGCATATGCACATGATAAATGATTCTCAATTGCCTATTAAAGAAATATATCAGTTTTTTATGCACTTTTTTTATTTCCAGATTGGGTAACATGTGGGAAGAGGGCATTTACACCTCCCAAGTATTACAACAGGCCCCTACACTTTTGCCATTGGTGGAACCTACATTTGAATTTGAGAAAAACTGTTTAACAAATATTAGTGAAAAGGATAGTAAAGAAACCGAGCCAAATTGTACAGTAAATGATAAGTTAAAAAGTTACAAAACAGAAGAAATCCAATGCAAATGTAATATTAGTACAAAAAGTAGTTCCTTAATAGTAGAAAAAGATATAGAATCTAATAACTGTACATGTCATGTAAATTTCAACAAGTCAATTATAAATAAGGAAAATGAAATCAACTTGAATTTAGACATAAAATCTGTTAAAGAAAGGCATATGTCTATAGACTCTGCAAGAGATTCAGGAATAGGTGATAATTCTAATTTTACAGATTTAGAAACAAAATATGACGATATGTCAGATGAAAACTCTGATGAAAATCAAAAACAAGAAGAAGGTAGTAATTTTCATTTAGAGTTGATAAATAATCCACAGAACACTTCCTCCTCGTCAGAAAGTTACATAAAGGAAAGTCAAAGTTTTGAGGGTAGTTCAAGTACATCTGATTTAAGGGGCTACTGGCAGCCTAAGGTAAAGAAAAGTTTAGCTGATAGGCTCCCACCAAATTCTTTCCATTTGATACCCCCAAGTCGGTATATTTTCCCGGGTGCTGAGGTATTTTATGATCCCGATGAAAAGCTGCATTATGAGGGGGATTCCTCCACCTCGGATACTTCTGAGAGTGAATCAGAGACAGAAAGTCCAAATAATTCTTTCTAGTTTTTTTTATATATCAATTTTCTTAGTCATAGGAATTTTCTTGTTGTTATTTTTATAAATATTTTATTATCTTTATCATAATGTGGTCATGGCTTTTGTTGATTCGGTGATAAGTTTTCTATTTTTATTTTGATTTACTCTCAAAATTATTCCTTTTCATATACTTTGTAGGTAGTTTTTACCTAAGAAGAATAATTTTCAGCAAAAGTTTACATGAATGATGATTGATGAATGGTGATTTCAAAGAGTTCTGTTTGGAGTAAATCACAAAATTTAAGCCATGGCACTTTATGATGTTTGTATAATATTTTTATTGTTATTGTGTGTATGAAAGGTGTGTGAGATTCAGGGTGTATTCTATCTTGTAATGTTAATATTTTTAACCAGAACAAATTGACTTTGAAATTTGTTTGATAAAATTGTGAATATTGAAATTTATCGATCTCTGAGAAAATGTGTTTCTGTAAATTGCTATTTAAATTTCGAATACCTTTATCTGGATAATACTGGTGGGTTTGTAAAATGACTGATTATTTATTATGAATTTATTATGTCGAGATGTATGGGTATTGAGTGACAGAGTACCTTATTTTTTTATATATTAGATTTTATGTTTTTTTCGATAGCTGAAAGCAAATCTGTAAGTACCAGGCAATTCTTCGTTAAAGAATTATAGCATAACCAATGGAAGTGAGGGAATATCTATTATAAGATAATAGTGCTCCAACATTTTTACAGTATTTAGAGTAAAACTCAAAGTGAATAACTGAAACAGTTACTCCAGTTAAGTTAAACTTTTTAAAGGAAATAATTTATAATTTAAACTTGGCATACATACCCGTGCCTACTGGACAAACAATTACCTAAAGAATTCCTTTCCAGCTGTGGGTGGAGTCATCCCCAAAATATCAAGAAACACATCCAAGCGATGACCCAGAACTGTTTTTCTGTGTTTATTTCGTAAATGGTGCATCGGGTGCAAAATATTACTTTGAACAAAAATAAGATTAACATTTTCGAAAAAAAAATTATATACGAAAATTATGTATGAAAAATGTAGTTCATATGTTCGTAACCAAGAAAATGGGTGGGGGGAAGAAATCTATAGTGCGCTGCATGAAATTCGTTTTTCAACTCGCCAAACTAAATATGTAAAATGAGAAATATTCAATTCGCATCATTAAACATATTTTAAAATTTTTACGAATTTTCATTCTAGATTTTACCTCCCTATTCCTGGCTCGATTGTGTGTGAATTATACGACAAACATGCATGTGAACTTTTTTGTTCAAAAGTTTATTCCTAAAGCTTTTTCCGTGGAATATTTTTAATCCCATGCACCGTTTATCACGTAAATGTGGAAAAATAGTTCTGGGTCACTGCTCAGGCACTTTTTTTGTTATTTAGGGAGAGGGGGTGAAATCATCTTTGAATGGAGATGAACTCTAGGTAATTATTTATCCAGTAGTCACAAGTATGTATGCCCTCTATACATACTAATTTTAGTGATTTGCTAATAAACACAAAATGGTAAAAGATGAAAAATATAATTATTTAAACATCTTATAATACTTATCTACTTTTTAGTTATTGATAAATATGTGATCCAAAAGGTTTTGAAACAAATGAAAAACTTTTTCTTTAATAATTTCATCATAAATTTTATTTTTGAGAAAGTTGGTGCATAGTCTTAAATTAAATATTGGTTACACTTTTATTAGTACGGGTGTTTATGCCGAGAAATCTAATTATTTGAAATTAACTAAAGAACAAACTACCCATATTTGATAAATAATGTGCAAATATGCAAAATCCCATCCACTCACCTTTTATAGGTACAGTGTAGAAAAATATTTCTCAAATTACAAAACCAATGACCTCTGTGAAAGAAAAAACATTTTCGTTTTTCTCCAAAAAACTTATTAGACAAATAATCACCATTAAAATTGTAACAAAGTAGTCTGTTATATTTTTTTTTTTTTTTTTTTTTTAGATGTTGAATTGAAAATATTTCTTTCAAGAGAATGATAAATTAGTTCGGGCGCAAGAAGCGGAAAAGGTGAAATTTTAATTTTTTCGAGTTGGCAACCAAATTGTACATTTGGGCATAACTTGGAAATAGAAACAATTTTTTAAAATAAAATTTTTCTATATTTTAAATAATAAGGGTAGTTTACTCTTGAGTCAATTTCAAATAATTAGATTTTTTGGTATAAGTACCCGGACTAATAGAAAATTTGTGTAACCAGTATTAATTTGAGATCATGCATCAACTTTTCTCAAGAACAACATTTTTTTAGAAATCATTGATGAAAAAGTTTTCCATTTGTTTCAAACTTTTTAGACCACGTATATTAGTTTGGAAGGAATTATATTAAATTGGTCAGAATTGCTGTTCTCTTAAAAAAATGGTTATGTTTCAATCCTTTAATGAAGAATTGCCAAAATTAATAACATTATTTTGCTACGTATACATTTATCCTAAAAATATCATATTTTTCAATAAATAGTTTTCCTAAAATTTCTATTGTAAGGATTACTCTGTACGTAAAAAAAATTGTTATGAAAAGTCTTATGATAAACCTAGTGTACATAGTTAAATAAGTTAAGTCAGAGCATGTATTTATGTATTTATTTTTTACAATTCCTGTCTAAAATTCCCAAAAGCTTTTCCAAGCACCATTTTTTAACTCGGGCCAAAGCTTAATAAAAAATTTTTTTTTGTATATTTATTTACGATAGAAGATCGTTTTATTTTTATTCCAAACGTATAACCAGATAGCAATTTTTTTTGTCTGGATTTGATATTTTGGAATAGTTATATAAAAATAAATCTGGATTTATTTTTAATAGTGATAGTAAAATGGTGTATTTATTGTTTGTGTTATTTATTTCTAGTAACTGATGCATTTAAGTTCTTGCTCTGATAATAAAATATAAACCACAATTAATTATGTTATTAAATGAGCAGTTTATTTAATAACATAATTATTGTTCCTTATGGTTGTGCACAAAACATATTTTTTATATATTTAACTAAAAAAAAAAAATAGTATATTTGGTTTAACTTCACTATAGTTTGAAGTAGGTTTTCTTCAAATGTAGTGGAACTAAACTGAATTATTGTTGATGTGTATGTGTCTTTATTTGTATAAAATATTTATTTGGCTTACAATTTTTTTAATTATTAAGGGAAATTATACTTTTTAGACGAAATGTCATACCAACTCCATAGAAACCAACATATTAAAAGTTTTCAGTGATACCACGAGTTAGTGGCACGACCTTGGTTACTGGGCTGGAACTTTCTAGTCTCATCAGAAACATTTCAAATAATACAAATAACTATAAGACCTTAATGTTGTATTTCATGAAACATGAGAAATGAAATTTTTTGCCGATTTCAAATTTTGAAAAAAATATATAGGAAATTTTGTGAGTTACAGGCAATACTGATGCCTATTTTTTTATTAATAGGAAATATGATTATTTATTGAGTTTCAAAAAATGACACCAAATAAAATATTCTTATTTCTTACTAAAAAAATATGCATTAGTATTGCCTCTAATTTTGTATATTAAATCTATATGGTATTTAATATGAATTATTTGTTTTCATTTTTCATTCTCATCAGTAGCAAAATTTTATGTTGGCAATCATGGTGAGGAGAGCGTGCTAACGCTGTCTAAAGTTAAAAATTTTCATAAATGCGTTAGTGATGCAAATTAAGGAAGTCACTAAAAATTTGTTGGAACACTGGCAAGATGGTTTTCTTAAAAATGTTTATGGTACTTCTATTATTCTGTTGTGATTCCTGTTTTAGCATTTTTGATTTTGCATTTGTTTTAAAACATTCTAAAAGCACGCAAATATGGAAAAATTATGCAAAGGGTAGATCATATAGTTTATCTACTATATTTGTACAATATTAAACGAAAAAATGAGGTTACGGTCAAATGTGAAATCTGGTACACTGCAGATTTCAAATACCTTAAAAATAACTACATTTGATGCTCTATATAAATTTGCTCTTAGTGAATCCACAAAAGTTTGACTTAATTTTTTTCCCAGATTAAATAAAAAGGAGAAATACCACATTGTTATGGTTTTGTACCTAATACCACCCTAAATTTTAGTATTTTTTTCTATTCATCAAATGAAAGGCTTCTTTAAGGGAAATATGTCTTTACCAATATCATTCTTTTGTACAAAGAGCCAGAGAGTGTTTCTAGAAATAGTACCAGAAAGCTGAAAATTCCCTTATAACTAGAGTTCAGAATTTAGGTATTGATGATGTCAAAACCAGGATTGGCTATATATGTTACTTTGTAATTTTATTAGCGAATTCTGTAATATCCAAAGTTGATGAAAGTAAAATTTTATTATAAACGCTCACTTGAAGAAGACTGAGGGTATCGGAAGATGTAACACTAAACTAACAGGCACAAGTATTTTTCACTACCTGTTACATACAAGAATAAGTATACTATTATTATCTGTTCTAAATGTTTAGGCCTTTCGTTAAATATTCATTTACATTCTGGGCAGCTGAGAAGAAATTTTTTTGTCTAATATTTTGATAGTACTTGACCATTGGCTACACTTGCAATAATTATCAACAAAGTGGATTATCGAGTTTTAACCCTATGTTACATCCAACCATCGCTTCCACTAAATCTAAGTTAAAATTGCGTTGCACACTCGCACTCCTTTTATGGTTTTCTGAGGAAATGTGTTTATTAATATTTGTGTTACATGCCCAAGAAAGTGCTTTGTCACAGCTATTGCAATATAATCGTGCACCATCAAATTGCAATTCCGGGATATCGAGAATCCACTAATTTACTGTAGCCTGTGAAAGTTTACAATGAGACCGATCAGCACTATACAATTTCGCGCTGTTATTACATACTACTCGACGTTATGCAATGTACTGTGTTTTAATGCCGAAGAAAGTGATATTCTCTTCATCTCACCACCATTTGCAATGAAACGATTATTCCCATAAAAAAAAAAAACAGTTTCGTGTAAAATGTTATGCTTTACAAATTCAGACATTTTTTGACCGATACTCCCCACTCAATGGTCAGGTATTATTTGAAACATTAGAATAGGTGTGCGTACGAAAATCGGGGGTTTTTAAAATTTATTTAAAACTTCTAGAATATTCGCAGTAGAAAGTACAAAATAAAATGTTTGCTCTTAATATATCACACCAAAAGTTGTTAAATTAAATACAGAAAATCACGATTAACAAGATAGGGTTGTTAGCTAATATCGTATAGAGGACTTTTGGTATGTTGTTTGTTTAGAACCATTTTCTTCTACCATATTTATTTAATTAGGAATTTGTTTGACATTTTTTCCTAATTTCCCTAATCTATATGTGGAATGTAGTTCAATGTAATATGTTTTTCGGCAGATTGTAACATACAAAAAAATTGTTTCATGTCCAGTATGGTTAATCTAAAATATATTTTGTGTGTTATAACTTATATTTTTACGTAAGGTAATGATTAAGATTATTATTTTTGTACAAGTATTTATTTAGATGTTTGTCTTAATGTTTTTATAAACATTAGTGATGATTTAGTTACTGATATTATTACTTATACTGATTACTTCATTATGACCCTATTAAAGTTATATTTTGTAATATTTTCTATTTAATTTATACTTGTGTGTAAATATTTAATGGTACTAAAGCAATAAAACATGTTTCTTCTAATGATGGTTTTCCTTTCTTGTGTTTTAAATTTGTTTAATTAGTCTATATTTACTTCTTTAAAAAGCATAAAGCAAGAGACTGTTTGTCATCGCAAGTTCAACAAATATTTGGTCATTTTTAATAATCAACCTTGAAGAAATAAAAAGTTCCATATATGTTACAAGCGAGATTAATATCAGGGGCACTGCCCCAGGCTAAGACATTAGAGGTGAGATGTGAGTATGCTAAAGAATAATACACACTAAGTAAAGTAATGATTGAGTGTTAAGGTCTTCTTTAAGTTGTCGAATAGCAAAGTATGCACAGTTTAATTTCTTACATATATGATCAATTTGTAGATTCCAACACAGATTATGGTCAACAATGTTCCTAGGAATTTTACAGATTTGGAGAAAGGCATGTTTTCGTCATTTTATCATAATGCTATTTGCAATGTGCCTTCTCTTTGTAAAGTAAATAAGCACTGTTTTGTCCATATTCAAAATTTGCAGGTTCTTCTTGCATCATGATTTAAATTTCTATATAGAATTTTGTAGTTTTGAAGTTCCCTAAAAGTCAAAGCGAGATACTGAGAGACACATCATCTGCATACAGTATAATGCTATTATTTTCCATATATGAAGGTAAGTCGTTCACAAACAGCAGAAAGATCAGTAGTCCCAGCACCGAACCTTGTGGAACTCCTAGATCAACATTTTGATTCTCGATACATTATGTCCTATTTTTACACAAAATTTATTAAACGTTAAGTATGATTCGATTAGATTCAAAAAAGTGCCTCATACCTAATTTATACAGCTTGTGGATGAAAAAACCTTTTGAGAGTGTCAAATGCTCTACTTAATCAAAAAAACACCTACTACATGGTTCTTATCCATTTCGTCGTATACAATCTGTACAAAATGATTTAGTGCAGTTTCTACAGACTTATTTGGTCGAAATCCATGTTGATTCTTAACTAATATTTTAAATTATTCTAGAAATATTAATCTATTGTAGATAATCCTTTCAACAATTTTTGATAATGCACATAGTATTGATATTGGTCTATAATTTTCAGAATCATGGATCTCCCTTTTTAAAGATAGGCAACACAGGTGCTAACTTTAATATGGATGGAGAGGTTCCATTCTGTAAACATAAGTTGATTAAATGTGCTAGATGAACTCTGCCACATATTCACTGTAACATTTAAATGCCTTGATGGATATACCATCAGTACCCACTGCAGTTTTATTTTTTAGATGGTTTATAACATCAATTACCTCGTTCGGTGTAACAGGTTCAATCCACATGGTTTGCTCAACCATACTACTAGTATATTCTTGCGATATGTTATTGGCATAATGTGTATTGACCTTATTTTCAGCCACCATTGAAAAGTAATTTAGTTTTAATACCAAACAAAATCCAAATTTTGAGACCCAATAGGTTTGTTCCAGCAGCAGACAGAAACTGTTTCAGTGTCCTCGAGATGCGCAAAACGAAATTGGAGTTCCAGCAGACAATAATCAGGGACTCTGACAACTAGTTCAGTATTCCGGCAAGTCAACTGATTAGTTTTTAACTGATTTCAAACGGTTTGAAAAATTATCGAATTCTCAATGGATTTCAGCCTAGTCATGTAGATAACCGATGTAGTTTTCCACAAAACACTATACACTGCACTTTGAGTGCAGTATATACTGTTTTGGTATTTCGTGGAAAACTACGTCAGTGTTATCTTCATATCAAAGGTCAAATATGAGATGTCGCTTAAAACTATTTAAATTATAAACGTATTTGTGAATATAACATTTTGTGGTAACATTCTCTAGTTTGCATAAGGAGAGAAATAATTTGCTCAATCTTCTAAAACTATTGTTTTTGGAAATTTAAACACAAGATAATTGCAGAAACAAAGCTATAGTTTATGTTAGTTATAACTTTCAATCAAATGTCATGCGGTCCGCATGATGCGGAGAACTGAGAAAGTAGAAAAACCAGAAGAGAAGTAAAAATTTCGTTCCAGCAGTACCAATTGCCAACTATTTCCCGACTAGTTGCACATTCAAAGTTCATCAAACCGTTTTGTGATTTTCTGCTGGAACAAACCTAATGTTAGCCAAGATTTTGTTCCACAACTTATAGTCTATAGTCTAGAAAGAAATAATTGATGTTTTAACCCCACTGTTGCGCTCCCCTTTAGCCAAATCCTAAATGCGCCACTGCAGCCGCGACTGAGCGTTAAAAACTCGTGCTTAGTCAGGGCGTGTAATGACGCCACACCTCGACAAGTACACGATTTTACCGTTCTGAAATCACATCCAGACGACAGCGACGCCCTGAGAGTGCGACGCCTTTTCATCCTGCACTGAATTGGGATGAATATTGTATGACATACGTGTCATCATCGATGCGATCTTTTGACTGTTAAAATTTAACGCGTCCGTAAGAAAATAACGAATTTTTTTTTTTGGCTTATCTTACAATTTCAGTATGTCTTATAATATTTTTATAATTGATAATAATTAAAATAAATTTGAATTTATCAAATGGAAATTACTAATTAGAGCGTAGAAATTTTAAAAAAGAGATGCATGTCGAAACCTCAATAATTTTATTTTATAATAGGAAAAGCAAACCCCTGCTAAAAATACCGCATATGATATAATATTTAATGGTAACCTGATGGTAATACATTTCAGCTACCATGAATATCATGATAAAATAAGTATATAAATATGGTAATTTTACAATTTATTTCAAATTCCGAAAAGTGTTTAGGAAATTTATTTTTTTGTACTAAAACATGTATTCCGAAATTCCCTCTTTATTTTTTTTAATGTATACTGTATTCTTGCTTTCTGGATGTTCAGATAGTCGGAGTAGAAATGATGTGACGTAATTAGGTAATGTCACGCCCTATCTATGACGTCGCTCCGGGCATCAGAACGCGTTCCTGAAGGTTCCAAAATTTACAAAAATCAAGTTTCATCAGCACTTTCATCAACATTAGAAGTTTGACAGGAATTATAAAAAAACAGACATACTTCGGTTAAGTTATATGGTCCAGTTATTTTTATTCGTTTAAAATATACCTCCATCAGATATTTAACGGTTCCGTTTGACACATCGTGCCTGTTGGATAGTATATGGGCCTAAATCAAGCAGTTTTATTTCAATAAGTGGTGTAGAATTTAGTATTGTTCATTTCATTACCATTTTTACCAAAAAAGAATGACATTGAGTAATATACAATTCACTTTATTCAGCAAGTATGTTAATATGAGATAATTGCTTTCGTTTTAATAACCATTTTATTCGGTTTTTATTTTTTTTTCCTCAATGCAATTATCGCATTATCACGCAGTGTATGGAGATTTTCGGCTAGAAGTTTCAACTCGTGCGTTTTTATCTGTTCAGTCAAAACTATATAAAATAACTGGAGTAATCACAAAGTGACGTTACCAATTCGCACAACGTTGCGTAACTATGTACCAACTGTAAGCGAAGATATTGTAAATAAGATCAAATTTGTACTAAAAAATACATAGCTGTGGTTATGTGTTGACGAGACGACAGATAGTAAAAAAAAAATACTATTTTAATTGTTATAGTACGTGTATTTACTGGGGCCCTCTATACCTGACATTTCCACTGTTACTAGCTAGCAAAAGTCTAACTGAGTGTACTGGCCAAATAATTACGCGTGTGGAGCTGGAGACGTTAGAAAATTTGACCTATCAAAAAGTGTTGATATTTGTAACCGATGGTGCCGCGACAATGCGTTTGGTAGGCCGTTCTCTTCAAGAACGCGGTTGTAGGTTGGTACATGTTACGTGTAAAGTGCATGCTTTACACCTTGTGGCAGAAACTATTAGACAAGGTTTTCCAAGGTAGATGCATTAATATCAAGTACAAAATAAGTGTTTCTTAAATCTCCTAAAAAAAACATCTTCGCGCATTTTACAGATCTTTTCCAGTTTGTGATAACCAAGCTAGTTAAGAGGGTAAGTTGTGCACACATTGTTATAAATTGTAATAGTTGATGTCTTCATTACTAATTAATTTCTTCTATTTACACTTATTATGTTGCGTACGCCTATGGCCTGCGGCGCACTTTTGCCAACTCTAGTGATTTACAGATTACCAAAAGTACTCCTGCCTTATTTTGAGGTTTTGACCACAGAACAGAAAAAGGTTTTGACCTACAATACTTAATTTAGTAAACATTTTATAAATACCAAACAACTTAGAAAAATTAATTACCTCGGTGAGCATATAAGCATTCCTTACAGTCGTACGACAATGGAAGTATTAATCGCAATTTCATTGGCCGTTTTAAATAGCCGCAGGGCATGCGCAGTTACATGACATGTCAAAGTGTATTAAATCCTTTTGTAATCATTTGCAAGGAAGGAACTCGATAGACGATAGAGAAGATACTCGCCCAGCACGCGGTAGGTCCAGCGTTCGAATCAGAAACTTGTTACTTTTTTTTTTTAAATAAGTATTTTTTTAGTTTTTTAGTAAGATTTTCCTTGCCCTTTATTATAGTTTGTTTATTTTCCTTGCCCTTTATTATAGTTTGTTTATTTTCACGGTGCCGAATTCCCCTTTAAAAATGATATCTGATGAGCACGCCATGCCGTGGCCTTGAAACGGCCAATGAAATTGCTAGAAATACTGCCATTTCCGTATGACTGTAAAGGATGCTTATATGCCCTCGGTGACACATCTTTTTTCTCTTCTTTGGTGACACACATACTTCTAAATATGACCCACTAAGTGATATAGTCTCCTCAACGTTTGCTGTTTGTTCTAATTATTTATGTAAATTTGCTTTGCTGTCAAACAACACAACACAAACGTCAACCACAAACCACAGAACAACATAGAAAAAACTAAATTAAATTTCCAGAACAGAAAACAGCAAAGATTTTGTTTTGGGATCGTATATAAAGTACTCTTTGCTGATTGGTCATTTTTAAATATTCACAGATACTCGGGTGATGCTCGATTACAGTCGATCTGTCTTTGTGCGATTCAGTTGTACGCCATATTTATTGTTAATTTGTGTTTTCTATTATTTTATGCTTAAATACCAAAGAGTTGTATATTGTGCGAACAGGCTTTTGAAAAAGGATCGGATTGCTCTTTTCATAAATTCGTATAATGCATGGGCGCAGATGTGGGTATATTGCTTATAGATCCATGGGTATATTTGACTATTTTGAAAATTTTGTAATTTTGTCGTTTTTCCATTGATTTATATATATTTATATAATATGTGTATTCAAGCACGAAAGTAAATTTATTTTATATATGTAATTAGTATAGGTGAATATGTAAATCTTCATTTGTATTTTAGAGTTATAAATATTATAATTTATAATACATATTCTTACAATACCTTAATTATTTATAAACCATATTAATCTGTGCCATTAAAAGCAGGTAATTATTAATTTCAAAAATAAACATTTGCATTATTTAAAATAACAATACAATCAATTCAACAATTCTATCAAATTGATATTAACTATAAAAATTCCTGATTTATATAAAGCATTAGTTGCATAATAGATTAAATTTTAATAATAATTTGTTTAAAATGAATTCTTTATAATGTAAAATCTTTTATTTATATGTGTATGTGGTTGTAATGTACCTAATGCTTGTTTTAATCGTTATTAAAAAAAAATAATAATATATAGACAAGGTAGCCTGATGCTTTTTTTATCCCACCACTAACAATTTCTTATGTTAATAGACGTTCTTTTTTCGCCCATCATTCCAGTACTTAGTCAACACATGCGCACTGCACACAAATTATGGTAGTGACAATTGGCGAATTGTAACCTTCGCAGGATGGCTTTTTATTTTCATTTTCATTGTGTTCGCTATTTATACCTATTTCTTGAAAGTTTATCATTAATAATGAATGATATTTATGTGCTTGTAAGTACCTTTAACTAGTTTACTATAAATTATGAAAAAAAAAACGTGCACTTAATTTTATTCCGTTATTTGATTTTGTGGGAAACTTTTCTTGACTGTAGTTATAACCGACAAGAAAAAGCGGTAAAGTATATTTATTAACGTAGATAACTGATATTTAATGTCTACGGACCGGTACTTTCAGTCTTGGTTAACACTAATCGGATGATAACATGCAAGGAAACTACTATCGTAACCTCAGATTAATAATACTAGAAGATGAGTAACAAAACGTAAAAAGTTGTCTGATTTATCTACATCCCACGTGAGATACGTAAATATTATCGCTGGTTTTATTCCTATTGGTCAGAATCATAAAACAGCACGGAGAAACCCGATCGATGCCCGATCTATCACCGTCTTGACAACAAATAGTGTTCTGTAAGACGACGTCTGTCATTTTAATTTGTGTTTTTAAGTGATTTTAAAGTTTTGTTATTTGTTGCTGTGATTACTAATCGATTTTTAGTTATAAAAAAATTTATTTATAAGTATTTATAGAGAAACAATGACTAAATAATAACTGTGTGTAGTGTGCGGTCAAAAAAGAAAACCACAGGGTTGTTTATCTTTTCACAGGTAAGTAAACAAAACAAATCAGGTCCGGCATAATGCTAAAGTGTGAAAGCTCAAAAATAACTAAAATTAATGACAGCTTTACAAAAACAAAAACAACATTTGATTCCTTTTGACAGTAAATAATCCACATTTTGCCAAAAAAGATACTTATACAAAAATATTTATTTTAACTATTTATTTAAAATATTAATTTTAAATTTTTTAACAAAATGTGGATTTTTTACTGTTCAAATGGAATCAAATGTTATTTTCTATTTTTTGTAAAGCTAACATTAACTTTAGTTATTTTTGAGCTTTCACACTGTCGCATTCACGCATTATGCCGACCCTGAACTGTTTTGTTTAATTACCTGTGAAAAGATACACAACCCCGTTGTTTTCCTTTTTGGCCGCACATTATACATTTATTATTCATTGTTTCTCAATAAATATTCACTAAATAAATCTTTGTAACTATAAAAATCGATTATTAATCACTTATCACTTATTAAAAACAACAGAGATTAAAATAACAACAGCAGAATAGTATTGAGAAATACATTACTCAAACAAACAAATTTTGTATACCTATTAAGTTTTAAGTTATGCAAAAGCATTAAAATAAAAGCTGAAGCCAAGAGCCGCCCCTGGTTTGTTTTGGTTTTGGTATGTAAACATGCAAATCGTTGTTTATGTATCGGTCATAATAATCAGCATATATCTTATGGGTGTTACTTATCTCTATATTATTAATCTGAGGTTTTAACGATGAAAGAGAGAGAGAGAGAGAGAGACAGTATCATTCCAGTAGTGTTAACCGAGACTGAAAGTCCCGGCCGCATATAAGCATTCCTTACAGTCGTACGACAATGGAAGTATTAATCGCAATTTCAAAATCTGGACAACCTTTTGTACATTTTTTTTCTTCCCACTTCTTATGTGATTAAACTGCTCACACTATTTTGTCGATTAGTTGGCCCAGTTGCAATTGATTATAACCATTTCAAAATAACACTTGTAAAGTCATTGCTATTAGAATAATCAGTTTAATTCATTAAATCACTTCAAAAAAATATGCCTAATAGCCTGTGTATGTTGAGAATTTTTAATTTTCAAATTTTAATACACCATTTCTTCTTTATATAGTTATATAAAAAAAACGTTGACAAGTATGCTATACAAATACAGCCATCATAAGCGTTTTGTAAGCTCATAATATCTCTCATATACCAAACGATTAGGACCATAATGTATATTATGAAATAAAGCCCTCCCACTGTTGAAAAGTACTTTATTCATAATTTTTAAGCTACACTACACCCCGTATATGTCTTGGTACATCCCAGTACCGCAGACAGCTCATATGTATTTAGATAGGAACAGCGGGTCTAGCATAAAGTTTTCTGGTCGAAGAATTTTATCTGTTCTGTGGTCGAAGAACTCAACCTGGCCAAGCGATGGTAGATTCAGGGTCGGGCGCAATACCAATGCCATCGCGCGCTTGTTTACGATGACGATGACACGACACACTTCAGTTGTTATCTGTCGGTCGATGCATAGAGTACTAATAAATAATAAATAATGTTGAGCGTAAAGAGTAGAAAACGACCGTACGTTGATAAAGTGAATAAATTTATCGGTGAATTTCCGGATTTATTCTATGGTGGATGTAAAATAATTTGTAAAGTTTGTGATCAAGACTTAATGTGCTGGAATAAATACGGCTGCAAAATTCATGTCAATAGCATAAAAATAAAAAAAAAATGGCGTGTATTCTTTGCAACCTCAGTTTATGTTTGATTTAGTGTTAATGCTGATTGCCTGTGATGTTCCCCTGCGCATATTGGATAAATCAGCATTTCGGGAGTTCTGGAATAAATACAATCCCCAGGTGAATTTACCAAGTCGTTCATCGTTACGTAGATATGTATGTATGACATTGTAAATAGGATTAAATGTGCATTAAAAAATACACACGTGATGACGAGACGACAGATTGCAAAAAAAAATTATTTTAAATGTTGTAGTACGTGTACTCGACCCTGTTAAACCAACATTTCCACTTTTACTAGCTAGCAAAAGACTAACTGCGTGTACTGGCGAAATAATTACGCGGGTAGTGTTAGAGACTTTCAAAAAATTTGAACTGTCAACAAGTCAAGTGCTGATGTTTGTGACCGACGGTGCTGCGACAATGCGTTTAGTGGGTCGTTTTCTTCAAAAGAGACGATTGTAGGTTTTTACATGTTACGTGTGAAGTGCAGGCGTTCCATCTTGTAGCAGAAACGATTCGAAAATGTTTTCCAGAGCATTAATAGCAAATACCAAAAAAAAAATTCTCAAATCTCCTAAACGGCTTCAATCATTTCACACACTGTGTCCTGGTATTCCGGAACCACCAGAGCCGATTCTTAAGGTACATTTACAACCAATTCACTACAGGCACAATTTACTAACGGATTGTGAATTGTGCTGAGATAAAATTTAGGTCATTTATAATGAGTTAGATGCTGCCATCTGTTGAGATTTTTTAATATTACGTGTGTGCAAATTCAGTTTGATTAAATAATTACAATTATTTAACATAACTTTTAAAAACATCATATTTTCTAATACCAAAAGATCTAATCTTCCAATTTCAAATCACAAACCGACTTTAAATATAAACAATAAATTTGTGTCGTAGTACCCATGCGCAATTTGAAATTCGTGCCGCAATTGAATTGAGTATTTGCGATTTGCAACCATCCAATTCAAACCTGAAGTGCAGTTCAAGGTCGTGCCGACTTAAAATTTTATTGTAAACAAATACATTCAACCAGATATGCTTAAAACCCAATTTACAATCCACCAGCAGATTGTGCTCGTACCGAATTGGTTGTAAATGTACCCTTACACGTTGGGGAACGTGGTTGAAGGCAACTTTTTATTATGCTGAATATTTTCAACAAATAAAAGCTGCGATACTACAGTTCAACCCTAACGAAGCTGCAGCTGTTAAGGAAAGCCAGACAAACTTTCAAGATGTTTCCCTTGAAACAGATTTAAAAACTATTTATAACAATTATAGAGGACTACACGACGAAATCGAAAAATTGCAAAATACTTCGTTGTCGTTAGTGGAATTGCTGCAAATAGTGGTCGACGTAAATACACAGCTATAGACTATAAATGACGAAAAAAATAAGCCTGTTATTGAAATATTCGAGAGTGTATTACGGAAAGATCCTGATTTTACCAAATTAAGACAAATTTGTGATGGTGCATCTACAGCTGCGTTAAGTGAGTTCACATAGTGTTTTACTTCTGCCTGTATTACTTCCGTAGATGTCAAACGGTCTTTTTTCAAAATACTAACATATTTTTTCACCACAGCGAACATCGCTTACTGAGACAACTGTAGAAACATATCTGATGCTACACAGTTATTATAGAAGTGCTCAAGTTTGTGATAACGACAACCAAGCTACTTCATAAATCTGCTTAACAAGGTGAGTTTTGTACATACTTTTATAAAGTGTACCAGTATTAATAAAATTTATTTCCATTTATTTTATTTATTTATTTATTTATTATTAGTTATCACTTAGATATACAATGTACATGTGTGAACGTCATTTAACAGTTTAATAACAATGTGCAACATTAAGCTTACAAAATATAGGGAAATACATAAAAAAAGAATTTAAAGCGAACGAAATAGTACAAAAACATACATCACAATATATAAAATATTTTTGTTTTTATTATTGTACTCATTCAAGTATTATGATATGATGCATACCCAGTACGTCTCTGTAGGATTAATGACCTTGGCCAGGCTTAAATCAATCATCATCTCATCAGTAATTCATCATCGGCAAGAAACCCTAGATCCATAAGTCATAGATAAGATATAATAGCATATTATAATATATTTTCTATGTCCATAAGTTCCAAATACATCACACTCATGCAGTCTCCCCATGGATCCGTAATTTCGTATACGCGTGAACTATTACGAATGCGTATGCTTCGTCCAATTGATTGTGTCCGTCGTTCGTATTCTGTAGTGTCAATATAACCTCATATGTCAAGTAACATTTCATTTTTAAATAAATAAATATGTTATATAATTTTCACATTCAGTATTTAGTAAAAATCCATCCACATTTATTATAACATAACTCATTTTCTGCTTCTGAACAAAACTGTTTTTTAATAAAAATCTCAACAGTTAAGATACCACGAAATTTTTAATCTTAAAATTTCAAACGACACTACCATATTTTATTTACTATTTCACATACTTAACACGATTTAACTTTTTTCGTAGGTACCTCGAATTTATCCGTAGCGCACACCACAGAACAGAAAAAGGCGCACACAATTCCATTCTTATTGGATAATCGAGGTCACGGGTTACATACGCATCCGTATATACGTGGGGAGGCAGCCTCACAGTACCGCCAACTTTTAAAATCCATAATTCTCATGTTTGTTTAATTTATCATAAAAAAAATTAAATAAATTAATAAAAATAATTAAATTTCCATAAAAAATTAACGTGTTTCTGCTTTATTCATAAATTGGTCGTAAAATAAATAATTTTTTAAAAATTATTTGATACGTGTACAGTTTATTTCAAACTTATTTACAACAAAAAAAGTAGGCTTCTTTGATCCCTATACCGCCGTTAAAGAAGCCGACATTTTTTATATTGTAAATAAGTTTGAAATAAACTACGTCTCTTTTTATTAAATTCTTGCTATATTGACAAAACTTGTAATCTTCTGACTGTCACTAAGTCATAGATTTAATGTTTGGAAACTTTTTTGTCACGATTTTCTTAACGCAACGACTTTTTGGGGGATTTCGGGTCCAGTCGAATTTTCGTTTACCTAATAATTTGGCATAATTATATTTATTATTTCATACGTATTTATTTGATTTATTTAAAATACTTATTTTTTTTATGACATTTTTATGTAGTAATATTAATAAGAACTTGATGAATATGGTTTAACAAGAATTTTTTTATACATAGGCAAAGATTAATTAAATCAGTCTTTGACAAAGGTAAAATTACCAAACTTGATAACCTTCATGGTGTTATTCCCCCCATTCACCAGCATTAATAAATACATACATATAATATGCATCTAAACCGAGCCGTTTTCATTATTTTATACGATTGTGCCAAGAACAATAATAATTTATCATGCTGCAGGTTTCAAATTATTTTTTTGCCCATCTTTTTTGGTGACGTCATTTTTGTTTACCAGCAGTTACCAGGAAGAAATAATAGCAAAAGATATGAAATTTAAATTACATAGCGGAGATTTAATGCCGTTAATTGGATGTATGTTTTTAAAATAATTTATTTAAAAAGGCAATGTAATGTATTCTTGGTAAGTACATCATAATATAACCTCTATTATTTTCTAGTTGGAACCTATCAAATTCGGGGGACGCAGCTTATTAAGGATGTACTTGACAAGGCTTTGGCTGCAGGTTATCGCTCAATAGGTAGAAATATAAAATAAATCAGTTGTTTGTATAAAGGAATATTACAATTATTATTAACTTCTAGATAGTGCTGCTGTTTATGATAACGAAGAAGATATTGGAAAAGCCCTAAAAGAACTCTTGCCAAAGCACAACCTTACACGCCAGGATATATTTATTACAACAAAATTATGTATGTATACTTACCTACATTGTTTTGTATATAATATAAACCTATACAAGTACAGGATGTCCAGAAATTAGTCTGCCATAGAGTCTTGTTTGAAATAGTAAGAAAATTCTTATAAACATTTCCTGTAAGATGTTTTCGATTTTTCTTAGGAATGGCTAGAGGAAAGGATAATTGAAAACTGTGCATGACTATACACACCTTATTATTCTTTTACGAATGATGTATTAGTTTTAAACAAATGATCAGTGATGTAAATATTCTAGGTGGAACGTAAGTAAAAGCTCCGTGTTCCTGAGGAAAAACAGTAAAATAAAATATTTGGATTCTATTCAGGCAAAAATTATTAACTACAAAATGTTTATTACTATCCTACAGTAAATGTTTGCAGACATTTCCATTTCAATTTTCAAATATTATTTCCTCTAGTTATTCCTGAGAAAATCTAAAAAAAAAAAAACTTAAATGCCTCTTCGACACTGTATAACTTTAAAACAAAGCATCTTAGAGGAAATGTTTATTAGAATATTCTTATTATTTTTAATAAAAAGAATTCATGATTTCTCTATGGCAGACTAATTTCCAGACACCCCGCATAGTAGTAACTATAGTTTCTAAAATAAGTACCAAACCATTTTTGTTTCTGATACTAGCTCCACGTGATCAAGGAGAAAGAGCATACCAAGCATTAGAAAGGTCTCTTAAAAATCTAGATTGTGGTTATATTGATCTTTATTTAATTCATTGGCCTGGGGTACATGGAATTAATGCTACCAAAGAAGATAATATAAGAGCCAGAGACCAAAGTTGGCAACAGATGGTAAAGGGAGTGAAGAATGGTTTGACCAGAAATATTGGAGTGTCAAACTACAATGTTCGCCACATCCGTGAGCTCATAACTAATGACCATGGTATTAAACCAGCTTTAAACCAGGTAAAAATATAATTCTAATAATAATGCATACTAAATCACCATATTTTTGATTTTGAGTGTGTTATACTACAATCTTTTGCTTGGTAAAAATGCCATAGGTGCCTTTAGATTTTTCCTAAGTTTTGGAGCTAACACACACTATATGGGTTGATCACGAACTTTAGTAGTGCAGTTTTTCTGAAATTAAAAGATATGTGATATTTTAATATTTAAATTTATTAATTTTTTGTAGTTCATTTCATTAATAAAATCAAGAAACATGTATATCCGCATATATTACATTAAAAAACTTGAAACACTGTAATATACATATCTATATCAAATATTCCTAATTACAAATTCACTATTAGTACCTCTGTCACCCCTAGGGTAGGCGTATGCGGTAGCATATAGAGCACCTAATCGGATACCGGTATACATCTTCATTGGATAACTCAAAATTACAAAAATGTACTTAAAACCGCAAATATTGGTAGAACTAGTAATAAATACTTTTTTTACTATGAAGCTAATGAGAAATTATTGACAAAAGATTTGTTTTTAATTATCTTTTTGAAGAAAGAAAAATTGTTGATATATTAGGTGGATTCTCCATAATATGGTGGTGAAAGTTTTTTTCCAGTTTTCAGGGATTTATTCCCGATTTAAACTTTCTGATGGCATATCCAGCATAATAAAACAAGAACTAAGCATCAATGTTACTATTCAATGAGAAAAGCTACAAAATGACCTTAAAATCTTCTTACCATTTGGCAGTGCTTGGAAAAGTTTAAATTGCTAGTGTTTTTAAAAAATTTCTATCTTTAAAAATTTATTTCTCATTTGATAAAAAGTAGTAAGTACCGGACCCAACTAGTCACTGTGATGATAAATAGGCAGTGTTGTTATTAGAAGTTTTAATCATTTCCAGATAATGCCAACTTGATTGGCGAAAAACGCATCAAGTATAGTGTCGAGTATCTTGGTGTTTGCACATGGAAACTATAATACTTCAGTCACAGAGTACTTAGCTAGGTACTCCAGTGCTTCAGTGTTAACAGTTTGTGAAAAAAATGTTAACCTTGTATAATTTATAATAAATTTTTTAAGTAAAAAAAAATGGTCATGAGTTTTTTAAAATGAATCAGCACAAATGTATATAATTAAAAATGGGTGATAGTTTATCGAGATTTATTCTTCAATCTAAATAAAAAATTATATTATCATTGTACAAAATGCAAATCACTAAAATAAATTAGTTAAATTTATGTTTAAAAAAGGAGCCATGGAAATATTAAGTTATAAAATAAAAAAATTCGTCATTGTAAAGTAAATTTGGCCATCAACATTTTTTTTTTGTATTTAATTGCTGACACATCAATTACAGATTTGTTGAGGTATAGTGACAAAGTGGTGAAATTTCATTCAAGAGCAAAATGTCAAACAAAAGAGTATCTTGAAAAATTCCAAGATATGGTCAAATAGAAAATTTTGTATATTCAAAATTTAAAAATATTGTTTTTTTTTTATGGGTATCTATTTTTTTATATTAATTTGTACTATTTATATACTGACATAAGTAGAGATTGCTAATCTAGACGTATTTGTCATTCAGTTCGAATAAATTTTTTGTTTAATACAGTCACATCTCTGCGATAAATATATATATATATATATTTTTAGTGCAGTTTCCAATGGCACCTAAACACTGCAAAAATTATCTAAATATTGGATTATTTGTAATATTACCATTCACACACTTTTGTGTCTTAATGTTTGCTTTGTCGTTGCACAAAAGCATTTTTTTTACAGCTTGTGTAATTATAATCCTCAAATCCATTTTATCCTCTGAAGGAATTGAACAAGACATTTTACAAAAGTTTACCTACGTTGTCATTAATTTCACACTGTTTATGTATCTACATGTTATTTACATACATTTTATAAATACTACATATTTAGAATGTATTCAGCATGGGGCAGTGGGCGTAAACATGAGCCAAGGCGGAATTCACAATAATTTTTTTCTTAAACCGTTATAGTTTAACTGAATAGGTACCCCTCCACTCAGGGTACATTGAAAGCAAATATTCTTTACGTAGCCAAAGGATTTCAATTAATGTCCATTTGGTTTGGTCGACAAAGTACATTTATTATAATTATTATTCTTATTTACTACACGACACGTGTTGACATGAATGCTCAATCTAAATTTCGTTTATTTTAATATTATACCAGCATCAACATAAATAATGAGTTATAATTAATTAAAATAGTTGAAATGATTATAGAAAAATTAATTTTAAAATACAGTATACATTGTTATGAGCTTATTTTTGTGCTTGTAATGTGTACATCATATCTCAAGAATGTTGTTTCTCATAATCACCTCACCAAGGGCAATACAAACATATTAATACAAACATGTTTTTAACGATGCATTGTATGATCTCAAGTCATGGTTGGTTTTTTATTGATAAAATGTTATTATATGAAATGCTTTGCTGCACATTGCACTTTCATGATAAACCTGATTCTCCACAAATAACAGAACTGGAAGTAATTGTGATATAAATATAATTAACCTTCAGATGCAGGAGGGTCAAATAATAGTTACACTATACCCAGGAGGAATACGTTTTATACCCCACAAAATAAAATCTGTTAAATTGACTACTGACTTTTCTATGTCAATTAATTCTATTATCAGAAATGAATTACTACATAATTTTTAAATTCTATTGATATGAGTAACCACTGATAAACATTTAAAGAACTTAATAATAATAATATTTTTTATTTAATAGCATTTGCTAACAGAAAATAAAATATAAAGAATAATAACATTAACGTAATCACATAATAGTAGTTTTTTTATGTGCATTATGTTTCAGATCAGTTCAATTAATTTTTTGTTTTTGATTGGTTTGGCATTTTAAAAGAAACATTCTAAACCAATCAGAGATGAGAATAACTGAACTAGATCATAAATGACCTGATCTGCAGTGCAAATAAAAAACTACTAATAAGTACTTAAGTAGTATCACACAATGTTACACAAGATATTTAAATGAGCAAGACACAATAATTATATATATATATATATATATATATATATATATATATATATATATATATATATATATATATATATATATATATATATATATATATATATATATATATATATATATATATATATATATATATATAATATTTATATGTAAATATAATACTTTTAATAACTAATGACTTGAAATAATTATATACCAATATTGTTCTTTATATGTTCAATACAAGCATTTCCAAATGTTTGTGTTGATACACAGTTCTTTATATCAATAGGTAGGTTGTTGTACTGGAGCAGACCGTAATGAAACAGGTTATACTGACTATAGAAAGTGGTCACGGTTTCAAATAGAAATTTCCTTTATATAAATCAAGAATTGTGATAAGTTTACTTAGGGAGTTTGGATGTCACTCCAGAGACGGATTTATAAATCTATTACTATAATCCGAAAAACGCGTGATATAATAGTAATTAAATTGTAATTTCTGACAGTGTACTTACACATTAATTAAATTAATTAGCTTTTGCATGTAAAACCGGGATCGATGAGCGGTCTTCAACCATCGAGAAATATATTGGCACCACTGAAATATATTACAGGTAATTCACAAAACACTTAAAATACCCAACGAATTAATCTCTCTGAAGAGTATCACACACAGAACAACTAAATTTAATTTACAGCATATAAGAAAATGGCATCAACGAGTTCAGACCATAAGGAAGATATTTACATTACTAGCAGCAGCTACTAATGTCCCTCTACCTGTCAGTAGAAGTACTTGTTTTATATGTATGTATACAGTGTCGAAGGGCGAATATCGTTTGCGTTACCTGGGCGACTACCTACTATTTGACCTTAGTTTATATCCTTGCTCTATGCAGTTTGTAATTTGTTCAGGTTGAAAACACTTTAGCCAGCGATCTGTTGTGTGTACGGTGAGGATAGAGATATTTTTTTATTTATTCGATATTTTCTGTTTAGTGTAGCGCATTAATGAGCTTAAAAATGGCGAGGCAGTCCGTGTCTTTGGAATGAAGGATGTTTGATATTTTGTGTGTTGTGTATAGTGTAGGATGTTAGACTGTTAGTCTAACATCCTACACGGATGTTAGACTGTCATAAGTGAAGCCAGTCTAATAATTAGTAAATTTGCCCTGAATGAACATATATCATTGAAAAAAACATCAAACGTTGATTGGCGGAAACAAAGACAGTGAAACAGGAAGGAGCTGTTTAGGATTTTATCATTAAGGTATTTCACTCGGTCAATGATATTACATAAAGAGCATGGAAACTAGCATATAATATACGAATGTGATGTTTCTCGCACGAAGCGCCAGCCGAGTACGTAAATCACACCAGTATGTCAGTGCCCTTTTCAGCGAGTTGTGTACAATATTTTTCCCACAGCCCAGGACTAAATGCGTTTTCAGAGAATGAACATATCCTCTTCTCTTTTCTCCATTTCATTAAATTTTTGCTATCTTGTTCGACATTTTTTTTGGTAATAATTCTAACGAAAAATTTTTAGCTATTTGAACTATTTCTGGTAGAGTACCATTTATGGAATCGTCACTACTACTGTAATTTATATCCATTTTTTATATTTTCTAGCATTTTTTACACTATTACAGATTTCATGTCAATAATCAAATAACAATTAGGAATTTGACATAATTTGCCAGATGCATTTACGCTTGTTTTGGACAGCCTACTTCGGCACCTGTTACGCTCGTCGTCGACATGCGCCGCGGCCGTTTCCGCGAGAATTTTCATGTTACTAATATTTGCTACAATTATTAATAATGTCTTAATTATTTATGATTACATTATTGTTATTCTTCAGAGTTTTAATTCAAATAATGTTTTTTTGTTACAAAGTAGTGTAATAAGCTATTTAAATGGTTCTTATTAAAAAAACAAAATTAAATTTGTTGTCTTCTACTCTGCTGTGCGTTATTTTCCTAACGCATACGTGTGTAAAGAAAATAACATATTATGTGTGTTAACATTTGTTTTCACGTCTACTCTCTTGAATTGTTATGTCGACTTTCTTAGCGGGTTGTGGGAAAAGAAGTTTACAATGTAAATGCTGTGTAGTATACTGTCTGGCACTTTTGCAATCTGCTTCTGTTAGTTTACATCATGACATCCAAATTCTCTCTAGTGATAAGTGGTTTGGTAATAAGCACATTTAAGAATTATATTAAGTACCTGGTTTTGCTTTTATTGGATAATGCTAAATTCTGTGTTGTTTAATAAGAAACTAATAGAGGAACAACAATAAAGATGAGGCAATATAACTAATTTATAAATTATTAATTTCATTCATGAACTGATATCACTTTCAAAACGTCCTAATAGGTTAACTTTCTTGGCAACTTTATTAGTAATACATATATGCAGCATGACTTGAGAATGTTAATTTTTCATCTATAAGTACCTCCAAATATTTTATTTCTTTCCCTTGCTCTACCCTTTCTCCGTTTAGTCTTGTTCCACTGTGATTTATCGTGTCATTTATATTATATTCATTTTTGATGATCATAAGCTTTGTTTTTCAATATTAATTTGAAGACTCTTGTTACTTAACTATGCCCTGACTGAATTTATTTCCTTGTTTATCACAGATATCGAGGGAATCGTAGCAGAAGGGCGTATACGCCATCTCTGAAAAAAATGCGATTTTGGGCCTATGGAAAGCTACAGTCATTCTACATATATCACAAAGGCATATGAAATTTCCTTTTAGTTTTTGTAAAATAACTGAATTTGGCGTAAAAACCACTTTGTAAATTAAAAGCATATCAGAAACCCTTCTGATAGAATGCTATGCGCGCGTATATATGTAATTGTCTTAGGTTTATACGCCCCAGTTATTACTGAAGTACTCCCTCTGCTATTTGTTTACTCAGCATTTAACAGTGTGAAATAAACTTGCGAATTCAGTCACAAGAGATAGATTAGACAAAATAGTTCGTATTGTTTTACAAAAATGAAGTTATTTTGACCCCTCCCCCCTCTGTGAGAGGCTACGGCGTTTCGTGGTTTCGTGAACATCACCCCCTCCGAAAAAGTGTAGCAACGGCAATGTTATAATTTTTTTTTATTAATTTAATGTTATTTCCATTACCATGAAGCATGTCTTCCGTCACATGACATATGAGATCGACATGAGGGGAGGGCCCCTCATGTAATTGTGACTGTCACGGGTTTTTGGACGGCCCCAAACGGTAAAGATGCAATAATTCCTGCTGAATTTAAGGTCTTCTACGAAACGTTGCCAGTGAAAATGTAGCTACTTACTGACAGTTCTGATGATGATTTGGAGGACAATATTCCTCTCCAACCAAATAAGGGATCGAGCAACTTGTTAGACGCAAACAGACGCAAACGACGCGAGAACTTACTATTCTTTAGTATTTAATTTAGTATTCTATACTCTCTATTACTTTCTCACCCCTCAAAGTGAGGAAGTTATGTATTCGTGAAAGAAATTTTGAAAATTTTTATTGCATTTGTGGACGAATCTCGACGAATTATGACGATACACAAAATTTCAGACAGAAAAAATTTTCTGTCTGTGTGGTTCGCGATAGCAGCTATAGTTTATGAGATAAAGCTTTCAAATTTGGTACACACATTCTAGAGGTGAAGGAAGAGATTGAGTTCATTGATGAGCAAAACCGGTCCTAATGTCTAAAAAAAAAAAGTGACATTCCACCAATGTGACTTTTTTGAAACGTCAAAATGTGACTTTTTTAAAACGTCAAAGTGACTGTTTTGAAACGTCAAAATGTGACATTTTTTGAAACGTCAAAACGTGACTTTTTTGAAACGTCAATAATTACTTTTATTATAAACTCCACCACACGTCGAGTTTTACTACAGTGAGGAAGTTCTGATCCCCAAGTAATTGGCAGCAGTTTTAGAGTATCAGAATGGAGTAAGAACCAAAACATACTGATATGTTTTAGTTAGCAGCGCCATATTTTCTTCTGAACAAACACTTCAAATTGCTTATACCATATTCAATAAATTATCTGAAAAATCAAAATTACAAAACGTTTTTATTGTTTCCTGTAAAATTCGTGTTTTGATTCATAGACATATCTGCTATGATGCCTTTGACATTATATGGTCAACGTGTTTACCTACATAAAGTTTTTCTCTGAATTGCTTCCTAAGGGAGATACAGCCCCTTAATGATGAGTTCCTGAGAATGGTTTTTATTAAATATCTGAAACTGTTTAAGATCAAATAATGAAATTGTGTACAGTAACTACTACTAACTTTTTATGGTTAACAATACAGAATCACAATCATTTCAAAATATTGTGTTTCAAACTCAGGGTGTGGGGAGTAAAAATGACCCCAACTTAATTGTGTTTTTTTCTTTTTTAGTTTCTAACATGAAAGCATAAAATTTCAGAGTTTTCTATGAGAAAAAGGTATTCTTGTTGAACTTCAATAGGATACACCGTTTTTGAATAAAATCGATTTGAAAACAATTATCTCGTCAGGGGTAATTTAGAAGTTGTACTTTATTTTGCTTATTTACAACCAATTTTGAATATCTTAGTCGAATATGGTTCCACCTTAAAATTTCTTAGATGAGGTAATACATAAAAATCCACTGCAATGCATTTCAGAGCATGTAATAAATTTTTCAAATCAATTTTATTCGAAAACGTTGTGTCCTATCGAAGTTCAACAGGAGTCCCTTATTCTCATAAAAAAAGACTGAAATTTCATAATCTTGTGTCAACAATTTTTAAAAAAGTCACAATAAAGTTGGAGTTATACTATATCCCCTGTTTCTCAGCTTGACGCAACCCTAAGTAAAATATTCTGACGGTTGTGAATCTGTATTGTTAAACATAAAATGGTTAGTGGCTGTACAAAATATCATTATTTGATCTTAAACGGTTTCGGAAATATTTAATAAAAGCCATTATCAGGGGCCCACCGTTAAGAGGCTGTAGTTTATAAGATTTTCGTTATTATTTCACTTGCTCTACATGTTCCCTAATTTTGAATACTCATTTCGAAAACACCTTGTATAATTATCCAAACTTCGATCATATAATGTTGTTTCATCAGTTCATACATTGTTTTTATTATTGATACATAAAAAACTTGTACGAGAACATTAATTTAAGCCTAATATGAAAAAAATTGTGTAATGATTTTATTTAAGGTTGAATGGCATCCACACTATCACCAGAGTGAGCTATTGGATTTGTGCAAAAAGGAAGGAATATTACTCCAGGCTTATTCATCATTAGGTGGTAGTGATAATAAAGAATTATTGGGGAACTCAGAAGTGAAACGAATTTCTGAAAAATTAGGAAAGAGCCCCGCACAGGTATTTATAAAATGAAACATGATTAAAAGAGAAAATTTACGACATTTTTAGACAAATATAAGAGCATCAAAAAGTTTAAAATAGTTAATAGTTTGACTAATTTATTTATTGGTTATTTAAAATTAGCATAAAATTTATGAAAAATAGGGAACTTTCGTTTTTTGTTTCTCAAAATTTGCACATAAATGATCATATTCTCAAAACCATTGAAAATAAATATCAAGTATGTAGATGGTCAGAAATCTCATGGAATTCTCTAATCGAATATGAAATAACATAGGGTGTTCCATTGGAAATAACAGAGTTATTGAGATTTTTAAATCTTCAAGTTTGAAAAAATTATAGACATCCTGTAGAAAAATCTAAAACCGGATACATGGTTTGAAAGCCCTTATCTATTTTGATTCACTACCGCATCGAAATATTTAAAAGCATTTCAAATTAGAGTAATACGTTTCTTGTAAAGGTGTAAAAATTTCTATATAATTTCAAATAATTCCTGAACCGCTCAAGGAAAGTACACTTGATTTATAAAAAAAACTGGTACAACTCTTGTAATCGAAAATCTTAATAGTTTAGTTGTGTGCATATGTCTGTAAATAGGCCAGGCATGTCGAGAGGGGGTGGAGAAGAGGTGATTTACCCCGGATCTGGGTCTTTTGGAGGAGATCGGTTTTCTTTGTGTTTTTAAACTTATTAAACCTTTCTCTTTTATTTTATTCAAATGGAATTTTAAAAAAAATAATTAGAAAACTTTTTCAAAACATTTTCAAGCCTACCATATTATTGTTTAAAAAAATATTTGTTACGGATAATTCTACTAATGGTTGTAAGTAAAATACTAACTGAATAATGATAATTCTATTTTTAAAATAAGAACACAAAAATACCACTTGAGATTAAAAAAAATGTAAACAATGCAAACTGAACCTAAAAATACAATAAAAAAATAAAATAAATGAACTTCAATTACGTAATACAGAATTAACTAATATTTTGTCATTGCTCCATTAGCGTTTAAAACTGCCTGAAGTCTTGCAGGCATGGACAAAATCAGATTTCTTGCAAGGTCAACTTCTTGCGACAAGTTCTCCCAGGCGTCTTCAATTATCCCTTCCAATTCTTGGGCATTATTTGGATGGTTATTTAATTTTCTTATATGTTTCACCATTAGTCCCCATACATTTTCAATTGGATTTAAATCCGGACTTTTAGATGGCCACGGTAACAACTCTATGTTTTTATTAAGAAACCATTGCCTGACACGATGGGCCGTATGTATGGAACAGTTGTCTTGTTGGAAAATAAAATTATTTTCCGGAAACACCTCTATTACTGACGGCAACATAATATTGTCTAATATTTCAATATATTTAATGGAATTGAGATGACCACCACTGTTCCAACACACACCTAACCCATTTAAGCTCATCCAAGCCCAGGCATTGACTGAAAACCTTCCTGATATTTGTGGATCGAAAGTATATTTTTCGTCGTATCTAGTGGAAGGAGGCCTATATACGCGAACATGTCCATCGTTATAGGATTTAAAAACCTTTTCGTCCAGAAAAGACAACTTGTCCCGAGAAGTTTTCATCATTGATTATATAGTTGAGTGTAAAAATAATCCTACCCTGCTTCTTTTCTTCTGAAAGTTTGTATTTTTTAGCCGCTGAACAACTCTTCAAGTCGCTTTGTAGTTTTATTCTTCTGCAAGCAGTAGATACCGATGCAGGGAAATTTGTCTCTGAAATTGCATTTACTGCAATCTGAAAAGGGTTTTTTATTAGGTAATTTATAAGATTTTCATCTTCTCGATTATTACTCTTTCTGGGCCTACCGGAACCAACTTTACGGGATACCGTTTGATTGGTTTCCCATTGTTTTTTAACACTCATTATCGTGGTTTTACTCACATTGTATTCAGCAGCAAGTCTTCTTATGGACCAATCATCTTCAATTTTAGAAACAATTCAAAATTTTTGAATATCTGTTAGATGTCGAACCATTTTTAATAATGACGCCACTGATTAACGTCAAAGTGACATTTGTAAGATTATTAATATCAATCAAAGAACGAATGATTTACATAGCTAAAAGAAAGTGTACCAGTTTTTATTGAAATCAACTGTACATGTTATGATAGTTCATTGAAAAGCTCTTGACATTCACTAAGCAAATATGCATTAACATATAGGGTGTTTCATTAAAGTTAACGAAGTTGAGTACTACCCAGCCAAAACAAAATACCCCGTATGACTAAACATATTTTTAGAATATGCAGTGGCTAATGCTGAACAACTTTTGTTTTCACTCATTATTTCTATCTATAATAGTTACAGAGTTATGGATCAAATACACACTAGGTGGACACCCGGTATATGAAATTATAACGCATTACAGAACTTTTAGTATTAATTAATTAACTATTAAAAACGGATAAAGTATCCTCCTATAGGACTAAAGTCAAAGTTAATAGCTCCAACTTCATCCTTTCAACTCACATTTTATAACCCACCTTTTGTATATTCAAGTTCATGTGTTGTATTATCGATTTAAAAAAGACGTTTTTGTGTTTATGTTGAATTATGGGTACATGATTTTCTCTAGAGTGTGATCATACTAATAAAAGTGGATGCAAAATGTTTAATTTTCCAAAGGATACCAAATTAAAAGAAGACTTTTGTCACTTCCTTATGACTTTACTTTCTTTGCAAAAGTCAAATATGTCACTCATACAATTGGTTTTTACATTTTATTTTATAGGTAATTAATAATAGAGTTTTTCTATTATGTTGGACATTGTACATAATCAAACATGTTCTGTATGTGGAAATTAGTTACTGAAAGTCTGAAATATTTCCTCCAAGGGAAAAATAAAATTCTACGCTGTGTAAAACCCCCGAAAATGTTGCCTTTATAGACATATTCATTAAGAGTCAAGTTCCACTGTGATGTATGTGCAACCAGTGTCTCATGGCAGTAGTATGCAGGTTGCATAATTATGTGACTTCCACAGCTATTAACTACTAGATTACATTGACAACTAAATTGTAATATTAATGTCACCAAACTTTCAACTAATATACAGGCTCACCCAATTTTTAGATATTTTGAAAGTTTTCATTTGTAGTAGATATGACATGTATTCCAAACAAAGTAGAATAAATATCATTCTAAATATTAATAAACATTTATGTTGTATTTAAATGAAGACAACATGTTACATAATTTCTTTGTAAATACGTACCTAAATAATAATAGAGGTCATAAATTAAATAAAAATAACCTTGGATTACTAGGAAATTCATTCACCTTTACTTATTACTTAACCAAACATGTTTGTAGAGTTATACAGGGTGTTTCAGAAATAGGTACCGTAACTTGGGGAGTGGGTAGATATTCGCGAAATGTTAAAAAAAGCTAAATACAATTTTCCCCTAAACCCCCTTCTTTGTGCTGTAGAGGTAGTACGAAAAATACATTTTTTTTACATATCTTTCCTCAAGGCGGAGATATCCGTTTCAAAATACACACATATTAGTTACTCCTAAAGACCAATTAATACACTTAATTTTGCCATATTGTAATAATCCAGTGGTGTAGAATCACTGGCCCAATAATCAATTTTTAAGCTACACTTTTTTAACACACAGTATATCGAAAAAATTATGCATGTCTGACAGCCTTGATTCAATTTCCTACCAAAAAGGTACTCTTTGTTGAACCCACTAAAAGGTCCTTTTTCTAAGATATTTTGATTTTTTTGTAGGTTATTAATCTAGTAGCCAACGTTGCCATTGTCACGTGAATTTTTAATAATAGTTTTTTGTCAAACTAAAATCTAGTTGTGATCCATTAATGTGAGTATTCATGTTACTAGCTATTTTTAATTAATTACTGTTAATTACTGAATGTCAGTATGGTACATTTTACATTTTCGTAATATTCTGATATGCATTTGCAATATGAGGAATGCAAATGCAATTCTGAAAATATAGTAAGGAGGTATGCTGTAAAATACTCTGATCGAGTTCTTTTCAATCGAAGAACATTTGTAGCAGTGGATCGCAATTTAAGAGAAACTTGATCATTTTCCCCTACAGCCCATAATCGTGGAAGTAATAGGACAACTAGGATGCAGAGAAATGTAAATAATATTTTAGAAGAAATTGATATGAACCCTAGTATTGGTGTCCGAAGATTATCACTACAAACTGAAATCTTTGCAACATCAGTTTGGAGAGTTTTAAAAGAAATGCAGTTACATCCTTTCCATCTCTAAAAAGTGCAACGCCTTTTATATACTGACTTTGAGCCAAGAGTTGAATTCTGCTATTGGTTGCTTCGTAAACTGAGAAGAGACGGCGATTTTTGTAATAATATCCTGTTTACAGATGATAAAATTTTCACACAAAGTGGCATATTTAATATGCATAATGAGTATGTGTGGTCTGATGAGAATCCTCATGCTGTAAAGGTTGCACATTTTCAATATGTGTTTAAAATTAATGTTTGGGTTGGAATAATTGGGAACCAATTTATAGGTTCTTTTATTTTACCGGAAAATTTGAATGGAAATCGGTATGTTTAATTTCTTAGGGAAAATTTAATACTTCTACTTGAAGAGGTTCCTTATCAGCGTAGAATTTCCATGTGGTTAATGCATGATGGGACGCCACCTCATATTACAGTGTAATAGTCCATTTTTAGAAATAATTAATTTGTGGCAAAATGGTTTGAATGGTTTGAATATACCTTAAAATTCCAGGCCTGTTTAAAATAATTTTGTTAAACATTGTCATATTGCCCCTGTAGCGTGGCACTATTGAATCCCTGGTATATTTAAAAGTGCTCCGTTGAGTGCGCGGGGGGGAGACGAACGATGTTTTTGGATCGCTTTAGCGCGCGAAACAGCAAATAGAGCTGAGCCATGGTCAAGTGTGGATCGGGACCTTTGCTGAGCCGCAGCCCTGAGAGGATGTTTGGCTTCCTTGTACGTTACCTTGTGTTATTTGAGTACATTACCTTGTTTTTTTGTGGAGACAATGTTGAGTCTCGATCAAGAGAAGGTGTGAGTTTTGTGTATGTTGTAGTGCCCCGTTAGAGATATGAGATTGTGCACTTTCTGCGTTTGAGATGACCTATTGCCTTGCAGTTTCCTAAAGTCTAGGGAGAGTAAGAAATTAAAAGATGTGCTAGCTGTGCTCCACTCGCTGGTAAGGTCTCCTGTATTAACTTATAGAGTAACTGGGTACCTAGCAACGTAAATATTCTCCCTCCGCAACTGCTGGGGGCACCTTCAAGAGGTAACGAATGACTTAAAATAATAATTTGCAAATTCGCTGGTGTTCATAAACTTTACCAATAAAGTCAATTTGATTTTTTGTGGACATTAATAACCAATATATTGAGAGATTGTTTAAACCCGTTACCCGTTTTCCTTTTTTTACGGTAACCTTGGTTTTTAGCCAGAACTTTGGTACAAAAACTCATAAAAAAGGTGGCACCTAACAAAATTCTGTTAGTGTATTGAACGATTATTAGTGATTAAATTAGCTAAAGCTGACTGTTGATGCATGTATTTAGTTTTATGTTTTATTTTGAACCTGGTTCTAATTAACCACTCATTTCCCCCGCCCAGAGAGAAAAGAGTCTGAATTTGTATTGTTTTGAATAGATGTATTTATTTCCAAATTTTGTTTTATTCCTTTAAATACGTTTTGAATAATCAATTTAAGTAACAGCGAGAAAACTCCTCGTTATAACAGTCCAAGCAAGGAATTGGCTAAATGAACAATTTCCTGGCAAGTGGATAGGTTGTGGAGTAGATGTTCCTGTGATATTGCCAGCACGATCGCCAGATCTCAATCCTATGGATTATAGCATACACAAAAAGTGTATGCAGAACCAGTTAATACTCTAGATCAGCATTCTTCAACCTTTTTAGACCTGCGAACTAGTGGAAATGGGAGTAAAATTTCGCGGACCGACTGTTGGCTAAGACAAAAAAAAAAACGAATGTAAATAGTATTTTATTTATTAAATCTAATGTTGTAAAATTATAATTTTTAGTTAGTGTGAAATGTGCCACTGATTCTTTGTTATAAAATTTGATATGAACCCACTAAGAAGCGTCATGAACCTTGGTTTACGGAGACTTTATATGAAATAAAAAAAATTAAAAGAAAAGCTTGGTTGAGATATAAAAGAACCAGAAGCGCTGTCCATAGGCAGTACTTTTGTGAGATTCGAAATTATTATAACAATGCCGTAATACAAGAAAGAACTGCTTTTTACTTTTTTCACATTGATAATACTAAGAACAATCCTAAACAACTGTGGGCCAACTTAAAGTCATGGGGAGTAGTAAATGATAGCATTCCACCAAATCTTCCTGAGTGTCTTTCCAATCCTGATGAGATCAATGATTATTTTAAGAATTCTATACCAAATCTAAAATCTAGTGAACAACATAACGACACTTTTTTTGAAAATAAGTTCTTGGACGACGCGCTATTCACTTTTAAACCGGTTACTATCCAAAAAATTGCAGATATCATAAATAAACAAAAATCTCATACCATAGGCCCTGATGGAGTATCTGCTAAAATGTTACAACTGGCTTTACAGTGGATATCAGCCCCACTGACACATATTATCAATATTTCACTTGAACTAGGAGTTCTCCCCCCGCAATGGAAAATATCATGTATTAAGCCAATACCTAAGAAAAAGAACCCGGAACAACTTGGAGATTTGCGCCCTATTAGTTTACTTTCAGTTCCTCTTAAAATTACTGAATCAGCAATATATGACCAACTCTCTGAATATGTCTATCAAAACTCTATTATTCCCTCACATCAGTCTGGATTTAGAAAAGGCTTCAGTACCTCTACACTACTAAGCAATATAACTGACGACTTTTTGCGAGCCATCGACAATACGAAAGTTACCTCCTTAACATTACTTGATATGTCTAAAGCTTTTGACTCTTTAGATATTAATTGCTTATTTGCAAAACTAAGTTATTATGGAATATCTGGAAATACCTTCTCCTGGTTGCGTAACTATCTAAATGGCAGACAACAGTTTACTAGCTTAAATACAGGAAGTTCGATACTCACATCACAGTGTAGATCAGTTGTATCCGGTGTTCCGCAAGGATCTATTCTCGGGCCACTTCTTTTTAACATATTTATCGCAGACATTTCGAGACTTCCACTAAATTCAAAATTATTCATGTACGCTGATGATATTCATCTAATATATAGCTTTTCTTCTTTTGAATTTCAAATGGCAGAATACTACATCAATAATGATTTGAGTCTTATACATGAATGGACAATTCAAAATACCCTTGTACTAAATGCTAGCAAAAGTCAAAATATTATTTTTGGAACGACTCGACAGCTTCTCAATCTTGCACAACTGATTATTCACATAGAAGTCATTACATCAGCCAATAGTGTAAAAAATCTTGGAGTAATTTTTGATTCTCTACTGAACTTCTCTGGTCACGTTAGTTCTATTTGTAAAAAATCCTTTTACTGTCTAAAACAGTTATATGCCTTTAAAAAAATATCTAGATACAAATACAAAAATATTGCTCTCTGAAACTATGGTTCTGTCGCACTTAAATTATGCAGACATTGTATACGGTTCATGTCTTTCGCAAGAAGACAAACATCGTTTACAAAAAATTAAAAACTGCTGTGTACGTTATTTCACAACTGTGCCTCAACATGGTCATATTACTCCATATTTACGTAACTTTAATCTATTAAACATGTGTGAAAGGAGATTTATTCACGTAGTTGGATTTATTTTAAATATTTTCAAAACAGGGAAACCTGATTATTTATTTAATAAAATACAAAGACGAACTGAGGTTCACGGCAGAGATCTGAGACATGTTGAAAATAAAGTTTGTGTTCCCCCTCATAAAAGTTCTTCATTTCGATCGTCTTTCTCCTTTTTTAGCAGCATATATTATTAATAACCTGCCAGTTCAATACCATAATATGTCAGTCGCTACGGTAAAACGTAAACTAAAGGAAGATATACTCTTATCAAGATTAGAAAAATTCAATGTATTATTGTTTTAGATTTGAATTATATACTTATTTATATTCACTTGTGACATAATTTTTAATTACTTGTATGTGTTTAATATATACATAGGTTTGTGTGATTTTATATATATTTTTATCTCTGTACCCGGGAAGTGTTGAAAAGCAACGTTGTTGACACACTTCCTTTTGGAATACTTTGTAGCTGTATTGCTCAATTTTTTTTCTCAATAAACGTATTATTATTATTATTATTATATATGTGCAGAGTTCTTTCTGAGAGACGAAGCGCTGCATTCATATCCATTCCATTTCTCTGTTTGGTTTTTATTACTGACAGGTCTGAAAATGTCTTTTTACACAAGTAGGAAATCGAAATATAGTTTAAAAAAACTAAAAAAACACGCTTTTAAAGCACATCAAACTAAAAAGTGAAAAATAATTATTAATATAAACTGAAAACAATAATGAACGAAAAATACTAGTATTATTGTGAAAAAAGCGTGGGTTGCTCGATATACGAAAAATATGGCACAAAGCGTCCCACGCTTTTTTTCACAATAATACTAGTATTTTTCGTTCATTATTGTTTTCAGTTTATATTAATAATTATTTTTCACTTTTTTAGTTTGATGTGCTTTAAAAGCGTGTTTTTTAGTTTTTTTAAACTATATTTATTTTTCACTTTTTTAGTTTGATGTGCTATGAAAGCGTGTGTTTTAGTTTTTTTAAACTATATTTATATTGCTTATTGATGCTGATATTATAACATATTACGATCCAACAGATACTTCTGAAAAAAAAAGTATATTTTTTTTTCAACCATAGACGAGATTTGAACTCACGCCCGAGGAGTCCGTCGTTTCGCGTCGAATAAGACTTGTGCCTTAGCCCGCTCGGCCATCGAACGAACTGAGAATCATGGAATGTACTAACAGTAATAAGCCACTTGCTCTCACTCAGAGGATACGTGAGGAAAGGAAATTATTTAATTCTGGCGATCCTGATCAGGATAATGATATAAACTTATCAAATTATTGTATTGTTACCGGTTCTTCGTAAGTGTACAAAGTTTCAATTAAATCTGTCTGTTTAAAGTGGGTCAAAATTGAGTCCAAAGAGTCGGTTACAAACAAACAAACAAACATACAAGTGAAGCTAATAAAAGCGTGTTAAAAACGATCAACAATCTGATTACTTTGTAAATGAGAGATGGATATTCCTTTTTCGCGGACCGACAAAACATTTGTGCGGACCTTCACCGGTCCGCGGACCACCGGTTGAAGAACACTGCTCTAGATGAACTTGGAGAAAGGATTACAAACGCTTGTAGGGAGTTGTCCAATTCCAAATTTACTTTAGGGAAAGTAACTAAACAAATAAAAAACGTGTACAAAAATGCATTCAAGTTAAGGGACATCACTTTGAGCAGTTAATGGAATAGTCCCCAATTTATTTATATTCGATTGATGTTATTTGTATTTTTCAACATTATATGTAATAAAAAATGCATTTTTCATACTACCTCTACAGCACAAAGGAGGGAATTTAGGAGAAAATTAATTGTATCTAGCTTTTTTTTTAATATTTCTCGAATATCTACCCACTTCCCAATTTACAGTACTTATTTCTGAAACACCCTGTATCTAGTAGTTTCACAGTTTTCTCATGCATATGTACAAAATGATGGTTTTTATACATATTTATTTGTTTGTAGATTTTGTTACGTTGGGCTTTGCAACAGAACATAGCTATTATTCCAAAAGCCAGGTCCCAGAAACATATGGAAGAAAACATTGATCTCAACTTTTCTATTCCTGAAGAAGATATGAAAGCACTAAGCAGCTTCAATCAAAAAAAAATATTCTTGGGATCCTGATACCATAGTTTAATTACATTATCTGTCTTCATAATACTTATTAACATAGATTTTATTTTTATAAAATAAGATTAAAAATAACATATTAGTTATAGTTACACCTCTATATTTTATTTTCATATACATATTTTAAGATTTAAGATGAATATTGACAAAGATTTTCATGATAAAATCACAGATTTGTGTCTAAAACATTTTAAAACTTTGCCTAAGTCGGGAAAACCTAAATCTAATGAATGGACTATCTTATCTTGTATAGTGTTGGAATTTAATGGGAATTTAAACATTGTCGCTCTAGGGACAGGTTCAAAATGCATTGGCAAGAACAAACTGTCAAATTCTGGTGATATATTAAATGACTCCCATGCAGAAGTTATTTGTAGAAGGTCGTTCTTAAGATTTTTATATAGTCAAATGAAAAACTGTATAGATTCTTCATTTCTGTATTTTAATACAGCATCTAAAAAATATTCTCATAAAGATGGTGTAAAATTTCATTTTTTTCACTACTCATGTACCGTGTGGTGATGCTGCAATCTTTCCAAAAGAAAATTTTGAGGATATTGGCAATTTAATTAAAGAACAACCCAATAAAAGAGAGGAAGCAGTTTGTGATGATTGTGAAGTTCCTATAAAGAAAAGCAGAACTGAGGATGGAAGCGATATTTTCAGAACCGGAGCAAAATGTTTGAATGATGATGTAAGACAAGATTTAAAAATAGCAGGATGTGCTTATCATGTTTTAGGTGCTGTTCGTACAAAACCAGGTAAAGTGGGAACTTTTAGGTAGCTTTTAGAAACCCTTATGCCCGATTGCATAAACATAATTTAAATCCAGGTTTACATAATTCCGATTTAAATTTAAATCTGCTTTATTTTTACTTCCTGTCTGATTTAGGAATACCAGTATCAATGTAAAGTAAATTTAGGTAATACTACTAGACCAGTCAAATTAAGGGTTTTTCAAAATGATAATTTCCAACCATTCCCGACTAATACCATTCAATTCAGTATGTTTTTTGAATTCTCATGGTCAATTTTGCCGTACGTTATATGAGCAAGAATTTAATTTATAAACAATTAAAGTTGTGGAAATGATGAAAATCGATGTTTCTGAATATTCAACTTCAAACGCTGCGAAAACGGCAACAGATAGAGAAAAATTGCTCAGAACATTTTTTATAAAGCGTTAAATTCCCTTCAAAAATGTCCGCGGCGGCATATCTCTACGATGAATAGTTAAGGCGTTACAATGAGTTAAATATTTATTATTTTTCTGCTGTATATCAGTCAGTTGTAAAAGTAACGCGCATGCGCGATCAACAGACTCGTACACCGCGTAATGGCCGCCTGCGCAGAACATTTTAAAGTACACTTGCTGTAAATCTTTCATAATTTTCTTATTTTTACAACGTTAGCAAATGTATTTATCACTTCTATGGTCTAGATATAATTATTATTATATACTTTTATGCATACTCAAAGACCTGGAAAATTATTATTAAGTTATAATATCAAGTACTATAGTGCCCTGTGCCCGAGAGTATCTACATATACGCTCCTAGCATTCTTGAGAAAAAATATATATCTATAATTTAAACTGTTGAAAGAAAAAAAAATTGAATGATTTGAAGCAAGTCCTCTTTGAAAAGGTCTGCGCAGGCAGCCATTACGTGAGAAATGGACCCGTTAGTCGCGCATGCGCGTTGCGTATACAGCTGACCAGTACGCAGTAGAGAAATAATAAACATTTAACTCATTGTAACGCCTTAACTATTCATCGTAGAGATATGCCGTCGTGGACTTTTTTGAAGGGAATTTAACGCTCTATAAAAAATGTTCTGAGCAATTTTTCTCTATCTGTTGCCGTTTTCACAGTGTTTGAAGTTGAATATTCAGAAACATCGATTTTCATCATTTTCACAACTTTAATTGTTTATAAATTAAATTCTTGCTCGTATAACTTACGGCAAAATTGACCATGAGAATTCAAAAAAAGACTTAATCGAATGGTATTGGTCGGGAATGGTTGGAAATTATCGTGAAAATGGGCCTGATTTTTTGCTTAATTTGACTGGTCTATACTATGTCGATTCAATCAAGAAGAGTGTTACATTTCTGCAATTTCTACTTGGTTACCATAGTGAGTCCTGGGATGACCTATCTATTATGTATTTCGGAACTACGAACTTAAACTTGTAAACATCTTCATGTTGTCAAAATTGACATAAGACATCAGGTGTTTAGTAAATTCCCAACAGTTGCAACAAGTCAAATTAAAAAAAAAAAAACAAATAACGCAATTACCAAATTAGCCGTACAGTGTTGTTAGTATGAAAACGCCATAGTGATTCAACAGAAGAATATTTTTTATTTTTTGTTTATCCATTTATTACCCAACAGTAAAAAACATTTACGGGGACAACACTTAGAAATAAGGTACAAAATAACATAAGACAAAGTAGATAAAAATGGTTTTAATGGAACATAGCAATGTTTGAGATAGGATTTCATTACCAATCAATATTGCCACAATATAAAATGGACTTAATACTGGTCAAATTATTATAATAGTTGCTATTCAACTAGTTAGGTTATGGTGAGTGGGTCCTTGTGGAACCTCCACTGCGGCCATTAGCAGGCCTATTGTGGCTCACTCCTAATTATATTTCAACCAATAAGTTCAGTCTCTTAATGAAACTGATAACTTTATTGGGTGAGAAGGTGTCCAGATCCTATGGCAGCAGTTGTCTTTTGCCAAATATTGAGAATCGGATCCTTTCCACAGCGGGACAGGTGCATAAGTGTGCCAACTCATCATCCTCCAAGCACAGACGGCACTCAGCGTTTTCCGCTAGGCCGAGTTTATGCAGATAATAGTTTAGTCAGCAGTGCCCGGTATATAGGCCTGTTAGAGTTTTCTATTCAGCTAGTACACATAATATTAAACATTATCTTTGTTCGCGTTAACAGTTAACTAATTCCGAATATATTTGTAATAAATCCTTATTTATTTAAGTACTCATGTACGAGTTCATTGTCATACCTCAAACCATTAAAAATAAATTGCACACGCGTAGAACACCAAAACTTGTTCAGGATTAATACCACTATTACGTTTGTTTTACATGATATTCATATTAGTTCAATGGCTAGGATGGCGTTTATTTACTAATACTAAATAGAATAGGCCCGCCCCGTGCACAAAATATATTTTTGGCATTTCTGGAACACGGTAAAGGGTTTTTTCTTTTACAAAATTATTCAACATTAAAGTTGGAATTAGTTTATTATGCACGCAAACACTGCTGGCCGAGCAATTCGATGCGGTGACGTCACAGGACCCTAGTTCTAGTGCAGAAAGCAGACAAAGCATATTGTTAAATGTAAACAAGTAATGTTATTTGTAATTTATGTTGTGAAATTTTAAGTGAAGTAATTATAATGATCAATTCTTCTAAATTATCATCATATTACTGGTGCATCGTACCGATATGTGAAAATGAAAATACTTCAATAAAAACCAGGAAATGGAAAATACAAAGGCATTTTTGAAAACAAGTTGTGTTTTTGCATGCATGGATCTTTTTGATGTAAGTAATTTAAGAAATAAGCGTTCATTCATATGGCTCCGTGGTCTAGAGGTAACGTGCTTGCCTCGAAACCTCGGGGTCCCGGGTTCCCGGCCTTGGCACTGGGATTTTTTTTGTGAGATAGATTAATCGTAGTATACTCGGATATTGGATATATGTCCGTTGTCTCTTAATGTGTAATCCTCTCCCGCACAATGTCATTTAAGACATTCAGGGATAAAGGGGGTTGTCATTACATGTGGTGTGGTGTGGTGTTATCATTATTATTATTATTATTCAAAAAGGGAAATATCCACATTTTTTCAAAAAACGTTTTATATTATTTTTTGGCTAACTTCTATCACTTCTATTGATCTGTTCGTTAAAATCTGTTTAAAAGCAGCATTCCAGTGAAATTCCCATATGAAAATGCTGTGTTGCCTCAAAAGAAGACTTATCCATAGTACATAGAAATATAGTTTATTTTAATCAAAATCAGACGTGTCCAGTAGTATTACTTTGATTATATGTATAACGATACATGTCAATAGCAGACATATCATTTGTGCAATTTTTATAAATTTGATTTCTGTATCGAGATCTAATACCGCCGATCCAATAAAACCTGACTTGTCTTTTTACGATAAGTTTACATTGACATCACAGTACAATGTAGGAATAATATGTCGAAAATACTTAATTACTAAAGGTGACGTCATTGCAAATTTATCGTAAAAAGGCAAGTCTTTTTACATGTTCTTACGACAAGTTTGCATTGATGTCACATTTAGTAATTAAGTGCTCTCGATATAATATTCCTAAATTATACCATGACATCATTGCAAATTTATCCTAAAAAAGTATTTCATGACATCAACAAGCTGCTATTGCCTAGAAAGTGACCATCAAATGCACATTTAATATACACAATGGTACATTTTGTTGTTTTTTACTTTAATAAAAATTTAATACGTAAACTCGGATTTAGAATTATTTACTCAGCTACGTTTAGACAAAATGGGACAAATATTAAGTTCAAGCAGAACCAGACATTCCAAAATGATTTTCAATTTTTTTTTTCTTAAAATAAACTATATTCAAACAATTTTCTTTGTAGGATGTTTTTAATTGGTAAACAAATCATATTTTAACACATTTAGAAATATATATTTTTTTCAGGTCTCAACATCAAAAGTTTTTACGTTTTTCTCAAAATCATTTTAAATGTCCCTTTTTGAATAAACGCTTCTCAAATATGCAAAGGCGATAAAAAATAAAATGTGTAAAGTATGTGGCACAGTAACAGGGGCCCTGAGTTTCGAATGATTTTTCTCATTTTTTAATGTTATTTTGGAGCACTATGTTATTATTTAAATAGATTTCAATCACAAACTCACAATTTTTACTTGAATACGATAAAGAGACGTCCAAACATATTTTTTTCTAAAAAGAAGATAAATACATCGTATTTTTAATTCTATCTGTAAAAAAAAATGTAGGAACCAGAACGGTATTAGATATCTCCAGCTGTTCACGAGTTATAAGGAAATATATAGTGCGACGTCCCCCCCATATTTGGCTAGTGTAAAGATGATATAACATTTGTCTTTTGTCGCACGTGTTCCTATAAAACTACTATACGAATCAAATGTATTGAGCCCTGACTTTAACCGCGAATATCAAAAACGGAGGAGTGAAAAAGATACCACTAGAAAATTTTACATAAAAGTCATAAAACTAATAAGTGATATCCTAAAAATGACCATTTAAACATTAATGTGATAAGAGTATCATTAAAAATTGGTACATTTTTTTGTATAAATTAAGGAATTTTCATAACGTTTTAACCTAAGTTGTTAAAATTTTAGTGAGTGGTTTACAATAGGCACATAATGAACACATAATTTTTTTAAAACTTTTTCTCCTCCGTTTTTAAGATATTCGCGGATGAAGTGAGGCTCGATACTTTTGAATTAATAGTAGGTAGTTTACGTATTAACATTTTAAAATGAAATAAACTTCACTTCATCATGGTGTATAAATTCCCGGTTTTCTGTGTGGGACTGCTTCAGTAGGTGTTTACAATATAATATGTTTGCATAAATATCGCAGACCAGGGATAACTAAATAATTTTAGGAAACAAGCACTCATAATTATTAATACATGTACAAATAAAATATCCTGGCTTGGCACTTGAGCTTGGATGTGCAATGGTCCAAACCCTCGCCCTCAATGTAAAGCAGTTTGGCCTGCCTCTGGCCCACACTAGCGAAATTGCTTCTCTCTCTCTCTCTCTCTGCGCACCCAAAGTGCCAAGCTAGGATTGTTGAGTTATACTAGTTCCAATAAATGTAGACAGTAAAGAAATGCAAGATGGGGCTCCTAATAGTGAAGCGGCATATGCTTTAGATTGCATATAGCAGTGACCGCCGGCTGTCGCACATGTGCGACTATACCGTAATCTGGGGCGAAGTCGGACAATTTTCGCGGTTTTTCGCAAATAACTTTTACTCCGTTGGTGCTGAAAATTTGAAAAAAATAATTTAGGTACCCTTATATCTCTAAACAACGATGCGATAGAAAAAAATGTAAAAATTTTAACCCTACTAATTTAATTTTTTTTGTTAAAGACTGTCCGCCTTCGCCCCTATGTGTGGGGGTGGACACGGACACCTATTTATTTTACTTGAAAATGTACCTTAGGGCGTACTAAGGGGCGAAGTCGGACAAAAAAAAAAACAAAAATAATAATTTTAGTCAGGGAAGTGATAATGTAATGCAAAAAATACCACAAAATTCTTAACTAAAAAGTTTTATTTTCAAAAAACAAATACCTAATACAAAATTCTGTAAATCTTACAAAACATTAAAAAATCAGTGTAAATTCTGCAAATTTTAAAAAATATTTTTATAATAAAATATACAAAACTGTTGTTAAAAACAAAACAAAAACTCCATTAAAATCATTCAACTTTGAGATCATTATATTTTAGCAAAATGGGAAACTGAAATCTTCCACGTCGCAAAGATTTAACATCATGAAGAACCCTAAAAATTTGTGAGCTTTCTATTAAGCTTTGGTCCTTAATATTTGGGTATATATAATATTCCTCCATTTTATTAGATTTTTGTCTCCTTAAGAAATTAGCATAATAAATCCCTTTGGTTTCATCTATCACCTCAGTTACACACCCAACATAATGCTCATAGCTATTGTTTGGACACGAAAATCTAACTAACAAAAAAGTGCCCATTTGTATAATATCAGAATCAGTCTCTAAAATGTTTTCAGTCTCAGCAACCACCTGTTCAAAGTCTTCTTCAACATCCGAAACAACTTCTTGCTCCCCATCACTGTCGCTTTCTAAGTTATTATTTTCATCATTAGTGACTGCACTACTGGATGACTGGGCAAGATCGTTCCTTTCTATTCCTTTACCGGGTGCTACATTCAACTTTTTTACCCCGTTTTTGTCGGATTTCTTAAGTCGTTGCCAACCTGCTTTCTTGTAGAAAATCTTTCAAAGTTCTAGTCCAGTGATTTTCATTGTCTGTTTGATCTTCTTGATTGACATTGGGAATTTTCTTCAAAACTGCATCTCTGGAAAGCGGGACAATCCCGCATCCTCGGAAACCTGACCTTATGTTATTTTCTAAATTTTGTACGTTCTCGATAGCTTTCCGGAACAACCTTGGAAAATCTGATTTGGGTATACACCCTCTATTTTTCATTTTCCACTCTGTTAGAATGGCATGCCAGGATTTCTTAAAGGGTGCGAAAAATGACACAACCAAAAGGCTGAAGCAAGTGTGTTGCATTTGGTAGAAGCAACACAAAGTGGATATTGTTTTGCTCGCAGCATTCGAGAACGTGCATTGAAATGTGGCTTGCTAAGTTACCTCCAATCAGCACTTTCTTCCCTGGGAGATTCTTAAAGTAAGGAGGAGAATCTTGTCAAACCAATCCTCGAATGTTGGGGCATCGAACCAGCCTGACATGACGGTTCGATTGTATATCGTTTCTTCGGGTCCTCTTTTATCCAGGTCGGATATAAGTATACAGCTTCATAAACCACGTATGGTGGCAATAGGTGTCCCGTTGCAGTTACTGGCATCATAACTGAAATGCTTGATTTGGTGGAATCCATTATCATTTCCACCCTTTTAGATCCCCGGCGGCATAGGACTTTTTGTCATCCCGGGTCATCTGTAAGATTGCTTTCATTGTAGTTTACTAAATGTGTGGGCTCGACATTTTCCAGAGTCTCTCCTAAATTTTGAAAATATTCTTTTACTACCTCTTTAGTAACATTAGACCTGCAACTCTTAATGTTTTGAGCAAATCTTTCTGTTAAAATTTTATTTCTTTTTAAAAAATTATAGAACCATTCCACTCCTGGTAAGTTGTCTTTAAAAATTGAAATTTTCTGTCCCTTTCTGTCGAAGTAATTCTTTACCAGCCATCTTATGTCCCTGCGGGTCATAAGAAAACCCCATTCACTAAATTTGGTAATGCCTTTTGCTAGCATTCTTTCTTCTTGCGAGATTGCAATTTGCCCACCATGGTTTCGATATTTTCTACCTTTAATTTTGTCATGCAGTGTAGATTTGGGAATATTGTAACACTCAGCTGCCTGTCTTAAAATTTTTTTCCCTTTTTGACATCATCCAGTGCTTTTTTTAATTTATTTTCATCATAGCTCATGAATTTTATGCCAATTTTCTTTTTATAAGTTCTCACCATGGTGTCCGACTTTGCCCCACCTGAGGACAATTTTTTATAAATAAATTGTTTAAAAAAAAACTCTAAAACTAAGGCCACCATTTTGCGCACAAACATTAAGTATAAAGTACTCAACACCTTAGTGCCAGAGTGAATTAGATATTCCTTTATATCTTTTATGTGCAAAAGGTTCTTTTCGACCTTTTAAAAAAATTCAAAAAAACAAGTTTACTAAAAAGCTTACGTTTACGCCACTGCCAAAAATTTCACTAACCGACACCTATTCACTCTATTGCTCACTTGTTTTTGACGAGATTCAACTAGTTTCGCGGGTTAATAGTGAATCCCTAACAAAACCTTGAAAAAAACATGCGGTCATGTGCTTCTGTCCGCGTCCGCCCCTACTGTCCGACTTCGCCCCAGATGACGATACTCTTGATAGCCCCGACATTTCTGTATTCCTTTACTGACTACACTTATTGGAACTAGTATATAGGTACCATACTGTTCACCATATGGAGATATCGTGGCTCGTGAGGTTGTGCCAATAGGACAACGTTCTCAGACACAAAATGATATTCCCGAAAGTTCAATTAGTAATTTAAACATTTTCCAAGTAGAAATTATTAAAACAGATTTTATATTTGCTAATGTTTAATAAGACTATATTAGAATATGTGAGTTAATTTTAAAAAATTCGACAAGTGCAAGGGATCTATTATAAGCGAATTGTACTGATTACCCATTGTTGATTATAAAATACTCAGTTTAAAAATATTTTGGAGGTGTAGTTAAAGTTTTTATATTTTTATCATGCTTTGTTTTTATCCAGGTAGAGGAGATCCAACTCTGTCTGTTTCATGCAGCGATAAGATGTCAAAATGGTGCCACTTGGGCGTACAAGGGGCATTACTGTCCATATTACTTGAAAAACCCATATACTTCTCGAGTTTCACCATTGCAGCAAAAACACCTTTCTGTAAAGAAGCATTAGAAAGGGCTCTTTATGACAGGTTGGGAAATGTTAAATTAAATCATCCATATAATCAAAATAGAATGATTATTGGACAGTCCACATCGTGTGAATTTGAATTTTCAAAAAATTCTGGAAGACATCCTTGCGCCAGCAGTATTTCTTGGTGCAAGATTAAAGATAAATGGTAAATATATATTCTTATAAATATCTAAAATGTTTAAAAAAAAATTGTGGATATGTTCGGAATACCAGTATTTTAAATACACGCATTTTGAATATTAGTACATAATTTGTCATGTTATGACTACTTTTGATGATAAAATAATATTGTGGATTCTTCTCACCTTTGGGTTTTATGCCACATAAATTATTTTAAAAAATTAATAAATAAACTTTTGCGCCGAAAGGATCAGTCAGAGGTTGTTTTTTGAAAAAAAATGCTTTTTCCTATCCAAAAAAATGTCTCGCACCTAAAAAAAATATTAATGTGTGTGTTGATGATTAAAGGCCAATTCCCATTAGAATTTTTAAAAATGGTGAAATATAATAGTGGAGGTATTAATTTAGTTATATATCTAATTTGGGAGAAAAAATTCTAAGTGCAATATATTTAAAAAAATATATTAAACTTCGGCTATTTGAATGTGCCGCGAAAGCGTTAGTGACATCATGTGTGTAGTTATTAGATATGAAGTTATATGCAGAACAGAAGAAGAACAAATTGACAATAAACAACTAACTTCATCTTTCATCTGTCAAAAGTTGACGTTTAAGTAGAGGTTTGTTCATTTATAGTATGGAGTGTAGAGAAGGAGAAACGCTCCGGTTAAAAAATGTGAGGGGGAAGAAGAGCTAGAGGAGGTATCTACGTTTCTTTTTTACGCTGTATATTCTTTTCATTAGGAAGTTTTCAGAAGTAAGAAGCCACCCATCGCAGCGCCACACCCCTTCCGCCCCAAAGACTTCCTCCTTCTTACACTCCATAATTTATAGCATAAAAATGCCGTGCATTTGTGTCAGATCTGATTTTGTTCATTCATTGCATTGAGCAGTTTGCTTATAGATCAGTAAAATCATTGATTTTCTGCTCGAAATCAAGAGGTCGAACAATAAAATCGAAGCAGGAAACATAACCACTCATTAGGACAATAAAATTGTCTCAAAAATATCAAGATACTGTTTTAAATGTGACTATGGGGAATATTACATCTGCAATCTGAAGATAGTTGAAATTTGTAAAAAGAAAAATACATTTAGTTTACAGTTCTATGTTACGCATTGTCTATTGACAATATAATTAATGATCTTTTTTAATCTATAACATTTTTCTCAAAATTTCAAAATAAGATTATCCTATATAAACATTTTTAGTGCCTTTCTGGACGAATCTCGACGAATTATGACGATACACAAAATTTCGGAGAGAAAAAAATTTCTGTCTGTGCGTCTGTCTGTGTGGTTCGCGATAGTAGCTACAGTTTTTGAGATAAAGCTTTCAAATTTGGTACACACATTCTAGAGGTCAAAGAAGAGATCAAATTTGTTTCTGAGCAAAATCGGTCCCAATGTCTAAAAAATATATTAGAGACATTCCACCAATATTACTTTTTTTGAAACGTCAACATGACTTTTTTGAAACGTCAAAATGTGACTTTTGAAACGTAAAAAAAATTTACTTTTTGAAACGTCAAAAATTACTTCTATTACAAACTTCACCACACGTCGAGTTTTACTACAGTGAGGAAGTTCTGATCCCCAAGTAATTGATTTTAACAACACTAATGAATAAACCTTAGCAGTGTTTAATATTTGGTATGACCTTTTTCTTATAGTTGTTCTGTCGTTTTCTTGTTATTGTTTATTAGCTAAAGTCAAATAAGTAAATAACTCAGGGATTTACCTTAGATACCAACAAAATTCATGTGTGGCGAAATCCTCAATTTGTCAAAGTTGACACTTAATCATATTTTCTGTCATCACTGTCACATATTGGTAAGTTTTGTAACATCCCTGAGATATTGATTTTCATGATTTTCAGAAATCGTTACTTCTTCCTCCAACGACAGCAACAAGTTTCTAACTTCACAGCCGTATTTCGTTGTTATATGATTAACCTTCGATCTATGGAGTGTAGAGAAGGAGGAACGTCTCTTATGGACGGTACGTTCAAAATGTGGTCTGAATTCTGTAAGGTATGAGATGTGGCGCTGATCGTATTATGGGATTGAGTCTGAAGTTAAACACTTACTATATCTCTGAAACTAGCTTCAGATTCTATAAACTAACGAAAACATAATATTATGTAGGTGTTGAAAAGAATTATACAGCGTAAAAAAATAATAAAAATAGTAAAAACAAAATCACGTAGAATACCTCCTGTAAATCAGCGCCACCTATTCTTCCATCGAAAATCCGATCACATTTTTTAACACGGAGACGTTTCTCCCTTCTCTACACTCCATACTTCGATCATAAACACGATCGAAGTGATTAACATTTTTCTGTTCTGTGTGATTAACTTCGCGGCAGATTGCCGTGCAATATCACGAGCGTTTGAAATGCATGCATTTTATTTGATATTGTAATATTATAAGATTTTGTTCTCAACTTTTTACATGTTTCTAATTTTTTAAGACGAAATGTTATTGTTTAACACAGATTCTACTAATATTTTGACAGTGCAACAACCGAACTGTATGCATGTTATTAAATGAAACCGTCCTCACTCAAGCGTTGCGGCGCCTCGTAGATTACCTAGATAAATGAAACAAAATGACACAATGGGTAAAACATTTTATTATTAATAATTAACTGAATAATGAATGCTAAAATTTTAGGTTACAAAATAAAATATCTGTATAAAAAAAAAGATTCATTGATGTTTTCAAATTTAAGTTTGTGTATTGTTTGCCAGTTTTAAAATGTCTGTTAATAAATTTAAACGTGCATAATGTTTGTAATTTTTCCTAAAGCACTTTTTCTCGATATTTTAGAAATATGACGATGCATCACTTTTACTTACACAACGTAATGTGGAAATAAAATAGATTAAAATAAATAAAAATCGATGAAAAAATATTAATTTTTTTCATATAAAATCAAAATATCTATGTGCTTATGGGAATAATTAAATTTACTACAAATTTCGTTTTGCATTCTCAGTATTCTTACCAAAAACAAATTGTGCATTTTTTTTGTAACATCAGAAAACGTCTCGGAAAATACAAAAATGTGATTTGTGTACCTCAATAACAAGTATTTTTTTATTATCGAGTAACCCCTTTAATTTAACAATAATTAAGGTTCATGTAAATAACAATTTTATGTTTTGCACAGATTAAGTTACTTATTAGGATCACGAGGAAAACAAAAAAAAAGCGTTCCAATGTTTCAGTGTACCTTTTATCTTTACAGCGTTTACTGTTCTCTTATTCTGTACTGTGACAAAAGTACCAGTTTCGTTTAAAAAATAATTAAATTAAAAAAAAATGTCTAATTTGTAATTCGTCTACAACATACACATTTTAAAATATATTCTGTTATATTTTATTTATATTTTCAATTTATATTCTTAAAATTACTTCATTTATACTGATTATTTTTGCTGCCCAACTCGTTTGCTGCTGGGTGCTGCTTAAATTGAAATACTGAACTAAAAGTGCTGCCTAATGCTGCACAGTGACGCGCTGCTCGATGCTGCTATAATAGGAATCGGCCTTAAGGGTTGACGTTTTGGAATACTCACTGATTCCATTCCCAAAACTAGAGCAAAATTTCTTTGATAAAGAAAAATGTCTTTTGTAGCAATGTCAAACATGACAATGGATGAATAACACCATTTTTAACACAAATATAAGTCCTTACTCGTCATTAGAAATAGAATCTCTGTTTTCATTCTTTTTAATTACTTAAAATAAGACCAGTGTTACCAGGGGATTTGGAATGATTTTTTAATTTTTTAAATGCCAATAAACATAAAGACCTATAGATTGACCATAATAGGTGATATCCTCACTGTTCTAACAGTTTGATTCTGAAATGGGACTTATTATTAACGGATTTTTTTTGTACGGTGTCGTCAGCTCACTGGTTAATTTTTTACCTGATAGTTATTTTTTGTCTTTAGCATGGAAGTAGCTGTTGAAGGAAAAAGGCAAGGAGTGACAAAGAAAAATATCAACACATCCTCTGGAAGGTTGAACATTTGTAAGCTTCGATTGTTCAGTTATTTTAAAGAAATATGTGATTTACATAATCTGGAAGTAATAAAAAATTGTGATATAAAAACTATTTGTTATAAAGATGCTAAACTGTTGGCTACCGATTATAAAGATAATTGGAATATTCTCCGGAAAAGTTTTAAAATTTGGACAAATAAAGATGCACAGCTTTTAGATTTTTTTTAGTAAATAAAAAAGTATTCATATTTTTGGTTTTTTTATTTTATCGTTACAATATTGTACCAAATAACCTTTTAATACCATAGTTGAGGTACCTACCGCAATTTTACCTTTAGCTCTATAGGTATGTAACATTCAAAATAGTAAATATGTACACTCTGCTTTCAATTCTATAAGTAAAGATAGGTCTATTTAGTAATATATGTTTCATTCTTAGATTGAATTGCACAATAAATTTAAATCTAATAACACTGAAAAGGACCAAAAGCAGAGATTCTTGCTTATCTAGAACTACTAAATTATATAGTGCTTGGGGTGCTTAATAATAATGAAAAGCAAAATTAGAAACAAAATTGTAAATCTGGTATTAACTAGTTAACCAATTTTGAATCACAGGTTGGACTTGTTAGCTACTTCAGACACATCTTGTCTATACCTAACACATATCGGGTGACTAACAATAGATAATTACAAGTCTGGTTATATATGTTTGTAGCCATGGCTATAACCATTTGCCTGTGTAAAGAAGATGACTGTAACTCACTTCATTGATGAATGCAAAAATCTTAAAGTTACCTAATGGTGTACCCAGGAAATCAATCAACTATGTTTATGTTGGATATCTCGCTAAATTATTATTTTTTTTAGTAAATATGTACAACTGATGTATGACCTGCAATATAATCTTGACAATGGAAATTAAAGGGCTGTGACGAGGTTTTTCATTTTGGCAAGAAAAATACGTCACTAGTGACGTTCGAGACCACGGCGGCAACACGGTGTTCGGTTAGCAGCTCTCCCGGGCGCCAGTTTCTCTTTATAGCGTAAGAACAGCACCCCTCCCCATTCGCAGCCAATAGGGTCTCAGGTGACTATAGTGAAGACGGAAATATCCAGGGGTCTAGAAAAAGTAAATCATAAACAAGAACAAGGCATTGAAAATCTTGCAAAAATCCCTCTGTTAAGTAAATTTGTAAATTTAACAATTAGACAAGTAATGGCACCTATTAACATACAAATATGTATAAAAAAAGAAATATTTATGTTTGCCTGAAACAAACCCCACTGCCATACATCCAAGCAGAAATAAGCATGTTTCCAAATAGGCGACCGTATCGGTGTGTACGTCAAATAAATTCAGATAAGCGGATAGATAAAAATACTGGTATCAGGAAAAACCATAAGCCATGCTCATTTTAAATCAAAATTACTAAAATTTGCTTCTAGAGCCGGTCAGTTCAGGAGTGCCTTATATACACGGTTACAGGACGTGAACGGCCGTGCCTTCATGAGCGGAGTTTATAACCTTACTGAGTTCGATATAGAGTCTGAGTGACACACTGCCAGTTTCAGCTCACTTACCACCGCAGAGTGTCCCAAGTCGCCAGCAATCAGCAGGGGTCCGAACAGTGATCGTCAGAACAATGCAAGTTTCTAGCATTTAAGTTCAACACATCAATCTTAATGACATACTGTTAATTCTTGTTTTATTGCTACCGTAAGCGGTCTCAAATCGCTAAAGGGGCCGGTGTCAAAATAGTCTTCAGAGAGATCCGATTTTCTAGTTTTCTAGTGTATGAGTTCGAAACATTGATTAACACTGTTAATCCTAGCTTTATTGCTACCGCAGGGGGTCTCAAATCGTTAGACGGCCAGTGCCAAAACAGTTAGTCATCAGCAAATGTAAATTACTAGTGTGGTCAATGAGCGCACTTCTAAAACCAAATTTAACTTCCAGTCGAACATAACTGATTTTAAGTTAAAATTACCGAAAAAAAAAACAAGTTAAAATTTCAACTTTACGTTACTTAAATCTTTTTCTACTGATAAATGAATATCAAACTTAATTACTGAAATTTTTACCAAGTCTTTAAAATAGTAAAATTACTCTTCTAATAACAATTCAACAAAGTCAATAAATATAAATATGAAAATAGCTAGCAGGATTTTTTACAAAGTCTTTAAAATAGTAACCATTAAATTGTACATAAAAATTCATCTGTCAATACGGAAAATAAATTTCAGAATAAGTCTCTAAATTAGTAAAAATTAAGTTAAAAAAAAATGCAACTGTCAATAAATAAATAGTGTAAATTAAATACAAATACACAATCGGAAAATTGTCACTCTTAACAGCAAGGTGATATTCCTTCGAGTATCAGGATTCCAACACTATCTTTTCACGGGCGCCAATATTCTTGGCTTGACGATGACCTTGGATGGCAGGAGTCGGAAGTTTTACTTTCCTTTACTCTATCGCATCGCTGTAGGCCTAGACCAACCTCGTAAGGGGCGGGCCTGCTCCAGCGGCAACACCGTCCGTTGATGCAAACAGTGTGGTCGTTTTGGCAGACCTCCCCCGGTCCTGGTTTGTTGGACCCAGCCGATTTGGGCATTTCTCTTCTGGTGCTCTTCTTGTTTGAGTTTTCTTTCTTCATCGGCTGTCTGCTCCCGGGAGCGTCGTCATGTCGCTGGCAGAGCTACTGTTGCCGTCCTGCCCTGGGAGTTTGTCAGATTTGGGGTGTTCTTACCGGTGTCGACCGACAGTAGGTGAAGGTAGAGCTATTTAGCTCGGAACGCGCAAGGCCTAAGCGCTTTACTTCAGCGCCACGTTTTCCATCCTCTTATTGTGCGATTCGGCGGCGTACCCCCAGGCCACTGACGCATACGTCAGCTGTGGTCTGAGTACGGTCCTGAGTAGGAGTAGCTTGTTCCTCAGGTTGAGTTGACTAGTTCTGCCCACCATCGGGTAGAGTTTAGTCATTACCGCCTTTGCTTTCCTGACCACTTCGTCGGTGTTATGTTTCCATGTCAGCCCTCGATCCAGAACGACACCTAGGTATTTGGCGGTGTCGGTCCACTGGATCGGTTCGCCGTTCATGGTAACATGTCCCACCGGGATTTGAGTCCTCTTCTTTCGGAACAGCATCGCACTGCTTTTCTCTGCGCTGATCAGTACTTTCCATCTGTTGCACCATTCCTCCTGGCGGGATGCTGCTTCCTGGAGGTGACGAGTCACTTGCGCTGCCTGCCAGGACCTGGCGACTAGGGCTGTGTCGTCCGCGTAGAATGCCAGGACCGTTCCTGCCGTCCTTGGCAGATCTGAGGTGTATATGGTGAACGGGTGTGGCGAAAGTACTGTACCCTGCGATACTCCTGCTTCCATGGGTCTGTAGGTCTATAGCTCCCCGTCTACATTCGCACGAAGTTGCCTTCCCCGTAAGTATGACTTGGTCAGCTTGACGATTGCTGCCGGGTATCCTACATCGAACATCTTGGCTAGAAATCCGGCATGCCAGACCCTGTCGAATACCTTTGCGACATCTAGTAGGATCACTCCCGTGGACTGGTTTCTGTTGAATCCATCCACTGCATACTCCACCAGGCGGAGTATTTGCAGCTCGGTCGAGTGCCCTTTCTTGTAAGCGAATTGCTCATCCTGTATGGTTTGCAATCATCAGAGTACTCTTGCAGTCTGGCCAAGATTATCCTTTCTGCTACTTTGCTCTTCGCCGGCAGTAAGCTGATGGGCCTATAACTAGAGGGATGGATCAGATTCTTGCCTGGTTTGGGAATCAGGATGACATCCGCTCTCTTCCATCTGTCTGGGAAGTATCGGAACCTCAGGATGGCGTTGATTATGTTGACCAACACCGCAACTCCTTTGCGTGGCAGCTTTTTTAGTGCCAGGTTTCCGATACCATCGCTTCCAGGTGCCTTCTTGTTTTGAGACGTCAGGATCCATTTGACCTCCTCCGGGGTCGCTAGTCTGAATTGTTCGTCGTCTGGCGCGTGCGCCAGTCTTTGAACCCGTCTCCTCAACAGCGTCCGTCCATTCTTCGTCCTCGTCTGGGAGCTGGTTTTCTCTACACTGCAGCTCTACGCTGTCAGCGAATGCCTCGGCCTTTTGCTGCCTAGTGTAGACTATACATACCGTTTGCTCCGTGGATCGGTAGCATCGGTTTCCTTGAGCTTCTCAGGGCCTTCTGGGTGTTCCATAAGCTTCTGTCCTCGGGTTGAACGACTCCAGATGGGTTTGTCATCTTTCCTGATAGTGCACTTCTAGGGCCGTCTTGACTCTTCGGGATAGGTGGTTGTATTCCCGCTTATCCTCTCGGAGTTTGGTCCTCTGCGCTCGTCTTTTGTCACTTCGATGGTCCCTTATTAGTTGCTTCGTCTGTTTTGGCAGCTCGCCTGCTGGTGCTGCAACTCGTCGTACCGTCGTCCTGGCTTGTAGGGCTACTTTGATGTCGCGTTCTAACGCGAGTATCGCTGCCTCAATTTCGTCTTTGCTCTCCCGATTCTAGGGATGGGGGCATGTTCCTTTGCATTTCTGTCTGAAACTGCTCCCAGTCCGTCCTTCTTTTGATGAATGTCTCTTCCTCGTCCCTCTTCTCTCCCAATTGGAGGAGTATTGGGTTGTGGTCCGAGGAACCCTCATCTAAAGTTCGTTGCGTGAAGTCCATCCTCATGTTTTGCAACATAGCGATGTCCAGCACGTCAGGTCTGCCTGCACCCTCATAGTGCGTCGGTTCTTCAGGTGCTATTGCCAGTATATCGTCTCTTGTGCCTAGGTATCTCAGCAGCGCTCTGCCCCTGGTGTTAGAGAGTCTGCTGTTCCACTCTGGCGACTTGGCGTTTAAGTCTCCGCCTGCTCGCCTCTCTGAAAAAGTGTTGCTAGGTCGCCTTCCACTATCGGTCTTCTTGGCGGTTGGTAGCATGAAGCAATTTTGAATCTACCGTGTCCGTGGGTTTGCACTTTTTACGGTAGTCACTTCCAGGCCTTCTTCCAGCTCTGGCGTCACTAGGGGATGGTGGTCTATATTCTTCTTGACGAGCAGGGCTACTCCTCCATTGCCTGCACTGTCTTGTCTATAGACATCGTAGCCTAGGAACTTCACCGATGTTTCAGCTGTGAGTTTCGTCTCTTGCAGTGCCATAACGTCAATGTTGTATCTCGTTAGCACCTCTTCTAGTTCATACTTGTTGCCACGTAGGCGATTGATGTTTCATGAGGCTATCTGCAGGGACTTCATCTTCACCCTCCCAATAAACATTCTAGTTTACTAGGTTTGGCATTTGGGCGAAAAAGGCTCTCATCGCTGTGATCATCTGCTGCATCTGTGCCAGCGCTGCCGAAAAGTTGCTGGTGCTCAGTGTAGCGGGAGCCGTTTTCTGCACTTACGGTGCAGCTGCTCTCCTTTGCTTCGCGGCGTCTGCGAAGCTTCTCCCTGGAGTTGTTCTCCTGGTTGCTGGCCTAGCCTCCGACTGCTGCGTCCTTGGCGCTTGCTTCTGGGAGAGGGCGGCCGGCTTCTTGGGGAGGGTGCGCTCCCTCGCAGTTTGAGCACTTCGCTGGCGTGTCCCGCTTCTTCGTGCAGTGCCCAGAGTGGTGGGGTCCTCCGCACTTCACGCACATGGCTTGTGCGGTGCACTTGCCCTGTGCGTGACCAAAGCGCTGGCATCGGTGACACTGCGTGGCTACTTGCTGTACCTTCTGTCTCTCCACTCTTACCACCAGTGAACAGCATCTGGATACTTTCAGAACTTCCTCCCTGTTCCTTTGGTACTTGCACTAGTACCAACGGCATCTGGCCTTGGTCCGCCTGCTTGTCATCCTTTGCCCGGATGACAGCGCGAGTCCCTGCTCTTCCAGGTC